>CM050437.1:83612445-83626672 GCA_027562315.1 Costus pulverulentus
TTACACTTTTGACTATGATTATATGAGTTTTCATGCTTCACACCTTTTGCATTGAATTAGAGATTTTTTTAGGAAATGATAAGATTGATAAGTTGATGATATGTTTTCTTAGATGGGTAGATTTTTCTATAATGATGAATATTCATGCATGTCTATGAATGAAGATATACCTATTATGTTGAATTTATTTCTTCAATATATATCTACTTGTTGAAATTATCCATTGATTGATGCATATGTTTTGGGTAGGTATGTTTGATGAATGCAATCTAAAAGTGAAACAACTTTCTTGAATAAAATGAGCATATGAGTGTAATTTTTAATTGATGTCAATTGATTAGCCTAGTTGATGTTTGGTCTATTTTACTATTTGTTGGGAAGGAAGAATCCATGATCCACAAAAAAATGTGAGAGACTCCCCTACTTGGCACTGTGTAAAATTGACAATGGTACCTAAGACATGAGTTGAAGTCTATAAAAAGAGAGAGAGAGAGAGAGAGAGAGAGAGAGAGAGAGAGAGAGAGAGAGAGAGAGAGAGAGAAAGGAAAAGACTCATCTACTTGGCATTATGTAAAATTGACAATGGTACCGAAGATAAGAGTTGAAGTGTAAAATAAAAAGTGTATATCTATGTGGGTACATGCTTTATATTCAAAAATAAAAAAATAAAAAAAAAAGAGATTTTGTGTGGAAAAAGATCTTGGAGACTTTATTCCTGTAAACAAAGGTATGATAGATTTAAACTAAAACAAAGGTGAAGACATGAGATTGAGATTCTTTTTATTATACAAGTTGCAAAATTTTATTTGATCAAAGCTATGAATCTTGAAGATTAAATTCATTGGATGATGTATTTATCTAAAATTTTGTGCAAAAAGTTGATGGAATATTTCATGAGTGATTATATTTTGGGGGATTTTGTCTGATTATATGTCTATGTGCATTGTAGGAAGTTATTGTGGCGACATGGTTTTCAAAATAGCAACTTTTGGGCTTTCCAGAGAACTTCACGGCTAGGTGAACCCCATGGGGTTCGCCCGTGAAGTCTACTGTATTCATCCAAAATTTTGATTTTCACAATTAAAGTTGCGGCAACTAGATGGATTTGGCCTTCTTCAGAGCAGCATGGTATTCCGGACCTCTTAGGCTTCTTCAGTGATGGCCAGGTGAACCCCATGGGGTTCACCCGTGAAGTATACTATATCAGGGCTTCTAACTATCTCTCTAGAGAGCTTCACGGCTTGGTGAATCCCATGGGGTTCACCCATATTTCTATATGCGCAGATCAATCTAGAAGCTTTCACGGCTTGGTGAACCCCATCGGGTTCACCCGTATTTCTGTTGTTGCCGTTTTCTACCAGAGAGCTTCACAGGTTGGTGAACCCCATGGGGTTCACCCGTGCTTCTAACATGTGATCGCCCAGATTTAGGGTAGCACACGGGTAGGGTTTCCACTAAACTCATGTGCCGCCGCCCCCAGCCACTCAGAGTCGTCATCCTCGCGCTGCCATCTCTTCCCCTCAGCGCTCCAAGCGGATCTCTATTGCTTTGATTCGAGTTTCCCCCAAGGAAATCAAGGAGGAGCAACTCCATCAGCGTGAGGTTCAGGAGCAGCTAGATTCCACCCTCTCCTACATGCGCCAAGAGTAGACATCTCGCTAGGAGAGCATGGAGGCTGGCATGCAGCGATAGCACAAGATGATGAGCTCTATGTGGGAGAAGCTCTCAATTATGGATGATAGATTGGCCTTTCTGAACGAGGAGAATATGGAACGAGTTACAATCTCTATCGACGAGAAGGACCAGCCTGACTATACTACTCGCGGGAAGGGTAAGGGTTCTCGGGCCTCTAGCTCCAAGACTCGCAAGCAGAAGTAGCTTCTCCAGCTCTCGATCCTCCACCTGCTCCTCTCACGTACACGACTCCGCATAGAGGACTATGCGATATTCAGAGTGGGTGAGTTGTCTCTATTCTAGTTCATTATCTTTGTTTCCATGCAGTTATCTTTGTGTTGTGATGGATGGTTTTTGGCATTATACTTATATGCCAGTATTCGTGGGCCTGGTCCAAATTTTCAAGCTCGACTGTTATATTTGCTACTATTTGTGGGCCTGGTCCACTTCTGCAGGCCCCTTTGACAGTTGTGTACGACATATTGCGTGATACCCCATGCAATCATTTTTCTATGAAGACATCCTTGTGTGATAGCATTCCATTTGAAATCATTGTATAATGTGATATTTAAGGGTTCCTTGTATAATGGTCTTGCACTTACAACTCAAGAGTTATACTAGAACTCATTGGGATTACAAGGACTCATTGGGAATTATGTGAAAAGAAAGGGGCAAAAAGGTAATTTCATGATTTAGAGCATATGATAAACTTATAGAGAATTTGATACTAGTTGTTGAAGTAGAGAAACTAAAATATTGTTCTTAATGGAGGGGAAAAGTATGAAACCACCTTATGATTTCAAGAAAATAGAATTAACAAGATGACGCCACATGCTTGCATGCATGTTGCCCACCTCAAGCTTGTATGAGAAGACACCTCATGCTAGTATGGGGGAAATAAGGAAATTGAGTGAACATTGACTTTTTGACCAGAATATTCGTTTGGCTTGAGGGGGAAAGAAGAGTAGAGGCGTTCAAGTGGTTTCCAAGTGGAAAAGAAGAGGAGAAAAGGAAGAAAAGTTTATTAAGGCAAGTTTATATGTTTTGCCCTACATTTGTATTTTCAAAATGAGTATATTTTTGTATAACTTATGATTTTGATTTGTTGATCTACCTTTGATTGAAATTATAAGGAATTTGTATGATTTTATGTTAGCAAATGAATGTGGAGGATGGTAAATCATGGTTTATGGTGATTTGGTTATGCAAATCTGACCTTATGGTGGTATTTGTGATGTAACTTTGTCTACGCAAATGATCTTGAATTGAAACTTGATTTGTGTAAAAGAAGACTTGAACATCTTTCCAACGGATCCAATATTGCATATACTTATTGAGAGTGAGGATATCAAGTATATAATAACATTCAGGACCCAAATTCTGTCACACTAGACTGACCTACTTGTGGTATTTCATGTATAACTTATGATTGACAACTCGGATTTGAGTCATTCTTGTTGGCCACGAAAGTAGATTCAACGGGATTTCCAACAGATCATATATTGAATATCTTTCATATGCGTCCAAATCTGATACCGATCGCATTGTTTCAGTCAATGCCCTGAAATTTCTGGGAGCAGGGCAGCTTGACCTTTTGTTACTCTAATCGCCATATCTTTGTACATACTTGGCCAAATGGTTTCAAACCTGGTTTATTGAAAAGGAAACTTGAATACGGTTTCAATGACTCCTAATTTATATGGTTCTATGTAGTATGTCCATATAATTCGTTTGAATGACTTGGGCTAATTCACATTGCAAGGTTCTCTTCTTTCCTTTCAATATAACTCTTCTTGGAGACTATGTTGTTGTGTTACACTCCAAGATTATAATGTTACAAATTGATCATCTTTGTAGTTACTTGATTCATGACACTTCAAATGAGCTTGATAATGTACCTTTGATTGTTACCTTTGACACTTGTATCCATGATCATGTTGTAAGGGCATTTGTTTGAAGGCAATAATGCCATTTTGTTACTTTGACTTTGTTATAATACCATTGTTCTTTGGCCCTTACATCTTATAGTGGGAAACTGATTTGATCCCAATTATGGGAATTTGGCTATGGATGTGGAACTAAGTGCTACATGGAGCAAAGTGCCACATGAGAAATCATGGGGGGCCACCTCTTGATATCCATGGAAGCCATCTCTTCCATCCATTTACATTTGGTTGGGCCATGGCGAGCCCCTTGCCGGCTTTTTGCTTTGTGGACTTCCCAGACGTGGGTTAGTCTCTCTTCCAGACGTGGAGAATTTTGTTTGCTTGGACGGACTTTGTTTGTTTTGGTTCCCACTATTCTTTATATGATGCTTTGATAGAGACTTTGATATTTGGCACTCATGATATGATACCATGATACCATATTTGCTACTATGACATTTTGTTGGAATACCATGAGATCATGACATTACCATTGCCCTATGCTTGAGTTTCTCTAAGCTATTCATATGCTCTTGTTCTCCTGCCTTTGGATTGTCATGTTTTTAAATATCGATTTGGTTGTACAATGATTTCCGTGAAAATCTATGTTCCAAAGTAGTAACAAAACTTATATTTTCTTCCATGGGCATGGTAGATCTTGCTGAGTTTTCCATAACTCACTCTTTTGATTTGTTATCTATTACAAGTTAACTTTTGGTTGCTTTTCCTTGGGGCAATAGAAGAAGTGCTAAAGGAATAAATGCTAGTTGGTTTATGTTTTGGCTTTGATGAGTTGTATATGATATTTTGGTTTGTATATGTTATTTTGGGAGTGTAGGAGGAGTAAGAAGAATGTTGTAAGTGATAACATAATGTGACCATTCGTTTATTGTATAAATGAAGTTTGATCATATATGACTATGTGTTGTGAGATAGTGTTAGCTTATGATTAGTATTGTTGTTATTGTGATGTTGTTGCAACCCTATAAGTCTATATATGGTGTTGATATGATTCCAAACTTTGAAATGTCTTGAATCCTGGGAATGGAAAATTTTATTTCTATGATGATTCTAGGGGTGTGACATATTGGGATTTGCCTTATTGTCTATTTAGATACTCTGCTATGATTGCTATGATTCTCCTACATGTTGTGTGATTTGTTAATGAGTTTGCATGTGGTCATTCTAAGAAGTATGTCACAATATTGTGGTGAGAGTTCATTCATTGATTTATCATGCTAGAAATATGGTAGTCTTGTTTCCTATGATAACTAGGAAAAATTTCTAAAGTTGAATGCATGTTTGGCCAGGAATAATTAGGAGCTGTTGAATGCACCACCCTGTTAGAAATATTTTATGATCATGTCCATATGTTCTATGATTTTGAAATCTTTTAACTTGATTTGTTTCAGGTCATTTATTAGTAGGTCAAATATTCCTATGATTGTTCAATTAACTTAAGCTTGCAATTTACATGTGATTCATATTAAGATGCACATCCACTTATTTATTCCTTGAATTCCTTTCTATTGTTGGGAAGACATTGCATTTGTTAAGAGAAGAAATGATATGTTATCATCTGAAACTTGTTTCTAAAAAAAAAACTCATCGTTATATTCCTCTACTTGACACTATGAAAAATTAGCAGTGGTACCTAAGGATATGAGTTAAAATCTAAGAGATATGAGTTGAAAACTCCTTTAAGACTTATTTCCTTAAAAGCTTTGGAATCTTCACTTTTTCTTATTTTGTGAAACTCTAGGTGAAACGATCCAAAATTGAAGTCTTTTGAAGATTTTAATGCCATGGTGCGATTCCTTATGTGAAGATAAAGCCGTCCATCAAATTTGGGCTCAATCGGAGTTATTTTGAGAAATATGGCAGGGTTCACCTGTGCTTTCGCTGACGACCAAAACCCGACGTGATTCTTTCGGAAAGATTTTTGACAGAAGACTACAATAAGCTTCATCACCTGGTGAACCCGGTGGGGTTCACCCGTGATTATTTCTCGACGGAACTGTACAGAGGACTTCACCACCAAGTGAACCCGGCGGGGTTCACCCGTGATTTCGACCAAGGCGTCCGACCTTCACTCGGATTTCCTCGATTTTGAACCCTATAGATGTCTAAATTTAGCAAGTAAGCATGTTTTGGGAAGCTGACTGAAAAGCGAATCCATAGGATATAAAAGCCCTCTCCGAAACTTCCTAATCAGAGAGAAATCGGCGCACAAGCAGACAAGGGCACGGAAGAACAGCAACAACTTGATTTCCAGGCGATTTTGCGAGATTTGATCATGGAGGCATTGTGATTTCCGGAGATTAACTTTGGTTTATCATCTCTTCCATTTTAGAAACTCTTTCTTGTAGTTTTTCTAGTTCTACAAAGAGGATTTTGATCGAATTTATGATCTTTGTAGTGTAAACTCCTTTCGGGGCTTGGTTGAAACCCACTAACGACTCTTTGTTGCTAATCATACTTTCATGTTATTAATTGGATTCTTTTTGGAGCATATTTTACATTGCTGTGCATTACTTCATGATTTTACTTTGGCTGCGTATGATCATGTCTAAGCCGGTGCGATTCATACCGAGAGGAGAACCGTATCCGTAGAACTTCTTTATAAAACTTGTGAACCTTTGACATGAGAGTGCTTGGTTTTCACTCGAGGGTCTCATAACCTTCCGTAGAACGCATAGGGTTTATTTAGAACGATCCACCGCGAGAGTAGGAGACCGTTTTAGATAAACACCAAGGTGTACCACCGAGAAGGGGCATCTTGTACCTTAGGGAAAGGTTCCTTATGCGAAATTAAGAATTCATGTAACATATCTCTTAAATTGCAATAAAAATCGTCAGTGTGGTGGATATTAAAGCCCTGATCTCTTTTATACATATACTCTCTCGTGATTGCCCTGATTTCTTATTTCCAGTTATTGATAACGAAAACCCCTTTCAGATCTGCTTAGCTATTGAAACTTAGATTTTCTGGTACTTAACTTTATTCCTTGTGGGTTTGATAACCTTTTGTATTACTTCGATATAACCGTGCACTTGCGGTACGTGTCACTCTCGCATGTAGGCGAATCCAAGTCGGGAAGGGAGGTCACACGTAGGCGACAGAGTCAGACGGGGCTTCGGTTGCACACAGGCGACAGCTAGCGTTGGCAAAGTAAAACTCACACGTAGGCGAGCATGACGGAGAAGGAAGAAACTTAGCACATAGGCGGAGAAAGAGCTTGTCCGGCGAGCAGCGAGGCACGACCACACAGTCGTGTCCGAGGTTGGAAATTTACGCATGCAAGTGGCCGGTCCCCAGACGGAGAGAAGATGACGCTGAGAAAAGGGGAGGTCTGCCGGGGGCCGCGCGCTCGACCAGGTAAGCAATGGCCACATGGTAGGCCGAAAAACAAGTGAGAATCGAAAGAGATAGGGCAGGGATTACCTTGGCGATCACACAATTGCTGGCTCCATCCATGGTTATCATGGAAGAGTCTGAAGGCGAGGGGAGCTTGTCGCGTTCTATTCCACCTTCTTGCACCACCGGAAGGTGTGAGGAGAGCTCAAAGGAGGATGTATGACAACATTGGAGCTAGTCGGAGGGGAAAGGGAAGGTGAGCTATGGGAGTGGGGAACGTTGGACAAATCCATTTTTTAGCTTTTGTCGCGTGTAACGTTGAACAACGACGATGACGCTCTTTTTCACCTCGATTTCCTTGTTGACATTGAGGTAGCCACCCGCCCCAACGCGTCCCATCTGCGTCAGCCAACCATGCCACTCGACGCATACCACAATGCTTGTTGGCATTTCGCTTAGGATCCGGGCAGCATGAAACGAGAGAGAGAGAGAGAGAGAAAGCACGAGAGAAAGAACTCTTATTTGGATGAATTTAATAATAGTATTATTAATTAATATGAATTTAATAATAAAATAATTAAAATATATCAATTAGGCTATTATTAATATTAAATAATTATGGGCAAATTTAAAGACTTATAAATTAATTGTCCAATTAAAATAATAGGAAGATTTTACGTTTTTTTATTAAAACACCAACAATCCCCCACAAAAAGCACAAAAAGAGTGGGAAAGATAGGAGGAAAGGGTTTAGAGAGGGAAGGGAAAAAGGGGAGGAGAGGAATATACACTCACGTGCCTTGCACATGTCCAACAGTAACTTTCTCCATCGTTGGCCAGCGGCTGCGTCTGGCTGGCTGTGAGCAGCGAGGCAGTGATGGCCAGCGGGAGCGGGCTAGGCAAGCAGCAGAGCGGAAGGGAATTATTGGCAGTAGCAAGCAAGAGAGGATAGTCGGTGAGGCGAGTGGCTGCATTAGTGGGTGAGGCGAGCAACAGACGCGGTAACGGGAGTGGGCGCAGTGGGAGTAGGTGAGGCGAGCAGTGAAGTGGAAGGAAAATACTGGTAGTGGCGAGCGAGAGAGGATAGCAGCGATGGTGAGCGAGAGAGGAGCGGCGGCGACAGCGGGCGAGGCTAGCAGCGAACATTGCAGCGGGAGCTAGCGACGGGAGGAGCGGAAGGGAAATATTATAGCAATCCGCCCAATTTGGGCAGATTGCAAATCGAAGGAAAAATAGCATTGTTTCCTTCCTTCGTCGAATCCATCTACCATTGTAAACGAGGGAAAAGAGATGTTTCCATCTTTTCCCTTATAGTTTCCCTTCTAGTAAACAAGGTCTTGAAAGAAAATTTGCTGTCAAATACTTATATCATGTGGTGAGGGAAAAGCAATGCTTAACACACTTAGTACATAGAACTTCATTGGAAAGAATATAGTGAACCTGGTCTTGAACTATACTCTTTTAACACAATATTGAATGGTGCACACATAATACAGAAGCCTTGTGACGTGAGATTGCACATTTTTGGTCGTGCGCATAATCCTCTTATTCATGTTACTTTCACTTAGCTAGAGAGGTCCAATCTTTATTCCGTGGTCGTATACGGAAAACTTATATATGAAAGAAATTATATGAGAAAGTGTATAGAGGCATTTCTTAAGATATACCTTTAGATTTTTTTAAGAGTTCTATACTTAACCTCACATCTACATAGGAGTACAAAATTATTTTAGGAATAGGGCATCGGAGTTTTAGCTTTCGTCGTGCGTAACGTCAAACGACGACGATGATGCTCTTTTTCTCTTCAATTTCCCTGCTAACATCGAGTCAGCCACCTGCCCCAACATGTCCCTTTCGTGTCAGCCACCCACACCACTCAATGCATGCCACGATGCTCGATCACACGCGATGCTCATTGGCATTTTGATTTGGATCTGGGCAATGTTCGGATCTGCCTTGCCAACTCGTCGACCCGGTCGACTAAATAGAAGTGGTCTGGGCTGGAATTTGGGCTGCGTCCAATTTTCAGCGCGAAGGCCTAACAATAATTGTGAACATACAGCAGTTAAGTTTTCAACGAATGACTATAATGTGCTCAAGTAATACTTTTTTTTTTTGTCTTCGGACTAATATTGTATGAACATGGGATACCTATAAAAAATAAAAAGAATTAATTTTTTTAAAAGTATAAAATTTTTGGTCACCACTTTGATAAAAATTGAATGTACTTTTTTTGGGTAAAAGTAGATGCCAGGGAAATTTTAATATCTTCTTTTTCACTCTCAGTTTAGTTCCGCATAGGAAAATTATGAATTGATTTATCACATCACACATGCATCCTGCCTAGTGACGGATAAAATGGTTTATTGGATATTTTTGAGCTATAATAACTAACTTTTAAGAGACATATAATGGAATCATATTTAACCGAAATTCAAAAAAAATTTGTTTAACCGAAATTAAGCCATGCACGTGAGGATGCAAATAGAGATGGGCTACGGGATTAAGCCGTGTTAATTGAACTTGAATAGGATAACTTAGAGTAGATTCACTAAGAATTTTATTTTTTTTGAATTCAGTCGTTTTAAGTGTAAGCTACGGTATACTCGTATTCAACTTTTTTTTGGAATTAGGGGTTTACTTATTTGAATTGGGTCGTTTAAATATTCTTTTTTTTTAAAAAAAAAAAAAAGAAGAAGAGGAGGATATACCTGTCTAAAGCTATTTTCTCAAATTATGGCGGTGCAGCGAAGAAGGATACATGAGATATACAATATGATAAATTTATATTCTATATACTTTCAGCAGATTAATTCTGTTCTACACTGTTACGCAAATACAATTGTGACATTGTTACTATCACTTCCATTGGCTAGATCGGTACATTTGCATCAGCGACTCTGGCAGCCATTATCACGAAGCTGATCCCTTCAGTTTCTGCACTTCAAGCTCATGCTCTGCTACCATGATACAAGAATCTGACTCCAGAGTAGACGCGGTGTTCTTATCCCTCAACATAGATGCAATTGATGACGTTAGTGCATCCGGGGTGCATTGCACGTCGGGCGCTATACCGACTTGATCAATGTCATGCAATGCTGGTGATAAGTACTTGGCGACCGTAATGAACAATGCTGATCCATCATGCAGTTCAGTCACGCTCTGCTTCGCCGGAAAGGTTATGAGAACAAACATTAAGATTAACCAAGATCAAAATCGGTGCGCAAATCAATTCAAGTAATTTACTGTCTTCATGGAATGCTCCAATTGCATGAGCTCAGGTACTGTATTCATTCATAAAACAGATTAGGAAATACCTGAATTTTTCCTTTTCCAAATGTTCTGTGTCCAACAAGAACTGCGCGTCCATTATCGTGTAATGCACCAGCAAGTATTTCACTTGCACTGGCGCTCCCTTCATTAACCTTCATTGATAAAAATAAAAAACACTCAGCTGAAAGCATTGAGTGAATCATAGCAGAAGATAGTAAAAAATTGCACCTACAGATATTGGGAAGAGAGGTTAAAATTATTGTGAACAACTACCAGCTATGATGAAAAACAAAAGAATATATAACCTCCAAGAGCATATACCAAGATGAAAGCATAAGAGGGAAATGAGGGACCCCAAAGAAGTTGCCAGTTAATTTTCGATATGTTTCTTTCAGAAAGATTGAAAATAAAGAACTTATTTATCTATATAGCTTGAAATATCTGAAGCGCACATTTAGAACATTTGCAAGATATCTTCTGATTTCTTTGACTAAGGCTATATGATAATGATAATTGATTTCTTATGTGGAAACTCACAAGGACTATATTTTATAAGAAAATTCTCTGGAAGTTATGAACTAGAAGCTTACAAGCACCACAAGCGGATCATGTGTTAGAGCATGTCCATTGACCATATTGATGGGTAACATATTTCCATCACGATCAACAGTGTTTACAAGAGTTTCATCACCGTCTAACCATATTTGAGCAACGTCCAATCCTGATCTGACCAAACCTCCCTGTGAAGGTAATTAAATATGGATTTTTATTAAGGAATTGTAATGGTATATATGACCCATGACAGGTAAAAGTATATCACAAACCGGATTGTTCCGCAAGTCTAATATGTATGACTGAACACCTTCATCTTCCATTTGTAGAATAACACTCTTCATTTCAGCGGCAGCATTCTAATCAATGAATCAAAATATTGTCATGAAGTGACAACCATGCCAAAATAAATAAAATATGAAGCACACTTTTCAGTAATGTTCACAGGACACAAAACTTCCTTTATAAAATAACTTATACGTTGACATGTGAAACTAAAAACTATATTCTTTGATATCCTGCAAACTTGCTTCGGGATCGAACTATTGAAATAGTTTGGTATAGACACCTGGGAGAATGCGGAAAGTCTGACATATCCAGTCTTCGTCTCATGACCTTCAATTGACTTGTGACATATGATTGTACTAGATATAGGTGAAAGCCTTATAACCTCACGATGTAGTTGTACCTACAATAAAAACCACAATGCTACAATTCATATAAACATAGATAGGGGAACAATACCAATTGCAGCTTTGATTATAAAATATAAAACTACCTCTCGTAGTCCATTACCAATTCCATCTTTTGCTTCCTGGAAAAATAGGTAAGTCAGATAAAATGTTGACATCCTATTCAAACGCTGTCCATCAAATAGCTATAGTACACTGCAGGTTAAAGCAAGACCTCAAAGTTTTAGCTAGAAAAAGGGGCTTCAATGTTGAAATTCATCAAGATGAGTGGATCGACCCGATACAAAGTAGGACTAATGGTTCCCCCTTCCAAAATGAGTCATACATGAAATATTATCCGCTTTGTCAGTAGAACCATTATGTTTTGCATACAAAACTGTACCTAAGAGGGTAAGAGAGGCCCTTGAATCTTATTAAGGCAGGTAATTGTCCATCCATAACTAGTGAAGAACCAAAAATGAATCAATAAAACAACCTTTAAAGATAGTATTACCATGAGTACGCACACAGAAAGATCAACACTTGAAGATAGTATTACCACGAGTATATGCACAGAAAGATCAACGAAATATTTGATAACTTACTGAAGTAAAACAACATTTGAAGATAGTATTACCACGAGTATATGCACAGAAAGATCAATGAAATATTTGATAACTTGCAGGAGTGAACAAGTTAGAAAGTTTATACATCTCAAAAAAGTTTTCAGATGGGCTGGGTGTTGGAGATTGGAGCAGAATGAAGGTTAAAAAAACAATGAATTAAATATTGAGGGTGTGTTCATTGTAGAGGATGAAGAAGGATCAAAGGAAAAAAGATGGAAAAATAAATTAAAAACATTTTCTTTTAAAAAGAAAAATTAGGAAAGGATGGAGAACAAGAGTAAACTTTGGGAAACTTTTTCATCAATAGTTTCACTCATAATGGAAGAATACTTACTTTTGTTTTCCCTTTACTTTCAAATCCACAATTCTATCCTTCTTTTCTACCTTCCATTCATTTTGTATACACAATAAGAGATGTACAAAAGTTGGAATGGAAAGATGTGATTCCTGTAGTTACTCAATTTTCACAAGCAAGATATATATAAAATCATATTAGAATCAGGAAACTACTACTAACCAATGTGGGATTAAACAAGTGAAATTAACATATTTGACAAATAATAGCCATAGTATCCAGCCAAGGTTTCAAATTTGGGTTTGATACCTAGTATCGGTTCATACTTGAACCGGTACATACCAGTCCGTACTAGATACAACTGAATGGAACTAAGAGATCCAACAGTCAGAGAAGAGGAAGAAATAAAAAGAAAAGCGGAGAAGAGAATGAAAGAAAGAATTAAGAAAACCCCATATGGTAGTGAAGAAAAGGAAGACAGAAAGAAATAAAAAAGCCGATTGAACAATAAGAAAAGCCAGCCGAATGGGTGCCTGCAATGGAGAAGAGAAAAAAAGAATAAATATCGAGATGTGTCCAATAATGGAGAAGAAAGAGAGGAACACAAAAAAAAAATGGAAACGGGTCATTGCATGTACACATGCAGACAGTGCGTCATGTGGTGCTGGTGGCTAACGCATGCGCTTCCCTAGCCAATCCTACCCTTCCGCTTCCCGAGACAACTCTTCAGCTTTCCGGCTATCATTTCGCTTCCCTAGTTGACCCACAACTCTTCTCCTCCTTTTTCTTATTCTTTTTTCTTCAGGCAAAGACATCTGCCTCCGCTCGCCACGAGTAGAGAGTGAAAGCGTTGAAAGCGGATGCACTTGTAGTTATGGATCTCCTCCTCCTCTTGCTCAGTGGAAGCAGACAGCGTTCACGGATACGCTTGCACTTGCGCTCATGAATGTGGACACAAATGCAGACAACGTTCATGGATGCATTGCTATTGCGTTTACCATCACTTGCTTAGGGTTTCTAATCCACAAGTGTGCTGCATTGCTATTGCGTTTACCATCGTCAAAAAAAGAAAATCCACCACAATCTCTTTTGTAATGCCCCCTCCACATCTATCGTGCCATCACCTAGCCCAAATCAATTGGGCTTCCTGATTTGTTATACGCACCACATCTACCACCTTGCCCTCACTAAGCTCCTCTCTGACATCCTCGCAACCATCACCTTTCACTAGCTTCTTTGCCACCCTCTATTGTTGGTGATGCCTATTGCTAGTAACACCTTATGCTACCCTTTATTGCTGGTGATGCCTGATATATATCCCCTATTACTTCAATTGACGATATTTGATGCTGCCTTCTACTCCTATTAATAATGTTTGACACTGGCTTCTACTTCTCCTTTAAACTATATCGTCATCTTTTCTATAACTTAATTTTTATAGAAACTAGACATAATTATCATGTATGCTCTAGCTTAAGGGGGTATTAGAATTGATAATAGTTAGGGTTAGAATTAATAATATTAGAAATATATTATATATATATATACTAAATAATAATTAAAATATTATTATTTCATATACTCAATACCTCTATATAGAGGTTGCATCTATTATATAATTGAACAAAGAGATTAATATATAACCAT
This sequence comes from Costus pulverulentus, assembly GCA_027562315.1. NCBI lineage: Eukaryota > Viridiplantae > Streptophyta > Magnoliopsida > Zingiberales > Costaceae > Costus > Costus pulverulentus. Next base: position 83,626,467 of record CM050437.1, read on the forward strand.
TTAGGATTTTCTATCTCTTACTCTCTCCTCTATCTATCTCATTTTCTATACTCTAACATGATATAAGAGCAATTTTCTAAACCTAACCACCTCCTAATATGGAGTTAGAGGAAGGTCCCACTGTTAACCACCATTTGCTTTGGGTTTTTTGTCCTGAGTGTGCCTTAAAAAAAAAAGAGTCACAATCCCTTCTGTCATGCCCCCAC
>CM050437.1:83626772-83644228 GCA_027562315.1 Costus pulverulentus
TTAAAAAAAAAAGAGTCACAATCCCTTCTGTCATGCCCCCACCACATCTGCCGCTAGTGTCACCCAACCCAATCAATCATGCTTCCCAATTTGTTATGCCCACCACACCTACCACCTCACCAAGGTTGTCAAAAATCCGTTCCGGGTTTAGGATCTTTCGATCCTAAGACCCAAATTAGGCAAACTCTTCCGGAATGAATGTAAGTTCTGAAATATGGTAGAATCTTATGATCCCATGATCTGGTTCTTAGGATCGAGTAGGATCTTACGATCCCATCGATCCTACTCGATCATAAGTTAATAGGTAAAATAAGTTCATATTATACTAAAAATCAATAATCTATTATGTTAAAAGCTTTTAATTAATCTGATATAATTTTTCGTCTTTAATTGTCATTATTTGCTTTTTTTGACCAATATTCATCAACTTAAGCTCGTTATCATCTATAACTATATTTGTCTACTTTAATTATTTATTAGAATAAACTTTACAATATTTGTTATTGTCATTTTTATTGTCCTTATAATGTATATCTTTATCTCCATCATTTTTCATGTTTTTATTTGTTGTCTTCATTTCATTGCATGTCTTTGTTGTTTCTAGTTTTATTGTACAGATTTATTATATTCGTCTTCTATTAACTTATCTCCATCATCATCACCTCACAAATATTCAATTTCATTATTTTATACTATATAATTAATACATCTGAATAATAGTATATATATATATATTATTTATTACTTATTAAAATATTTTTTTACTCTTAAGTCTAATTAGATAAATATATTTTTAAAAATTATATATTTTAAGTGATTTGGTAGGATCTTACGATCCGATTTTACGTTTCGATCCTATAAAGTCTTTATCATTCCAAGGTAGGATCTCGATCCTAACAACCTTGCACCTCATCCTTGCTAAGCTTCTCTTCAATGTCCTTAGAACCATCACCTTTCACCAGCTTCTTCATCACTCTCTACTGATGATGCCTTACTCTGCCTCTATTGCTAGCAATGCTTTACGCTATGCTTTATTGCTGGTGATGCCTAACGCCGCCTTCTACTCCAGCTGATGATACCTAATACCACCTTGTATTGCTCAGAACTAGCGCCACCTTCTACTTCTCTTTTAAATTATATGTAATCTTTTTTATTACAGGTTTATTTTGATGTAAGCTGGATATACTTGACATAAATGCTTTAGCTCAATTGAGTGTTATAATTGATAATAGTTAAGGTGATACTTAGTAATATTAGAAATAATATTATATATATAGTAAATAATAATTAAAATTTAAAATATTATTATTTTATATATTTAACACCTCTATATAGAGGTTGTTATATCTATTATATAATTAAACAAGAAGATTAATATAATATAACCCTTTAAAGTTTTCTATTAAGGAGAGAAAAACACAAGTAGCAAAGTGACGCATGTCCATTTATGTGCAATGAAGATAATCTACTTTAATCTATATGTGACATAAAGAATGCTTCTTGTTCGTTAAGAGGGACCTAAGTAGTTAAGTGTCAAAGATTCATGAAAGATATAGTAAGATAGCGTAATGTTATTTTATATTTGGTAGTAGAGCACTACTTGTTCAACTGTTCAAGAGGTATGAAATTTGGGGAGCAGTTTTCCTTAGTATATAAAAGTATTTGTAAGAAAGCAAAAAAAAAAAATAATTGAAAAGAGAGAGAAGCACTAAAGTGAGAGGGGAAGATTCTAGATTATGGATCCACCATATATCCATGTCATTGGTGTCAATTGCCAACTTCCTCATGTTATTGAAACTCTAGAAGCAAGTTAAGTTGTTGAAATCAAGAGTAAATCAATCCTCCTAAAGATTTGCTAGTTGATTAGCATTAATTTCCTAACAAAGGACTCTAGGGTAGATGGAATTCTATAGGATTGTAGAACTCTAGGGTAGAGGGCAACAAAAGGTGGGTTCTAGGGTAGAGTGCAGCCAAAGGTGGTTTGCATGGCTTGCAGTGGCAAAGGACAGTAGAAAAGAAAGGAGTGTAGGTGATGTTGCAATCGTATAAGAAGAAGATAAGGTTTAACTAGAGAATATGAGGGCGATGAAGCTACTCTTTTTAAGAGTAAGAGAACGATAAAGAGAGAATTGATACAAACCAGTGAAGAGGATTGTAATTAGGGTTTAGAGTGAAGAGGATTGAAGAGATAAGGGAATAAGAGCTTCTTATGGCTCACTTCTTATTCATCAGAGAGTATATATAAAACTACTTTAGACCCATAGCACTAATAATAAATGATTGATAAACTAAATATGTGGTAGTAATACATTTTAATATATAATAACTCTAAAAAAAATACTATTATAGTATTTCAAAATTTTGGTGAGAATAATTTACACTCAAACAAATAGGGAAATCTATAGATTAGGTTAGGTGACCCAAAAAAGACCTTGTAATTACTAAGCATAATTAATATTATGTTGCACAATTTGAGTATTTGACAACCATGCATATGATTGTGTAAATTTGGGTCATTTAGTTCATTGTCTTGCCAATAAAAGTTTCATAATCAAAATGATGCCTCATGAAATGAACAATGAGTGAAAATCTTACACTATGAAGCTTCACTCTGACTGTTGTACCAACACGGCCTCGAAGCTTTCTAGCTGCTGCCTCACTATCAAACCCAACAAGATTCTCTCCTAAAACAAGGATGAATTGAAGGTTGATAAGGCACTCTCATAAGTTAGCTATACTAAAAGTTTGCTTCACATAGCATCATAAAAAATGCATCTTATGAGTTAGTCGCAACAATAATAGAATTCACTATATATTATGCTTAGCCTGCATAAGAAGTTTAGAAGGTTCCCAATAAGAATCTATGACTTCGACAGAACCAGTTTCCAAAAATCAATCATTGCTGAAGCAAAGAAATGCAAAGAATACAGTTTATTCACTACGCAACCATTCCATCAAAATCTGCATGAGCCTTTTTCCTATTACGTAGATTTGATATGTCTGAATGTATAATGAGATAAAAAACAAGGCATCTGTTTGAGATTGAGATTCGTGGTCTATATAATGGTCATTGACGTCAAAAATAAAATGGGCCTGTACAATAGACTGTTCAGCGGATAAGATAAATAAAATAGAGGTTGTTGGCACAAGAACTCAAAAATGATCCCAAAAAAGTACATAGAGAAGTAATATTTCAAGAAAGTATAATCAGAATTATAAGCATATATTTCTCCAGAAATTCTATGTTTGTTGACATTGTATTGTAAATACATCAGGTAGCATATTCTTTGAAGCCGCAAATATAGCTAACCGTCCTCTTGTCCAGCATATTCAATTGTACTGCTTTGTTTCTCATTATGTGAGATCCAGTGAGGCCCCACTTGATAAATCAGGTGAAATATTAATTGCCCAAATGGGATGTGCATTTTGAAGGCCAGGAAACAGGAATATGAATCATAGTTATGCACAGATATACACATCAAGTAAATGGGCAGGAACGACATTGTAAAGTCTCACTAGAAACATATAAAATCATTTTTTCTCTTTGATATATTAGACACAGTTCAAAGCATGTCATTAAAGACTATTAGCAGTAATAGTACTGTATAATCTTACCATCAATCTCAATTAGCTCATCTCCTTCATGAATACCTGCTCGGTCTGCAGGGCTTCCCTCGATACAGGATAAAACTACCTGGGAGAACCATAGCATTTCAATAAATACAAAAACCAGCAAGTGACTACAAATATGCAACAGTTTCCGATATCAGTTACTTATTTCTAATTAAAAAAATATATATATTTGGTCTGGAACGATCAAGTGGTCGCATAGCTTGGTCCTCGTATGTTCCAAGTAATAGATCTGAGAAGTGAGAGGTAGTCGTGTAAAATTAAAAGTATAAAATATAAATAGTAAAGTATTTCTTACTACGCTCTTCTCACCTCAATTTGCAATTAGGATCAAACTGGCAGCATGTTGTAATAACACACTATGATTATATGATACTATCTAAGGATGTCATTAAATAAGAAATATATTATTTTGACAAAATGTATTATAGACAAATAAAACAAGGAAATTTTCACAAACCAAGTTTCCAGATTTTGGATCAGCATTTATAAATAGACCAACTCCTTGCAAATTTCCGTCACTGCCTATTCTGAAGCTCTGATATTCCTGAATGTTTGGAAGTGGAACAACCATCAGATTTTTGGCAGAATGATTCAATCTACATAACATTTATTTACGTTTGCTGGTAAATACACTAGTTATTTTAATTAAAAAGATAATGGCATCAATATCATGTGTGATTAGATTGTTAATTGTTAACATAAAAACTTGGCATAATGATCAAGTGCGAAAAAAACCCTGCAGTTGATATTAGATGTGCTGCATAATTACTATAAGAAGCCTAATATACCAAGGAAAGGTGATTTTTCAGGAGAATGAGAACAGGACCTCATGGTTGAGAAGAGTAACTTGTGTTGTTATAGAGAGGAAAGACAATTGTGCATGCTAATTACCTTTGGGCTGATAATTCTCGTAAAAGGGTCACCAAGAGTTGCAAGCATTCCACTGATTTTACTATATGCTGCATCTGCTGACTTAAGAGGAAACATTTCAACCATAGTCTGCTGCAACCTCAAATCCCAATCTGCAATTGAAAATATATGTCAAAAAAAGTTCTTAAATCCATCTATATCTGAGTTTGATAAATATATGTCAAAAAAAAGTTCTTAAATCCATCTATATCTGAGTTTGATAAAAGGAGTGGTGAAGTTTCAGAACAGTGTTCTCATAACAACTGTAGTAAAATTGTTATTCTAGGAGAACCAAGGGGCGGAAACATTGTGCAAGTGCCAAAATAGTGGAAATTTCCGTATTCTGAGAGGAGGAAATTAACAAGAAAGCTGACTTTAATGCATCTTGATTTGCATTATCTCAATGCCACTCACTTGCGGGCATACGGTTTCAAAGGTGATTAGCTAAAAAATATAGTCCAAACCAATGAAAGGAATGCGTAGGCAATCTTAAGCAGCTAGATAGTACATCTAAAGAGGACCAGTTCCCTCCATTTCTTGTAAACAATTTGAAGTCCAATAAAACTAGATAGGATGAAAACCGGTAATTCTGTTTGTAAATGTGTCATGAACACTGACATTTTCTGAAAGTTTCCATACATATATTTGTAGAATGAATGAATTCAAAAGAAAAGAATTCCTCATTACCATAATCTCACCAACATGAACCAGTCAAGAAGTCTCATGCCTGTCTGAACTTTTTCAGCTTCATTTATTTAACATTCAGCATTGGGCTATAAAGGCCTACGGAGGAAATTCTAGTTCTTCATACCTTCAACTCTTTCGCTATCTATCCCTCAAGGTTGGCTGAAACCAGAGCAGCTACCAAATTAACTACTTATCTGCAAATCCTATAGCCTTAATTGCAGAAATGTTGTTGGAGTTTGACCAGATTAGCCCCTATATTGGCTCATATAGTTTGCGAAGGCTGTTGAGCATGATCAAGTGCAAAAAAGATTTGAAAACTAGGAGGTTGACTTGCAAGATATCATAGAGGTCAATTTGTAAATCATCTCCAAATCTAAGTAAACACAGGAGTTATGCAATTACCCGGAGTTAGTTTAAATATAGAAATTTGAATCTCACTTTGGGAATTTGATGATAATTCATAGTAAACCAGGGCAACGATAGAAGTCAGTAATACATGATGTGGAAATTCTAAAATTCGTCTTTTTGAAGAAACTACCTTGATGATTAAAAGTGGGATCTATGAAGCTCTCTCGAATCAAGCCCCAAGCCTCAACAAGAGTTCTTTGAACTGTGTTCACCTGTGGAGCGGACATAATTCACCAAGTGAAAAAACAGAGGATATATGCATGTTGATAAAAGAATCATCTGTTGCTTCATGAGGTTGCATCATTGTCCTATAAAGGCGAGCATTTAAAATGCAATTAGAAAGAGAAACAACAGATCTCTGAGCCTCCCTTCTTCCAAACTGCTTATCTACTCACCAATTCGGCTATCATCCACCACAAACTATTCGCTAGTTGCATTTGCGTACGCAAAAAATTCGTATTTTGCTGGTACCACAAGCCAAAAACGCGCTATGCTTGATGCAAATGTAAAGTGGGATTCGCTAAACCTGTGTCGAGTATATCAAAACCGATAATTTAAATTATCTAACAATTTTCCACAAAATTTGAGCCTTGAGTCCTCTTTTTAACAATTTGTTAATTTACTCATTCGATAATCATTCATATTGGCACATTGCTCCTTAAATTTTATCCAATTTGAACCTAGCTTTATTATTCTCAATTAGGATTGGATAAAGTTTTTCGCTCAAACCGTTTATTCGTTGGCAAGAAAGATGAGAAGATAAGTAGGATAATACGGGAATCAAGATAGAGAAAAGATCATGAGAAAAAAAAAAGAATAATAAATTGGAAGGAGTAAATTTAAAAAAAATTATTTCACAAAGATCCCTTGTACTTGTATCTGATTTTCATTCTGCCCTCAGTTGGAAACTTACCAAATTGCCCCTATCTTTGGATTCATTTGAATATAAACCCCCAAAAATAGGGGCTAAGCAAAGTTTTTCAAAGATAGGGTCTAAAAGAAAACCAAGGATCAACTTGGGCTTTAAAAAAAAAACCAAAATTGAAGCATTGTTTCAGGAAACAAACTTGAGCATTTTTAAACAAAGAAACCCTTGGATTTTGGAGGGATGAACGCTTGCCTCGCGCGCACGGGAAACAGGGAAGGCGACAGTGAGAGACTCGGCGAGGGCCGGAGAGTCGCAGCCGCAAGCACACATCATGGCAACTGCTGCCGCAGCAGCAGCGAAGCCGGAGGCAGTCTTCTCCAGCAACCCAGCTGAGGTCGTATCTGGTCCATCAATCTCGCTTCCGCGCTCCGGCTTATTCGTCGGCAGAGCCCGCAGCGTCGAACCGCCGAGGAATCTGCGATGCACGGGAATCCTATTCCTTCCAGATGATAGATTGGGAAGTCTCGAGAGAGGAGCAGAGGCGGCCAGGCGGCGGAAGCCGAGATCAGGCTTCGGGGTGGTGAGGGATTCCATTCTTCTCTCTCTCTCTCTAGATTTCGGATTGGAGATTGGAGAAAGAGAAGGGTTTGGATCACCGGAAGAGGTAACGGTGGTGGTGGTAAAAGAAGGGAAGCAGGCGGAGGCGGAGGTTGATTCCGGTGGGGTCCGCTTTGGTATCTTATTTGTGGTCGGATGGAATTTCATTGAAAAGTAATATTAATACCATTATATTTCGTGACTCACTGGTGTACCAACGGTTATTGGGAAAAGTTGGCCCATCCCTTAACCAATGTGAAGGGATGTGAACAAGTGGGACTGAAAAGCTGGTGCGGAAACAAATATTGGAATCCAAGCATGAAGCAGGTTCATCACAAAAGTCCGGCAGCAGACAAGTGAACGTCACTGCTTTGCAGAGAAGACGTGTAAGTGAATTACACCTGACAAATTGCAAATGGACAAAAGTAGGCTGCCATTTATCCCCCTCTTTCACTGAAAATTACAAAGAAGGGCCTCTAATATTTCATTTTTGAATTACTCTAAATATTAAGCCAGTGCTAAATGGAGATAAATATTGGGTGAGTAAAAGACAAGTAGATAATTTTCTTCTCTACAAATTTGGTCAATTTTTCTATACACTATGTATGTTGGGCTGATGAATTAAATATTAAATAAATCATATATAAATTACGAATCAGATTGATCTTATACATTTTTTTGACCTCTATGTTTAGTTCACAAGTAGAACCCAAAAATTAAAAATTAAAAATTAAAAAAAAAAAAAATCTTCTCCCTCTGCGGCTCATATGCTATTTTTCTCTCCCTCTCTTTGTTATTTTTTTATCATCTAATTATAATTGAAAATATAAATTGAGAGTTATAAATGGTCAAATATTGTTTTGTAGTTTATACAAATGAGAAGTGCACGTCCAATATTAGTAGATTGTGACAAAACAAGGAACGAATACAATTGCTTAGATGGTACAAATACGTAATGCAATTCGGACTCATTTGAGCGGACTTAGCGAACTAAGTTAGTCAAGTTACGTTATTGAAAATTATTAAAATAAGTAGAAGTCTAATTTGTTAAAATAATTGTTACTGTCTGATTGGTTTAACGTGGGGACCAATATTCACCAATATTCACATGCACGCGACAAGAAAGACAAAAAAAACAAAAATAGAAAACGAAAAACACGTGGAATTGAGTCTTTAAGTGGTAGCATCGCATTTGTAGCTACGTGGCTGCTTGATTGAGCTCTGCATATTGATTAAGACGTTTCACTCGATGCTCGTCGTCCACCTGCCATGTCATGCCATGTCATGTTATGTCAGGTATCTTAAAGCGCTCAACCATATATCTTGAAGTGACACCATAACTTCCACCCAAACATACGTGCATGTAAAAACCCTAGAGAGGGCAACCATTCATTTTCACTAGCCAACTCGCTTACCGCTTCCGGCCAACTCACATTCGGCTCTACCCAACTAGCAGTTTTCCTTCATTGCATACTTGCTTTCTACTTCAGCTACTTCACAGACTTAGCAACTTCAACCAACACTCTCATCGATGATAAACATTATCAATACACACTCATAGAAATTTGGCTTTGTTAATGCTAACACCACCAACACTATCCTCGTTGATGACCATTAAATCTTTGAGGTTTGCAACTTATGTCATAAAATAGATCCCAAGCAATAATTATGCAGTGATAAATAGAAATTTCTTTTTAAGCTTGTAAATAATAAATTTATACACTGAGAGATTCACCTTGGGATAAAAAGATAAAAAAAAAACTCCCCTAATTATGTATACTCCAATTGCATCGACAACTATATGAGTAACCTTCCATGGATCTACTACTAAGAGGGGAGAGCAGGCCCGAAAGGTCAATCCGTAGTGAAACATGAATAACCTACAAAAGATCTCAGATATGACACATATAGATCACGCAAGTCACTCGGATGATTGCCTTGATTTATTAAAGTTAGCGCTTGCTTTAATACTTATAATTGAAACAAGCTTTAATAAAAGCGACTTAGAAGAGCACGTAGGTTTTCAAAGAAAGGAAAGAGGGAAAGCAAGTTAGAGATAGGAGATAGAGAGAAGATGAGACTCGGCGTCTATGTGATGACTCCCTTGACTAACATAAGGTGACTCATTGGAGGTTATCACAACACAAACCTTGGTTGGTTTCTATAGCTTGTTCCAATAGCTTATTAGTATATGGGTTCTAGACCCTCTAACCTTTGGTAAAGCTGCATCATAGGCAGGGAAGTCTAAGAGCTGGGTATGGGATGGCCACTAGGCAACTGAAAGCATTGTTATGGAAAGCTTCCTCATCCCAATTTCCTCAAGCATTGAAAGCGGCTCAGAACCCGATAGCCAAGGTTGTGAAGTAAATCATTGGAATGCTATAGTCCTTGAACATAGAGGTGTTAGGACAGCACTCACCTCCTCCACCGGATCTCAAAGCCACTCTCCAAAACAAAACCACTCACCTCCTTCATACAAGGCAGGAGGTTTCATGGCTTTTGAGAGTGAAATGAGAATCAAATCAAAACAATTCCATTGCCTCATGGGCAATCACTCGCTTCATCCTCGATCTATTGGTTTAACCAACATAAGGAAGGGCTTTCATTAGGATGCGGAGTGGAACTTCTAAGTAGAGCCTTTGAATATATCATTTTCTCTAGGATTGGAAAGGGACGATGATGGAGGCAATAGCCCTGCTCTGAGGAGATCTGCTCAAGCTTGGAGGAAACCCCTTCGATATGGGTTCCCTTAGAGTCCCCTTTCTTGCATTGCATTTAGGGCAACTTTAATTTTCAAATAAGCCATGCATCATGTAGTCATTTATGGCAAGCCCAATTGTAGTAGGTTGTGCATTGTAAGTCATCCTTATGTACTCTCGCATCATGGTAGGATAGTGCATATATGCATAGGTTATATTTGAGCAGGTTACCCAAGGTAAGGACCAGCTCAAGCTTCACTCAAAAGAATCAGCTCAAGCTCCACTCAACAAGTTCAGCCCAAGAAGGAAGGAAGGCTTCAAACTCCAAGTTTAACTCAAAGCCTTGGTGAGCTCACTTGCCAACCCAACTTCCTCATTTGTTGGACGCCTCATCATGGGAGCATTCAGCCACCTCAGCCAATCCATCAAGATATGCGCTAGCCCAGCAAGCAAGGAATTCGAATTCAGCCTTCAAAATCAACAATCAAAGGAGTGCAGTCAATGGGAGTTTCCATCAATGCCTTGCCACCCAACTTCCTCATTTGTTGGACGCCTCATCATGGGAGCATTCAGCCACCTTAGCCAATCCATCAAGATATGCGCTAGCCCAAGCAAATAAGGAATTCGAATTTAGCCTTCAAGATCCACAATCAAAGGAGTGCAGTCAATGGGAGTTTCCATCAATGCCTTGCCACTCAACTAAGTATGGAAGCTTTTCAAAATTCAAAGATGCTTCATACGCAAGCAAGGAATCAAAGGAAGCAGCCTTTGCCCACATCTTGATCGTCAACACAAGGAGCAAGGAAAGACAACTCAATGCTAGCACAACGCCTTTAAAATCTTGCCAATTGAAGACCACCAAAGAAGGAAGGCTTTCAAGACCATTTGTGCCAGCCCTTTGTCTTTCTAATCTTCGAAATTATCTCTATTTTTGTAAGGAGTGCAAGGGAACAATTGACCATCCTGCCCTAGCTCTTCCCCTCGCCTATAAGTGTATTCCCTCTCGCATGTATTCTCAGCTATTGTTGAATGAAAACTTGTCTATTAGTTTCCTAGCTTGCGCTTGGTGTGGATCTAGGAGTGGCGCACCTCTCCTTTTCCCCCCTTTATTCTCTAGATAACTTAGGGTTAAACTTCTGAGGCTTAACCTCTCCCTTGATCTTTTTATTTTGTATTAAAATCTGTGGTTTGTACGGATCTTTCTGTGATTGCTTGTAAGCTCCACCTATACACCTTCCATCAGAGTTGGATAGATGAAGAACAGGAAGCACAACCTTTCTATTCTTAAGTGTTGCACTGTAAGTTTAATTCCTGCATTTATAACTTTCTTAGCTTAATCTTGGGTTTTCCTTTATTATATAAAATACAAAAAAATTAGTTTTCAAACCTCGTTAGATAACTTCGATTTTCCTTATTATCTACTTATTATCAAAACCAATTTGAAAATCATTGTTTGAATGTTTTAGACCCCTTTGTCTTACATCAGACGAGACAAGGATATTGTTGGGAAACTGAGGCAACCGCAAGAACACGGCTTTATCGAAGTAATAAATAAAAGATCATTTCCAACAAGGATCTAGCGGTCAAGTACCGATTACACGATCGATCTATAGCTAGAAAAAACAAAGTGTGATTTTTCTTCGAAAACTTCTAAGTACAAGAGAGCAAAAACAAACGTTTAGGGTTAAAATTGTAATACCCTAAAACTTATGAACCCCTTATGATGGTATGCAAATAATAAATTGGTAAATCATATCACTTGGTCAATTAAGCATGCTTGAAATCTTGAAATTTTTTATGGTGAGGATGATATCTTGGTATTATGGACTTGAGTGTCCTTATTGGAGTCTTAAAAGGGCATTTCTGGAATACTTGCCACAAAAGCCTTGTGGGTTAGAAAGTGGAAAAAAAAAAGGAAAATTGTGAAGGGGGGAGGGCTGGTCGCATCTTGCTTGGGGTGGGACCCTAGAGGAGCCGCCAACTAGAGGAAGGAGTTAGGAGAAGAATTTTAGCATCTTAAGGCAAGAAATCTTATTCTTGTTTTCATTAATCTGGTTCTTCCTTCATTCCCTACATAATTTCAATGTCCCTTGTGTCTTATATGCTTGATTTGGGTTTTGAATTACATGATATGCGTTTCTATGGGTCGAATTCGAATGTTTTTAGGGTTTTAAAATTCTGTTCTGCTGAAATCTGCATTATCTAATATGACCTTGCTGTGCTTTCACCCCAATATCTTATGACCTATAGATCCAAATCGCACGAAACAAATTTTGTATGAAAATAGATTCACTCAGCTTTGATTTGAATGTGATATCGACCACATCCAAGTTATATTTGAGTTGCAATCGGTATTGATATCTAACTTGCAAAATCTATTTTTTGAAAATCTAGAATCTTGACTTTTCTATGTCTGAACCCTCATATCTCCCTAGGTATAGTTCAAAATCTTGTGAAATAGTTTTATTGGAAAGTAGACTCAGAGAGCTTCATTTTGACTACCATATCGCCTACTTTTGGTTAGTTATAGATCTGAAATATATGCCGAAATTCTGATTTTACGAATCTGTTTTATGGAAATTTGGAATCCTGACCTTTCTGTATTGGAACCCTCATATCTCTCTAATTATAGCTCAAAATCTTGTAAAATTGGTTTCATTGGAAAGCTGACTCGTCGAACTTCATTTTGACTACCATGTTAGTTATTGGATCTAAAATATATATCGAAATTCTGATTTATGAATCTATTTTTTGGAAATCTGGAATCCTGACATTTCTATATTCGAACCCTCGTATCTCCCTCAGTATAACTCAAAATCTTGTACAACCAGTTTCATTGGAACATAGACTCGAAGAGATTCATTTTGACTACTATATTTCCAATTTAGGTTAATTTTTCGATCTAAAACATGTGTTACAATTATGATATACGAATCTGTTCCTTGGAAATATGGAATCCTAACTTATCTATATTCGAACCCTCATATCTCCCTGATTATAACACGAAATCTTGTGCAACCAGTTTCATTGGAACGCAGACTCAAAGAGCTTCATTTTGACTACCATATTGACTAGTTTTGGTTAGGAATTTGACCTCAAATATATGTTAGAATCTGACAATATGAATCTGCTCTATTTTGGTTATGCTCTTACCATCAAATTTGGTATTGTGTTTTGAGCTTGAAATCGTTCTTGAAGCAGCAAGATCATTATGAAATCTATTTTTCATCCCTTAACTTATGATTTTAAACTCATGGCATGAACTCTAACATATTATATGGAACTTATGTCCCGGCCCTAAAAATCTCATTATCAATGTTATGCTTATGTCCAATGACAAATGGTATGTCCAATGACTTAGGTTATATCTTATTATCAATGTTATACTCAAACTCATTGTCATAGTGCTCTTCTTATGAAAGTTATATTGTGGGGAGAATTTGTGTGAGGGGGGAGGGGGTCACCTCTTGAATCTCTCCATTCAAAGGAGTTGTGGGCGCAAAGTGCTACACCCCTAAAAAAGGTGGGGGCCACCTCTTGAGTCCCACTTCTCATATGGTAATTGTGGAGCAAAGTGCAACATGGAGCAAAGTACCACACCCCTAAAAAGGTGGGAGCCACCTCTTGAATTCATGGGAGCCACCGTTTGAATCCCACTACATCATGATAGTTGTGGAGCAAAGTGCCACACTGATAGCCCGAAAGGGAACACTACAAGTCTGGCACGCGTGTACCTTGGACTAATCCTTGGTAATGGCACCAAAAACTTGATGTTAAACCGCAAGTGCACGGGTATACGAAGTAATAAAGAAAGTATCGAATTCACAGGGACCTACGTTGTCAAATACTAAATAATTGATTTTTCACTATCTAGGCAATTGAATTAAAGTCAAGCAAATATCGCAAATAAATGAGAGAAAACTATCAGAGAGAAAGCTGGGACTAGGGTTTCGTTCACTTAATTTTTATGACTACATATGAATAAGGATTTCGTCGGTTTAATTTTATCATGATGAAGATACGATTTACCTAATAAAAGGATTATTTCACTCTCGTGCAAACAATCACGCATGGATTTATCTTCACTTTCGCGCAAGATTTGTCCCAACGTTAAAGATAAGCAAATTATCAATTTATGAACTCAAGGATCACTTTCATGCATCCGAATTCTAGATTGATAATCTCTAACGGAAACTCAAGGATCACTTTTGTGCATCCGAGCCTCGACACTAGCTTTACTCATAGATCTCCAACGTTCCGATCTTCACTTTTGTGCAAGATCTCCACGTTTGACAAATAGACTCGATCTATAGACTCATGTTACAATTATGGCAATAATTCTACTAGAACAGATCAAGTTGGATCAAACCTAAAGAAGGGTTCCTAACATGCAATTCTAGGGTTCCAAATTCTCAAGCAATTACCTTTCGGTCTCAAGTGAAAATTCTAAGAACATAATTAATAACATGAACTTAAAGAGAATCTAAGCACAATTATCACATAAGGAAAATCATCATGTTAAGATTAAAAGCAACGAAATATATAAAAATCAGTTATCTAGTCATTGGAAATTAAGTGAATTACTCCCCCATGTCCCAAGAGTAGTTTAAGCTATCATGGTAGAGGAGTTACAGAATTCCATGGTTTTAGAAGATTGAAAATCAAAAGAAAAGAGAGGTTTAGAAAATACAGCACGGCTGTGAAGTATTTCACAGCCGTAATTTCCAAATTTAGGCGATGAATAGTGTCGGCGCCCCTTCTTTCCTTGATTTCTCCTTCGATTGATCTCCTCTTTGTCTAAAACTTCTGGCACGTCGTCTCCTCCTTCAGATGAAGCTTCAGTATGAATATCACGGCCGGAGATCGTCTGGATCGAGCACGGTGGTGAAACCCTAGGCGGCGGCGTGGATGACGATTTCTCTCTCGATAGACAATGAAAATTGGGGCTTTTGGTGTGTCTCTAATCCTCTCGCCAAAAGCTCCCTTTTTGCTTCTTACGCCTTTGAATATAAAGCCCTGGATCGCCTGCAAGAATCTCCGCAAAGATCGGGTGTGAAGATTGACCTGAGAATCGCGTTCAAACACCGAAATACGGTAGTGTAATATCTTACGATACTGCCGTAAAATCCATCGATCGTTCTGTTCTAAAATTGCTGGAAAATACAGCACCGTAATTTTGTTTACGGCAGTGCCAAAAAATCGGCTGAACTCTCTGGTCGGATTCGTCGGGGAAATACGGCCCGTGTAATTCTTTACGGCAGTGCCGTAATTTCAGGATAACTTTCTGTTCTGAAGATGCTTCAAAATACGGCCCGTAAACTGGGTTACGGCAGTGCCGTAATTTCGGCAAAAGTCTCTGTTCAGAAAGTGCCCCAAAATACGGCCGTGTAAATCCTTATGGCGGTGCCGTATTTTCGTGAAAACCTTCTGTTTGGAAAATCACCAAAATACGGCCGTGATCTCGATAATACAGTAGCCGTGAAAAATATGGTACCGTAAAATCCCTTACGGCATAGCCGTATTTTGGGTTCCTTGCCTCGATTTGTGTGAAATTTCTTGGGTGACTTTTTCTTGATGATGAGAACTCTTCCATATATTTGATTTTGCTTGAAAACGCCTAAAATAGTGCCTTTTTGCCTGAAAAATATGAAAAACCAAAATAGAAGTAGACTTTGTAATATTTGATGGATTCAGCATAAAAACAAGTAAAAAGATCCTCGATTTAGCATGAAAAGGTATCTAAAATGATGTAAAATATACTACATATTACGGTGTAATCAAACACATAAGGCTCAAACCTTGCTTGTCCTCAAGCAAAAATCAGAATTTGAAATCAAAATTTGATTGAAAGAATAACCTTTTCATGCTCAATAAATTTCTAAAATACAACTTGTCAATGAAAAATTATATCAATTGATTTAGAAAATTGCAAGTAAACATATCATCCTCAGAATACAATTTTCTAGATTCACAACTCAATCTAATAAAACTTTGCAATCGTATAATAAATAGAATTTTCAATCTAATGATTTCACCCAGTATTAATTTAAATCTATCATGGCTTTTGTTTACAGGAATTAGGTCTCCAAGATCTTTTTCCACACAATTTTTTTTTTCTTTTTTATGCATTTTGTTATCTTTCTGCATAGATGGCATGTATCCAGAAAGACACATACTTTTTATTTTTGACTTCAACTCTTTCTTCGGTACCACTATCAATTTTACACAGTGCCAAGTAGACGAGTCTTATTCTTTTTCTCTCTCATTATTTTTCATGTTTAGATTTCAACCCATGTCTTAGGTATCACTATCAATTTTACATAGTGCCAAGAAGGGGAGTCCCTCACTACTTTTATGGATCTTGGATTCTTATTTCCCAACAAATAGCAAAAATAGACTAAGCCTTAACTAAGTTGATCAATTGATTCAAATTCTCAAATCATACTAATATACTCATTTTATTCAAAAGAGAAGTTTCACCTTTAAATTTTATTCCTCAAATAATATATCTACCCAAAATTTTATGCATTAATCAAAATCAATGTCATATTTCAATAGACAAATATGTATTGAAGAAATAAATTTGACATGATAGGGCTATATCTTCAATCATGAATTTGAGATCATCAATCATTCAAGTTATCAATAGTATAAATCAAGAGTGAACTCATCATCATCATTACAATATCAAATCATAAAAAATATATCACCATGTATATCATATCAAACATCAGAATATCAAAATATCATACAACCCCATCGAAACAGTAAAAATCAATATCATCATCATAATACAACCATATCGAATATCTATCATCAGAATATCATCATACAACCATATCGAATGAGAATAGCAATATGCAGTGGTGGCAGTCATGGAAGCATCATCCTTCCCTTCATCATATGGAACAACAGTGAGATAAAGAAAATCATAGTACAACAAAAAGGTAAGGGAAGATAATACTCACAAAGCCTCTACTCATCATCATCAGATCGCGTAGCCTTCGAGTCTCTCGCAGCAGTCTCCTCAGGATCAAAGTATGGGGCTCCTCCCTGATCACCATAATAGCCATAGTCCCTGTGATCAGCATAACCAAAACGGTCATAGAGGAAGTTACCCATGTCTTCCATATGGTTTCATAGCCTCTCCATATCTTTGTGGATGTACCCCAGAGTCTCATCCATCCTATCCAGGTGGCGCTCCTGACTGAACATCTGTGCTGTGAGTGCCTGGAAGCTTGGATCGTGGTGGCTAGCATATCTACCCATAGGTGTGTGTGAGGCGCTGGCTGTGAAGAGTCATGAGGGGGTGACTCCATCCCATAAGGATCGCTCCTACTACCCCCGGTGGGTGGTGGTACTGTATCTGGTGATGGAATAAAAGCTCCCTCAGCTTCATTAAGACATAGCTTCCAATTGGCCCTTTCTCTAACTGTAGTCTTCTCAATGTAGGGTAAGGGTAGAGGAGAGATGTTTGGTCCAAGGACCAAACAGAAAGTGTCTCCCTCTCTAACTATCATCTTCATCGCTATGCAAGACTCATTATTGAGCCTTGCATTCCCTCTTGCCGTGTCAGCTCCATAGGGCTCTATCCCAAAGTATCTAGCAATAGGAGTAACCAATCCTCCTATCACCACTAATCCTCTGCTAGCTCT
>CM050437.1:83647118-83671526 GCA_027562315.1 Costus pulverulentus
GGGTGATTTCTCCATCTAGGGTTATATGTACTAGAATAGGGATCATTAGGTCTACTTTGATTATAATTCCCTATGACATTCACATGCTCATTACCTTGATCAACAATTCTACAATATTCAGCAGTATGATCATCATTGCCACAATTTTCACAAGTAATAGCAGAAACAAAAGCAGTTTGCATGGAATTTAACTTACTACACAAAAAGTTTCCTTCTCTTCTAAGGATCTCAATCCTTCACTTTCACCCTTACCTTGAGAAGGCTTGTAAAGTACTCCTCTCTCGGTAGTCCATTGATTGTGGTTCAATGCCATCTCCTCTAGCAGTCTGAAGGCATCATCTGGTGTTTTGCTCATAAGAGCTCCTCCTACAGCAGCATCCACAATCATTTTAGTCTGATCAGATAATGTAATATAAAAGGTTTGCAGTAAAGTTTGAAGTTCTAATCCATGGTGAGGACACTTTCGCTGCAGTTCATTAAATCTCTCCCAGGCTTCACTGAGCGACTCCCCACTTCTTTGTTGAAAGCTTGTAATTTGGTTTCTCATTTGTAGTGTCTTGCTTGGGGGAAAGTATTTATTTAAGAAGGAATTGGACAGTTGATTCCAAGTGGTGAAGGTACCGGCTGGGTGTGAATTAAGCCATGTCTTTGCCCGGTCCCTAAGAGAGAAAGGAAAAAGTCTTAATCCCATTGCATCGCTAGAAACACCATTATATTTAATAGTATCGCATAATTCAAGAAATAAGGCCAAGTGTTGGTTGGGATCCTCTAGTGGAGATTCTCCAAACTGATCTTGTTGAAACATTGCAATGAAACCAGGCTTAATCTCAAAATTGTTGGCTTCTATTGCTGGCCTAGCAATACTAGAACAAATTTCATAATGATTAGGGGCTGCATAGTCCCTAAGTGTTCTCTGATTGTTCTGATTGTCTCTCATCTCTAATATTTCATCTTATAACTCTAGTTGGGATGTCTCTTGCAATTCTTCTTCTAATCTCAACTTTCTGCACACTCTCAATGTTTTGTTGATTTCAGGATCCAATGGAACAAGTGGTCCTGACCTAAGGCTCCTGTGCATGCAAAGTAGATCGATCAAGTGATTTTAAGAAAAACAGAAAATAACAGAAATAAATAAAAACAGTAAATAAAAACCTAGTCTAGCAATAATCTCAATATCTTCAATATCGACAAAATTAAGGTCTCCAGCAACGACGTTAAAAACTTGATAGCCCGAAAGGGAACACTACAAGTCTGGCACACATGTACCTTGGACTAATCCTTAGTAACAGCACCAAAAACTTGATGTTAAACCGCAAGTGCACGGGTATACGAAGTAATAAAGAAAGTATCAAATCCGCAAGTGCACGTTGTCAAATACTAAATAATTGATTTTTCACTATCTAGGCAATCGAATTAAAGTCAAGCAAATATCGCAAATAAACAAGAGAAAACTATTAGAGAGAAAGCTGAGACTAGGGTTTCGTTCACTTAACTTTTATGACTACATATGAATAAGGATTTCGTCAGTTTAATTTTATTATGATGAAGATACGATTTACCTAATAAAAGGATTGTTTCACTCTCGTGCAAACAATCACGCAGGGATTTATCTTCGCTTTCGCACAAGATTTGTCCCAACGTTGAAGATAAGCAAATTATCAATTTATGAACTCAAGGATCACTTTCATGCATCCGAATTCTAGATTGATAATCTCTAACGGAAACTCAAGGATCACTTTCGTGCATTCGAGCCTCGACACTAGCTTTACTCATAGATCTCCAACGTTCCGATCTTCACTTTCGTGCAAGATCTTCACGTTTGACAAATAGACTCGATCTATAGACTCATGTTACAATTATGGCAATAATTCTACTAGAAAAGATCAAGTTGGATCAAACCTAAAGAAGGGTTCCTAACATGCAATTCTAGGGTTCCAAATTCTTAAGCAATTACCTTTCGGTCTCAAGCGAAAATTCTAAGAACATAATTAATAACATGAACTTAAAGAGAATCTAAGCACAATTATCACATGAGGAAAATCATCATGTTAAGATTAAAAGCAACGAAATATATAAAAATTAGTTATCTAGTCATTAGAAATTAAGTGAATTACTCCCCCATGTCCCAAGAGTAGTTTAAGCTATCATGGTAGAGGAGTTACAGAATTCCATGGTTTCAGAAGATCGAAAATCAAAAGAAAAGAGAGGTTTAGAAAATACAGCACGGCTGTGAAGTATTTCACAGTCGTAATTTCCAAATTTAGGCGATGAATAGTGTCGGCGCCCCTTCTTTCCTTGATTTCTCCTTCGATTGATCTCCTCTTTGTCTGAAACTTCTGGCACGTCGTCTCCTTCTTCAGATGAAGCTTCAGTATGAATATCACGGCCGGAGATCGTCTGGATCGAGCACGGTGGTGAAACCCTAGGCGGCAGCGTGGATGACGATTTCTCTCTCGACAGACAATGAAAATTGGGGCTTTCGGTGTGTCTCTAATCCTCTCGCCAAAAGCTCCCTTTTTTCTTCTTACAGCTTTGAATATAAAGCCCCGGATCGCCCGCAAGAATCTCCGCAAAGATCGGGTGTGAAGATTGACCTGGGAATCGCGTTCAAACATCGAAATACGACAGTGTAATATCTTACGACACTGCCGTAAAATCCATCGATCATTCTGTTCTGAAATTGCTGGAAAATACGGCACCGTAATTTTGTTTACGGAAGTGCCGTAAAATCGGCTGAACTCTCTGGTCAGATTCGTTGGGGAAATACGGCCCGTGTAATTCTTTACGGCAGTGCCATAATTTCAGGGCAACTTTCTGTTCTGAAGATGCTTCAAAATACGGCCCGTAAACTGGGTTACGGCAGTGCTGTAATTTCGGCAAAAGTCTCTGTTCAGAAAGTGCCCCAAAATACGGCCATGTAAATCCTTACGGCGGTGCCGTATTTTCGTGAAAACCTTCTGTTTGGAAAATCACCAAAATACGGCCGTGATCTCGATAATACGGTAGCCGTGAAATATGGTACCGTAAAATCTCTTACGACACTACTGTATTTTGGGTTCCTTACCTCGATTTGCGTGAAATTTCTTAGGTGACTTCTTCTTGATGATGAGAACTCTTCCATATATTTGATTTTGCTTGAAA
The DNA here is from genome assembly GCA_027562315.1 of Costus pulverulentus. Lineage (NCBI taxonomy): Eukaryota > Viridiplantae > Streptophyta > Magnoliopsida > Zingiberales > Costaceae > Costus > Costus pulverulentus. The sequence continues at coordinate 83,650,260 of CM050437.1, forward strand.
ACACCTAAAATAGTGCCTTTTTGCCTGAAAAACATGAAAAACCAAAATAGAAGTTGACTTGGCAATATTTGATGGATTCAGCATAAAAACTAGTAAAAAGATCCTCGATTTAGCATGAAAAGGTATCTAAAATGATGCAAAATATACTACATATTACGGTGTCATCACACACCCCTAAAAAGGTGTGGGCTACCTCTTGAATTCATGGGAGCCACCGCTTGAATCCCACTATCTATTTGTATGTAGAGCCCTAAGATGCTCTTGCTAGCTTTTGTTTGCTCTCTCTCCTGACGAGGATGGGTTCAACTTCCAGGCGTGGAAAGAATTATGAATTAAGATTGTCTCTCCCACATATATGATCTATGACTATTCATGATATGAATGCACCCCTATGCTCAATAATGATCAATGATTACTCATGATACGAATGCTCAATAATGATTAGTGACTACTTGTGACTCAAATGTCTTATCCATAGGGAATGTATTGCTATCTTGTTTGTTTTACCCAAATTATGTGTTTAAGGGAATTTTGTTATCCTTCATTATTGCTTTATTGTGTTAACTATTTCATTGATATGTATACCCTTTTTAGTTTTTCCCCTTAGCCTTTGGGATTACTTGCTGGGCAAAATTTATGCTCATTCTTGTGTACACTAACCCATGTTGCAGATCAGCTTGGCTACGCATTGTGGGCAGAAGTATGAAATTTTTTGGAAGCTCATTTGGATGTTTGGGCTATATCATGAAATTTTGTAATCTTGGAAACATTGCATGTTCCATAAAAGATTTGTATTAAGGAGTTATAATGTGACTTGTTGTGATGAGAATGTTATTAGTTTTGATATTTGATTATGATGGGTAATGTTGATAGCATGTTTAGCTCTTAGATTTTGGATAGTATGACTCTACTTTGCTTTGGGTAAAGGACTTTGAAAGAATGGATATTCTTTTCTGTTGCAACTTAGATGATGACATTTTAACATGTTTTTTGTTGTTCAAGGGATTAGAACTTGATATTGATTGTCGATCCGTGCGAAAATTATGTTGTATGATTATCTGTTATGGATTGTTATTATCTAAGGGTGTGACAACAGTGGTATCAGAGGATTTATTTGGGGAATTAGTCTTGATTTGATTTTGATGATAATTATGATTAACGATCCATGGATTGACGTTTTTATAGGTGAATAAAATGGGGAATTAGCCTTGAAATTGAGGTGTTATGATGACTTAGTTGATCGGACCACTATTGTTGAGAGGGATGTGGACGAGATGCTTGAGGTGAGAAATAAAAGAGGAAAGGAAAGGACAATTGGCTACAAGGATAAAAGAACAAACAAAAATGAAGGGTCCTTTAAAAAATTTAAACGATCTTATGACAAGTCAAGAATGACCAAGAATGTTCAATCTTGTGCTAATTGTGGTGGAAATCATGAATCAAAGGCTTGCTATAGAGTTACTGGAGCTTGTTTTGCTTGTGGAAAGTTTAGCCATCAGATAAAGGATTGTAAATTCAACAAGGCAAAGGAATCAATGCCCACAAAGCCCGTAGCCCATTCTAAAGTCTATACCATTGCAGTACGTGATTCCAAAGCTTCAAAGTCGGTAGTGGAAGGTACTCTTTGTATTTCCAATAAAGTTGCAAGAGTTTTGTTTGATCCTGACTCTAATTTATCTTTTGTTGCACGTCACTTTGCAGTTCATTTGGAAAAGGAACCCAAACAACTCGATCTTATGATATTAGTCTCCACACCTATTGGTGACTCTCTAACTACTAATCTTGTCTATCCTTCTTGCTTATTTATGGTGGGAGAATATGAAATTTTAGCTGAGTTAATCCTTCTAGATCTCCAAGATTATGATATCATACTTGGTATGGATTGAGTTTCATTTTATCATGCTACTATTGTTTGTTATCAAAAGCTAGTTACCTTAAATCTTTCAAATGAAATCCAATTGCAAATCAAGGGTCTTTCTCTTGATCAATATCCAAACCTTATATCATTTATGCATGCTTCTAAGCTCCTTCAAAATTGTTGTGAATGTTACTTAGCTTATATTAAGGAATGTCAAGAACTTGAACCTAGCTTGGATGAAATACTTGTGGCTAGAGATTTTTCATATGTGTTTTCAAATGACCTACCTAGCTAGCCCCAGATAGAGAAGTTGACTTTGGTATTGATCTTGTTCGAAACACTGCACCGATATCTAAGGCTCCTTATAGAATGGCAGCAACAGAGCTAGCTGAGTTGAAAAAACAATTACAAGAGCTTTTGGACAAGGGCTTTATTATACCTAGTGTCTCACCATGGGGTGCTCCAATACTATTTGTCAAGAAGAAAGATGACACACTAAGGCTTTGCATAGATTACAGGCAGCTGAATCAGGTAACTATTAAGAATAAATATCCTTTACCTAGAATTAATGATTTATTTGATCAGCTGCAAGGAGCACAAGTGTTTTCAAAGATTGACTTAAGATCTAGCTACTATCAATTAAAGATCAAGAATGAAAACATTCCAAAGACAGCATTTAGAACTCGGTATGGACACTATGAATTCTTAGTCATGCCTTTTGGACTAACAAATGCACCTGCAGTTTTCATGAATCTAATGAACCGAGAATTTCACTCCTTGTTGGACAAATGTGTGATTGTATTTATCGATGATATTTTGATTTACTCCTAGAATGACCAAGATCATCAAAGGGATTTAAGAATTGTTTTGTCTATTGTTGTATCCCAACAAGTAGGTAGACAAAAACTTATTTCTGATGTCGTGGCCAAACTCATTATTTGGCGCACAGGGACTTTGTCACTCCCTAACACGGCTCCAAAAACTTGTTATGTCGGCAAGTGTACGGATACTCGAAGTAATAAAATAGATATCAAACCCACAGAGACCTTGTTTGCTAAGTACTAAATAACTGATTTCTTGTTATCTAGGTGAATCGAAAGTAAGCAAGTGAGCAATAGAAAACTAAAACGGAAATACCAGAGAGAGAAGACTGGGACTTAGGGTTTCACTACTTTAAATTCTATGACAAGATGTAAATAGAGATTCGTCAGTTGAATTTTATCATGGTAAAGACATAATTTACTTCATAAAAGGATTATCTCACTTTCGTGCAGACAATCATGCAAGGATCAATCCTCGCTTTCGCGCAAGATCTATCCCAACGCTGAAAATAAATAAACCACCAAACAAAGGACTCAAGGATCACTTTCGTGCATCCGAATACTAAGTTGATTGTCTTAAGTGGAAACTCAAGAATCACTTTCGTGCATCTGAGTCTCAACACATGTTTTACCATGAGAAGACTGGGACTTAGGGTTTCATTACTTTAAATTCTATGACAAGATGTAAATAGAGATTCGTCAGTTGAATTTTATCATGGTAAAGACATAATTTACTTCATAAAAGGATTATCTCACTTTCGTGCAGACAATCATGCAGGGATCAATCATCGCTTTCACGCAAGATCTATCCCAACGCTGAAAATAAGTAAACCACCAAACAAAGGACTCAATGAACACTTTCGTGCATCCGAATTATAAGTTGATTGACTTAAGTGGAAACTCAAGAATCACTTTCGTGCATCTGAGTCTCAACACAAGTTTTACTCACGGTTCTCCAACGTTCCGATCTTTGCTTTCGCATAAGATCTCCACGTTTGACAACTCGACTCAATCCTAAATTCATATTATTGTCATGGCAATTTGACTACTAAAATCGAACACTAACCTAATTTCTTAAAGAAAGTTCATAACATGCAATTCTAGGGTTCCAAGTTCTCAAGCAAGTCACCTTTTGGTCCTTATTGCGAGAACTCTAAAACATGAATAATAGTATGAATCTAAGGAGAATCAAAAGTGCAATTATCACATGAGTAAAATTACCATGGTAAAATTATACATGACGAAATAGTGAAAAAAATAACATCCAATCATTAAGAATTAAAGGGAATTACTCCCCATGTCCCATAAAAGTTTAAGCTAGCATGGTGCAGGAGTTACAATAATCCATGGTTTCAAAAGATCGAAAATCAAAGAGAAAAGGGGGTTTAAGAAAACACACCACAGCTGTAATATAAATTACAGCCGTAATTTGTGTAGGAGTTGCTGTGAACAGTGTCGGCGCCTCCCTTTTCTTTGATTTCTCCTCCAATTGATCTTCTTTCACTCTGAAACTTCAGGGGCGTCTTCTCCTCCTCCTAGCATAGCTTCTCCTCAAATTTCTTGGCCGGAGATGCACTGTGTGTGTCATGGCGGTGAAACCCTAGGTGGCAATGAAAAACTCAATTTCTCTCTGTATGGTGGATGAAAATTAGGGCTTTTGGCACCTTCGTCTTCCTCTCGGTGAAAGCTCCCCTTCTTCTTTTTACCGCTTTGACTTTTAGGGCTTGGATATCCGCAATCATCTCCGGAAAAATCGGGCTTCAAACCTGACTGTGGAATCGTGTTCAAAGATAGAATTACGGCAGTGTAATATTTTACGGCACTACCGTAAAATCGGTGGAGTTCTCTGGTCCAAAATCTCTGGCAAATACAACACCGTAATATAGGTTATGGTGGTGTCGTAAAATTGGCAGAATTCTCTGTGTGAAAAGTGTTTGGAAATTATGGCCCGTAAAATGGTTTACGGTAGTGCCGTAATTTTCGTGAATGTCTCTAGTCTGAAGTTGCTCCAGATTACAGTCCGTGTAATTTATTACTGCAGTGCCATAATTTTCAGGAAAATTTCTGATGTAAAACTCCCCAAATTACGGCAGTGCTCTGATATTACGGTAGCGTATAAAAATACGGTACCGTAAAATAGATTACGGTCCTGCCGTATTTTAGTTCTTGGCTCCAATTCTCTTAAAATTTGACCGTGTGATCTTGATGTTGTGAATTCATCCATGCATTTGGGTTGCTTGAAATAAACTGAAAATCATGCCTTTTTGCCTGAAAATCATTAAAAGCCAAAAAGAGTGTTGATTCCGCAAATATTGATGAAAAAGACATTAAAATAAGCAAAGTCCATGAATATGACACAAGAACACCAATGACATGACACTAAATTTACTATAAATTTCGGTGTCATCAAACACATAAGGCTCAAACTTTGCTTGTCCTCAAGCAAAAACCAAAAATTTTCAAAATTTGTTCATACGCATAGACTTTCTCATGAAAAATAAATTTCTAACATACAATCACTAATGAAAAATTTTCATCAATTGACTCATAAAATTTTAAATAGACATATCATCTTTTGAATTCAATTCTCAAGATCTACAACTTTATCAAATAAAACTTTGCAACTTGTACAAAAAATAGAATCTCAATCTCATGACTTCACCTAATTTTCAATTTAAATCTATCATGCTTTTGTTTACAGGAATGAGTTATCCAAAATCTTTTTCCACTCAAATTTTTCTTTTCTTTATTTTTTTTGCTCTTTTTTTTTGGATGAGATATACCCACATAGATACACCCTTTTTATCATTCACATTCTCTAATTCGATTACCACCTTTTTTTCTCTGATGACAAAGTTAGAGTACACTTGACCACATAGTCAGTGTAATAGAACTCATGTCTTTTCAGTAGAAAGAATTTTACCAAAGACAGCAGAGTTAATGTGAATTGATTCCTCTCATCATTTTTTTTTTCAGATTTCAACCCATGTCCTTTGGTACCACTGTCAATTTTGCACAGTGCCAAGTAGGGGAGTCATTCACTATTTTTGTGGATTCTGGTTTCTTTCTTCCCAACAAATAGCAAAATAAATCAAACATCAATTAGACTAATCAAGTGATATCAATTTAAGAATCATACTTATATGCTGATTTTATTCAAAAAGTAGCTTTACTTTCAAATTAAATTTCCCAAATAACATATCTCCCTAAAATTTCACTCATCAACCAAAGAAAAACTTCAAAAGTAGATATGCGTAAGAGAAATAAATTCGGCATGATAGGTCTAGACTTATTCACAAGTTTTGGATTCATTCATCATTATCAATAAGAGTCAAACAAATCATCAACATTATATCCAAAATAGATCAAAGCCACAAATTAATCACAACGCGATGTAGTAATGTCGGTCATAGAGGTTGAAGAAATTATCTTCCTCAAAAGATTATGGAGCATTGATAAGACGAGGAAAATAGAATGCAAAGTAGTAGGGAAAGTGATACTTGTTGTAATCCGCAAGTGCACAGATACTTCGAAGTAATAAAAAGATATCGAACCATAGAGACCTACGTGTTAAGTACCAAATAGTTATTTTCTCACTAGCTAAGCAAATCGAATATGATGAAAGCATAAAAGAAAAGTAAACTAAATATCTGAGAGAGAAACTGGGACTAGGGGTTCATCCACTTTAATTCTAATTACTAGAAGGAAATAAAGGCTATCAGTCAAATTTCATCACGATAAAGATTTAATTTACTTCATAAAAGGATCATCTCGCTCTTGCGCAGACAATCATACAAAAGACCAATCCTCACTCTCGTGGAAGATCTATCCAATGCTGAAAATAAGTAAATCATTGAACAAAGACTCAAGGATCACTCTCGTGATCTAAATTCTAAGTCAATCATCTCATGTGGAAACTCAAAGATCACTCTCGTGCATCCTGAAACTCATCACAAGTTCTACTTAAGGTTTTCCAACGTTCCGATTCTCACTCTCGTGCAGGATCTTCACATCTAACACATTAACTCAATCCAAAAAAAAAATTAAAAAATCAACATGACAATAAAGTCACTAAAAATCAGAATTCAAAGAACAAACCTAATCTCTTACAATAAGTTCCAAACTCAATGATTTTTGGGGTTCCAAATTTCACAATCAACCTCTTAGTCTATTTTGCAAAACTCTAAAACATGCTGACATTTAGAAACAAAGGAGGATTAAAGAACAATCAATCACAAAAGTAAAATTATCATAATAAAATCAGTTTGATAAAAATAATCAATGTCTAGTCATTCAGAAATTAAGGGAATTATACCCCCATGTCCCATAAGAAATATAAGCTAGCATGGTGAAAAGATTATAATAAACCATAATTTTAGATGATCAGAATCGAAAAATGGAAGAAAAGTTACAAAACATGGTGCTACAACACCGTAATACTTTATGAACACGGTGAACAGTGGCGGTGCCCACTGTTTCATCGATTTCTCCCTCAATCGGACTCCTTTTGATCTGAAACTTCTGGTGTATCCTCCTCTCCTCCAGGCGAAGCTTTTGTGTAAAAAATCGCAGCTTGAGGTGGTCTCTATACCTCTCAGCATGAGGCCAAACCCTAAGGACGCCTCCCTTGATTACTCTCTGGATTATTCCTAAAAATTGGGGCTTTTGGCTCCTTTATCTTCTCCTCGTTGAGACGAGTTCACCACTTCTTTCGGATCTCAATTTGGTGCTCTAAATCTCAAAATATGGTCTTTTAAAGCTTGCGGTAGAAAAATCAGGAAACTAAGCCAAAAATATGGTACCGTAATAACAATACGGTAGTGCCATATTTTGCTCAAAAACTCAAAAACTTTCTGGTTAAAATCCTCTAAAAATATGGCACCATCATAGTTTTACCCAAAAATACGGTAGTGCCGTATTTTTGCAAATTGGCTCTGACTTTCATGAAAATTGACGGGTAGCTTCGTTTCGACGTTTGGAATCCATTGGTGTGCTCAAATCTTCCAAAATCCATCAAAATATGGTACTTTTTACCCAAAAATGATGAAAAACAAGAAATGGGGTAGATTCTACAATATTTGACAAATAAGGCTTAAATTCAAGCAAAAGAGCATAAATATGACACAAAAAGACTAATGAAATGACACGAAATATACTATGAATTTTGGTGTCATCAATACTCACAAAATTTTATTTTTTGCCATCGTCAGCAGATTTAACCTCCCTCATATCTCCTTCTCTTTCTTCTTTCTCTTTCCTTTTGCGCAAAATTCAATTTTCCTACAAAAAGAGAGGGAACTTTAATTCTGAAAATAAACTAAAATAAAAGTAACTAAACTAAGTAAGAGTGCTTGGGTTGCCTCCCAAGAAGCGCTAGTTTAAAGGTCATTAGCTCGACCGTTCAGTACTTGAATTTGATCGTGGCTCATCAAGGTAAAAACTTTCCTTTTCTCCAATCTGCTCTTCTTGATAATAATGCTTCAATCTCTGACCATTAACCTTAAATTCTCCTGTTTCCTCACTCCATATGTCTACAGCTCCGTAAGGATAGACTTTCTTTACCTGAAAAGGATCAGACCATTGAGACTTAAGCTTTCCAGGGAAAAGTCTCAATCTAGAATTGAACAAAAGAACATAGTCACCTGGTTGGAAGTCTTTTCGGTAAATATGTCTATCATGCCATCTTTTAGTCTTCTCTTTGTAAATTCTTGCATTTTCATATGCAGAGAGCCTGATCTCATCTAGCTCGTTTAATTGTAACCTCCGTTTTTCACCCGTGTTCTTTAAGTCAAAATTCAGCTTCTTGATTGCATAGAATGCCTTATGCTCGAGCCCTACAGGAAGGTTACATGATTTTCTATAAATCAATTGAAAAGGAGACATACCTATGGGTATCTTGAAAGCAGTCCTGTATGCCCATAATGCATCATCAAGTTTGAATGCCCAGTCTTTTCTAGTGCATGACACTATCTTTTCCAAAATTCCTTTGATTTCTCTGTTTGATACTTCAACTTGACCACTCGTTTAGGGGTGATAAGGTGTTGCAACCCTATGATTTACCCCATACTTCCTGAGCATGGATGAGAACTTGTGTTTTATGAAATGCGAGTCTCCATCGCTGATTACTACTCGTTGTGTCCCATACCGTGGAAAGATAATTTTTTTAAATAGTTTAACTACAACTCTGGAATTATTTGTAGGGGAAGCAAGAGCTTCAACCCATTTTGAGACATAATCTACTGCTACAAGAATGTACTTGTTACCTCCAGAAGATGGAAAAGGTCCCATGAAGTCGATTCCCCAAACATCAAATATTTCAACTTCAAGAATATTGGACAGTGGCATCTCATGTCTTCTGTTAATGTTCCCTGTCTTTTGACATCTATCACAAGACAATATAAAATCTCTAGCATCTTTGAACATTGTGGACCAATAAAATCCTGATTGTAACACCTTAAAAGCAGTCTTCTCAGTACCGGCATGATCACCATAAGAGGATCCATGGCATTGAAGCAATATATTTGCAACTTCTTCTTCAGGTACACATCTTCTAAAAATGCCATCTGCACATCTTCTAAACTCATAAGGCTCATACTAAAAATAGTGTTTCACCTCAGCCAAAAATTTCTTCCTTTTTTGGTAGCTCAAATCAGGAGGAAAAATATTGGCTACAAGATAATTCACTATATCAGCATACCAAGGGGCACTGAGTTGTTCAATGGCTAAGAGCTGCTCTTTAGGGAATGAATCATTGATCTCATCGTTCTTTTCAGTATCTACCACTATCCTTGAAAGATGATCTGCAACAAGGTTTTCTGATCCCTTTTTGTCTTTAATCTCTAGATCAAATTCTTGCAAAAGTAAAATCCATCTGAGTAATCATGGTTTAGTATCCTTTTTCTGCATTAAGTACCTAACAACTGCATGGTCAGTGTACACTACCACTTTGGAGTTAATTAAGTATGATCTAAATTTATCAAAGGCAAATACTATAGCTAAAAGTTCCTTCTCAGTGGTAGTGTAATTCCTCTGTGTCTCGTCCAAAGTCCTACTAGCATAATGGATAATGTGAGGCTTTTTGTCTTTCCTTTGTCCTAGAACTGCTCCATTTGCATAATCACTGGCATCACACATGAGTTCAAATGGTAAATCTCAATTTGGAGGCTGAATGATAGGTGCTGAAACTAAAGCCTTCTTTAGTTCCTGAAAAGCAGATAAACAATCTTCATCAAAAGAAAATTTTACATCTTTACAAAGTAAATTTGTAAGAGGTCTAGCAAGCTTAGTGAAATCCTTGATGAATCACCGGTAGAATCCTGCATGTCCTAGAAGGCTTCAGACCTCCTTCACTATGGTGGGTGGTTCCAATTTCTCTATTACTTCAACTTTGGCCTTATCAACTTCAATTCCTCTTTCAGAAATCAAGTGCCCCAAAACTATCCCTTGCCTAACCATGAAGTGACATTTTTCCCAATTAAGCACAAGGTTAGTTTCTTCACATCTCTGTAAAACCCGAGATAAATTAGCCAAACGAATATCAAAAGAGGAACCATAAACGGAGAAATCATCCATAAATACATCCATAAAGTCTTCAATGAAATCAGAAAAGATAGCCATCATGCATCTTTGAAATGTAGCGGGTGCATTACATAAACCAAATGGCATGTGAAAGTGGTTTTATCTTGATCATCAGGATGTATAGGAATTTGAAAAAAAACCAGAATATCCATCTAAAAAGCAAAAGTGAGAATGGTTTGCCAATCTTTCAACCATCTGATCAATGAAAGGTAAAGGGAAATGGTCTTTCCTAGTGGCAGCATTCAGTTTTCTATAGTCTATGCACATGTGCTAACTAGTAACAGTTCTAACTGGAATCAATTCATTATCTTTGTTTTTCATGACAGTTACCCCTCCTTTCTTAGGAACACAATGTACATGACTTACCTAGTTGCTATCAGATATAGGATAGATAATACCTGCATCTAGTAATTTCAGAACCTCTTTCTTTACAACTTCTTTTATGGAGGGGTTCAGTCTTCTTTGGAAAATCTGCATGTGGCTTGTGCTCTTCGTCCATCAAGATCCTGTGCATACAAAAAGAGGGGTTAATTCCTTTCAAGTCATCAATTGAGTACCCAATCACCTTTTTATGAATTCTTAATTCCATGAGAAGCAAATCTGTCTCCCTTGTCCCTAGCTGTGCATCAACAATAACAGGGTAAATGGAATCAGGACCAAGATATTCATAATGAAGTTTATTAGGTAAAGCCTTAAGTTCTATGTTTGGAGTCTTTCCTTCTTCACTCTTTTCATTGTCACAAGCACTGCAATTTGATAATTCATCAGTCATAGAGTTTGTTTTTTCAAGAGCAAAGTCTAAATCGGTGTCACATTCATTGGGTTCAATAAATAAATCATTAAGATTATAGGCAATGTCATCTATATCATGTACACTACAACAAGATTCAGAATTTGAAGGGTTTTTCATGACTTCATGCAAGTCATACTCAATTCTTTCATACCCAATGTTAAGTGAAAGCTTACCGTTCTTTACATCAATAAGTGCTCCTGCAGTGGCTAAGAACGGTCTATCAAGTATGATGGGGATTTTTGCATCTTCTTCCATCTAAAGAACTACAAAATCCGTTGGAATGAAATATTTACCTACTTGTATAGGCACATCTTCAAGAATTCCCACGGGGTATTTCACCGAGCGATCAGCGAGCTGCAAGGATATAGAAGTTGGCTTAAGTTCCCCCATGTCCAATCTTCTGCAGATAGACAATGACATTAGGCTCACACTAGCACCCAAATCACATAAGGCTCGGTCAAAAGCCATACTGCCAATAAAACAAGGGATAGAGAAACTACCTGGATCTTTCAGTTTGGGTGGCACTTTGTTTTGGATAACAGCACTACATTCCTCAGTTAAAGCCACAATACCATAGTCCTCTATTTTTCTCTTATTAGACAATATTTCTTTTAAAAATTTAGCATATGTGGGCATTTGAGATAAAGCTTTAGTAAATGGAATGTTAATGTAATGCTTTTTCAAAACATATAAAAATCGCCCAAATTGTTTGTCTAATTTTTCTTGTACTAACCTTTGGGAAAAGGGTATAGGTGGCTTATAGGGTGTAGGGGAATTAGGTTTAGAAATATCTTCCTAACACGACACATCACCTTTAGGTTCATCACCCTGGCGAGGTGGCAAACTAGTTAGGGATGACCCATACACAGAAGATTTTTCTAACTCCAATTCATGGTCATGTTCATCATCAAGCCCCTTTTTGTTATTCTCAATTCTCCCTTTTTGTCCCTCTAATTTCTTTCCACTTCTAGTGATGATTGCATTACAGTGTTCATCAGACATTTGATCTTTTAGGGTTTTGTTGTGAGTAGTTAAGGATTCAACTTGAAAGGCAAGTTGACTAACCATTCTCTTAAGATCTTCAATTTCTTTGTTTTGATTTTGCATGAATTGATTTTGACTATCCATAAACTTATCAAGCAAAGCTTCTATACTAAAAGAATTTACCTCTTCATTCTTAGGGTTGGCATTCCTCACTCTCATTCTTACCATGATGATGATAATATAGCAATTCTTCTTCAGGGTCCCATTGGTTATGGTTCAAGGACATTTCTTCAAATAGGGTGAAGGCTTCTTCAATGGTCTTGCTCATGAGGGCTCCTCCTGCAGCAGTATCAACAATTAGATGAGTATTATAAAGTAGACTATTATAAAATGTATGAATTAAAACCCAATTTTCAAGGCCATGGTGAGGGCACTTCCATTGTAAATCATTGAATCGCTCCCATGCCATGCTTAATGATTCTCCATCCTTCTGTGTAAAGCTTGTGATCTGATTTCTCAGTTGGATGGTTTTACTTGGTGGGAAATACTTCATCAAGAAAGCATTTGACAGTTGTTCCCATGTAGTGAAAGCGCCAGATTGGTTCTACTACATCATTGGAAACTCTATAAATTTTAATGATATCACAATATTCAATAAAAAGATGTAAATGTTGATAGGGATCTTCAAATGGAGCTCCTCCAAATTGGTTCTACTACATCATGGTCAAGAAGGCGGGATTAATCTCAAAATTATCTGCTTCAATAGTTGGTCTGACGATGCTAAAGTGTATTTCTCGTGGCTTAGGGGCTGCATAATCCTTAAGTGATCTCTGATCTGCCATCAGATCTAAATTTTCTGTGTACACTAAAGTAGATGGATCAAATAACTCAAGTAAACATAAAAGAATAAAAAGATAGAACATATATAAAACTTAGTCTAGCAATACTTTCAATATCTTCAATATCAACAAAACCCAAGGTCCCCAGCAACGGCGCCAAAAACTTGTTGTATCCCAACAAGTAGGTAGACAAAAACTTATTTCTAATGTCGCGGCCAAACTCGTTATTTGGCATACAGGGACTTTGTCACTCCCTAACACGGCTCCAAAAACTTGTTATGTCACCAAGCTTGTTGTGTCTGCAAGTGCACGGATACTCGAAGTAATAAAATAGATATCGAACCCACAAAGACCTTGTTTGCTGAGTACTGACTAATTGATTTATTGTTATCTAGGTGAATCGAAAGTATGCAAGTGAGCAAAAGAAAACTAAAATGGAAATACCAGAGAGAGAAGACTGGGACTTAGGGTTTCATTCACTTTAAATTCTATGACAAGATGTAAATAGAGATTCGTCAGTTTAATTTTATCATGGTAAAGGCATAATTTACTTCATAAAAGGATTATCTCACTTTCGTGCAGACAATCATGCAGGGATCAATCCTCGCTTTCATGCAAGATCTATCCCAACGCTGAAAATAAGTAAACCACCAAACAAAGGACTCAAGGATTATTTTTGTGCATCCGAATTCTAAGTTGATTGTCTCAAGTGGAAACTCAAGGATCACTTTCGTGCATCTGAGTCTCAACACAAGTTTTACTCACGGTTCTCCAACGTTCCGATCTTTGCGTTCACATAAGATCTCCACGTTTGACAACTCGACTCAATCCTAAATTCATATTATTATCATGGCAATTTGACTAATAAAATCGAACAATGAGAACTAACCTAATTTCTTAAAGAAAGTTCCTAACATGTAATTCTAGGGTTCCAAGTTCTCAAGCAAGTCACCTTTTGGTCCTTATTGCGAGAACTCTAAAACATGAATAATAGTATGAATCTAAAGAGAATCAAAAGTGCAATTATCACATGAGTAAAATTACCATGGTAAAATTATACGTGACAAAATAGTGAAAAAAATATCATCTAGTCATTAAGAATTAAAGAGAATTACTCCCCATGTCCCATAAAAGTTTAAGCTAGCATGGTGCAGGAGTTATAATAATCCATGGTTTCAAAAGATCGAAAATCAAAGAGAAAAGGGGGTTTAAGAAAACACACCATGGCTGTAATATAAATTACAACGGTAATTTGTGTAGGAGTTATTGTGAACAGTGTCGGCGCCTCCCTTTTCTTTGATTTCTCCTCCAATTGATCTCCTTTCGCTTTGAAACTTCAGGGGCGTCTTCTCATCCTCCTACCGTAGCTTCTCCTCAAATTTCACGCCCGAAGATGCACTATGTGTTGGGAATCCCTAGGCTAAATGAAAACAAAAACAACGGAAGCAAGCCCGAAACGAGATTCCTAATTCAACAATAAGGACTGTCTTACGAAGAATACAAAGGATGTGAAGAGGGTAGTACCTTATCAAGCAACTTTTAGGAGTTGCCGATGATGAAGACGCGCAAGGGCCCGTTGTCTACAATGGCGCACACACGGACTCCTCGAGTCCTCTCCAATCTCCGCGCTGGGTGCTAGCCCTAGAAGATGAGATCCACGCCTCTAGCCTTCTCAACTTGTGTTGATGCCAAGGAGAAGAAGGGGTGTTGGCGACAAGGAGTGGGTAGCACTGCCACTTGTCCCAACCTTTGATACCGAAAAACTTTTATTTGTAGTCACCTCTTAGACTCTCACGCCAAGGAGCAGAGGAGAGGAGACAACTAGAGACAAGAGAAGAGTCTAGTACAAAACATCTCCTAGGTGGGCCTCTCTATTTATAATAGTAGAGCCAGACGCACACTGGAGATCTTTCCCATGTGGGATAATGAGCATAGGCGCCTATTCACAATTAAGTATAATGGGTTCGAATCCCCGTAGACGCAATTAACTGTAAATTGCGCCCAAGCTTATTAATTAGCCAAGAGAAAAATTCTCTTGCCAATTAATAATTTTATTTTATTCATGTGATTAAAGTGCCAAGCCCAAACTTGCACCTAGACCCTTGTTTGACTCATTTTGACAACATAGGTCAACAGAGGTTAAATGTGATCCACTAGAGTCAACTAGTGGTCAACAATGAACTAAAATAAAATATCATCTCCTCTATAAAAGTCGCAAAGCATCAGTTCCCCAAAAAGATTCGAATCACACAATGATTCGAATCATCAAGCTCCCACTGAACTTAGGTGCTATAAGGTAAAGATTCTTTGTCCAAGTTAGGAGTTACCCATAACACTGACACACATGAATCGATTCAGCCTTTTTCCCACACTTTCTGAACCTAGGTTACCCCCACAACCTATATACGAGGCTCAGATTTCATCTTTGACCATCTGTGCTAGGTGGCTGACCTTAGACTGAATCCAAGTCATAATTTCCTCCCACTTGCCATTTTCAAGGAAATACATTTCCAAGAAAACTAGCATCAAGAGCAACAATCGCTTGTTCTCCTGTGGCTCTATGGAAATTAGTATCCCTAAGTCATCTTAGGATACTCCACCTACACTTATCAGATCTTGAATCTATGTCACTAGATTCAGATGTATGAACCCCAAAGTCTCACATCTATAGATCCTGATAATTAGTCATGTCATCTCCTTTCCTGGAGATACATTTAAGATGAAATAGTTTAGTATCGAAGAAACTATCAGCATAGCCTCAGCAGAGATATGGTTGACTTTCAATTCCTCCCACTAAAACCACCTTCCAAGGTGTTCTTCAAGAGTTATGAGCTATGAGCAAACCTCATACTCAATATGATAGTCACCTGTGGCTCAAGTACTCTTCATCCAACCTGGACTGAAGATCACTTATGAATTTTGATAAGCTGGTTCCATAAATATTTTGGTAATTTCACGAATTTCTATCTTTTGACCTTTCCACTTCACCTCACTTGGTGAAAAACATTTATCAGCAAACAAGTCTTTGCCCATCTATCACATCTCGAAAGAGGTTAAGATAGTCAATCTCCTAGAAGGAGTTCGAATCCAAGAATTCATGTGCATGAAGTCAGTGGATGCATCACTTGTTTATGATAAAATATCTGAGTCAGAAGATTGGCATTCAATTTGAATCACTTATTAAATTCAAGTTGTTTTATTACCTTATTATTTTGCACAATGTAATGACAAGAGATTTGCAAATGAAAAGAATGTCAAATTCCTTTTATTCCAAAAACTCTACTCCAAAGGAATAGATACAATGTCAATTACATGTTTGCAAAAATAAAACAATCCTATCAATGATAAATGAAAAATAGCCCGGCAGCAACAATGCTCCAGCAAGATTTTCTTACTGTCATCCATGTCCTATTTCTCTAAAGCTCTTGCATATTTTTGCAAATATCAGTCTCACCATGCGGTATAAAATACCCATGTACGGAAATAGACAATATAGGATTTGGTAATAAAATTACCTGAGCCTGAAGACGAAGGGTTACTTCTCTTCATCTCTTTCTGAGGATGCATGCAATCTTTGTGCCAATGGCCCTCCTGGCCACAGTTGAAGCACTTGTTCTCCCTCACCCTGCCTTTCTTCAGTGCCTTGGCCTTGGACTTGCCCTTACCCCTTTTCCGCTTCTTACTGTCCTTGGAGACTATAAGAACGGACTTGGGTTTGGACCTAACTATTTCCTTTTCGGTCGCTTCCAGCAGTTTTAGCAGCTCCTCGTGAGTATAAGCTATTTTGTTCATATTGAAGTTAATAATAAAAGAGCTATAACTCAGAGGCAGCGACTGCAGGATAAGGTCCATAGCCACATCCTGATCCATCGGGTGTCCTAGTCTAGTGAGATGCGACAAATACCCAAGCAACTTGAGTACATATGGTCCCACTGGAGCACCTTCAGGCATCTTGCACTGAAAAGCAGCCTTGGATGTTTCAAACCTTTATGTTCTAGCCTACGACTCGAACAGTTGCTTTAGATGCGTGATGATCTGAAATGCATTCTGATCCTCATACTGAATCTGCAACTCAGACGACATTGTGGCTAACATAAGGCAGCCAACATCCAAGGCATCATCCTAATGCTTGCGAAAAGCTTCACGTTCAGCTGTGTGGGCTGAGGATGACGGTTGAGGAGGAAGTGCTTGCTCTAAGACATACAACTTCTTCTCCTGCATGAGGATTATCCTCAAGTGCCGGTACCAGTCCATGAAGTTAACTCCAGTTAACTTCTCCCTCTCAAGGAAGGAACGGAATGACAGTCCGCTGTTGTTATTGCTTGTAGAAGTCATCTACAATACAAACAAGAGTAGATCAGTATCACATTTCAATCATTTATTCTGGCCTTTTATAAATGACTGTTTCTCACAATTTTATTCGAATTGATAATCCTCAAAAATCGATCGAGAAGTCGCCCGACTTCCTTAGTGAGATGGGATCCTCATTTCGTACACGGCCTTGCGTCCGACGAGAGTGGGATGTACTGCACAAGGTGACGCATGCTTCCTAAGGTAGGCTTGCAGGCCAATTGCTACTCGGCAATTCCCCTTCTCAAGACTGTTCAGGCACTTTGTGTCCAGCGAGGGCTAGATACAGCACAAAGTCTTAACCTCTTGAGGCCGCCTCTAGAAATTTCATCATGTTAACCACCACATATGAAAAATCCTAGTCAAGTCCAACCTGACTGTTATACCCAGGGCCAACAATTTCCTTGTGAATGGCACGTCCAGAGTTTTAACCGGACTAGGGAAATTATTGTCACCACACGCCTCCTAAAGATAGATGGGTGTGTCCCACGAGGGTGGAAAACAGTGCACAGAACCATCGATCGACAGTTTGATGAGGGTTACGCGTTAGAAGGCTAAGTAACGGGACTTGATATAATTTATCGAGGATTTTTGTGGTCTTGGCACCATGGCTTTTTATCTTATTCTACCAATACAGGCATGCAATACTATGGTGGAATAAAACAAAGCAGTAAAGGCATGCTGGAACAGAAACAGTAAATATGATGTGATCATAGCCCAAAACATGGGTAACAAGCCCCTAAACCTAGTCCTAGCCACCTAGCACTACCAAGGGCTATGAGCCATGGGCCCATCCCAACAAGTCCTTAGCTCATCCCTGAGTGCCCTAAGGGCTCTGCTCCAAGGCCCCACAGTGCGCCACCTAGGTCGTTCGCTCCATGGGTCAGCTCGCGAACCCTAAAGGCACCATCTAGGAAAACCCTAGATCCCCTTTAGGTTCGGCCAGCCCTAGTCTTCTCCATGAGCCAGCTCGCAAACCCTAGGCTCCTCCTAGGATTTGGCCAACTCATATCTCTTCCTGGAAGATAGCTCGCAAACCCTAGGCTCCTCATAAGGTTCGGCCAAACATCCATGTGTCATCTCTATGCTAGGTATCTCACCTCAATGCTTGATACGAATCATCCCTTGCAAGGTGCGCCCCCTTTGCTTGGATGTGCCATCAAGCATCCTTGGTGCTCAATCTTCCTTCATCAGCCCATGAACTTAAGAAGCATCCAAAAGACCTTCAAGTTCTTGGCTAATGATAGAAGATTAGCCCCTCTACAAGCTTGGAGCGCCAATCGTCTTCCTCAACCCATGAACCCAATATGCGCCACCTAGGAAAACTAGGATTCACCATGGTTCGGTCAAGGAATAAGATCAGCCCCCTTAGGTTGCTTTTCCTTCATCATCAGCCCTTGAACCCGTGCATGCGCCACTAGGAGACCTAGAAGCCATGAGGGTTTGGTTGAGGATGAAGGTCAGCCCCCTTACTTGACTAGGTTGCACCATCACCTTATCCATCCATCATCCCTTAAGTGAACTAACTAGATAACCCTAGAAGCCACTCAAGGTAGGTCAAATAAGGGATGCGCCACCTTAGGAGGTGAGGTGCGCCAACCCTAACCCTAGCCACCACCCCCTTAGATGCGCCCCTAGGTTTAACCCTAGAAGCCACCCTAGGGTTCGGCTAGGTGAGAGTTGCGCCACCTTGAGAGATGCGCAAGGGAAAGAGAGAGGAAAACGCCACAAAATGTCATCAAGGCCTTCGATTTGATTTACAATGTAGAATTGAAAATACAAAATTGAAAGCGGCACGCAGGCCTCACATTGATACATCACAGGCATGACAATAGGGCTTGACTTTGATCATATCAAATGCGTAAGGAAAAACACTTAAGATATGCTCTTCTTTATGCAATGAAAACTACAGAACCAGATTTTAGTTTTTCATTAGAAAACATGTTCGTTAAATCTCCGCGATTTTATCGAAAATTTAGATCTTTCATTTTCTCTCAGGAGTCTACAAGTGGCTATATATACCTCGATTATCGATGCCACTTGCAATCCCTAACTTGTACGGATTAGGGCAATCACCCAGTCCATGCCCTGAAATCTAGATACAAGTCTCACATCGTGGGTCTATCCCATGAATATGAGGAGAAATAAATTCTCACACATAGGGTCTATCCCCATGTGTAGAAACCGAAAATCATGAATTTCATAAGAGTGAGAAATAACAAACCTACTATTTTTCTACACATAAAACATGGCATAAAGATTTAAAAAAAAAAATTTCTATGACATGCGCATGCTAGAAAAAACCCATACACAGATATATCTCGTAAGTTGGCTCTGATACCACTGTTGGGAATCCCTGGGCTAAATGAAAATGAAAATAGCGGAAGCGAGCCCAAAACGAGATTCCTAATTCAACAATAAGGACCGTCTTACGAAGAATACAAAGGATGTGAAGAGGATAGTACCTTATCAAGCAACTTTTAGGAGCGACCGATGATGAAGACGCGCAAGGGCCCGTCCTCTGCAATCGCGCACACACGGACTCCTCGAGTCCTCTCCAATCTCCGCGCTGGGTGCTAGCCCCGGAAGATGAGATTCACGCCTCTAGCCTTCTCAACTTGCGCCGACGCCAAGGAGAAGAAGGGGTGTTGGCGACAAGGAGTGGGTAGCACTGCCACTTGTCCCAACCTTTGATGCCGAAAAACTTTTATTTGTTGTCACCTCCTAGACCCTCACACCAAGAAGCAGAGGGGAGGCGACAACTAGAGACAAGAGAAGAGTTTGGTACAAAACATCTCCCAGGTGGGTCTCTTTATTTATAATAGCAGAGCCAGACACACACTGGAGATCTTTCCCATGTGGGATAATGAGCATAGGCGCCTATTCACAATTAAGTGTCATGGGTTCGAATCCCCGCAGACGCAATTAATTGTAAATTGCACCCAAGCTTATTAATTAGCCAAGAGAAAAATTCTCTTGCCAATTAATAATTTTATTTTATTCATGTGACTAAAGTGTTAAGCCCAAACTTGCACCTAGACCATTGTTTGACTCATTTTGACAACACAGATCAACAAAGGTCAAACATGGTCCACTAGAGTTAACTAGTGGTCAACAATGAACTAAAATAAAATATCATCTCCTCTATAAAAGTCTCAAAGCATCAGTTCCCCAAAAAGATCTGAATCACACAATGATTCGATCAGAGGCTAAACGATCAGTATGAGAACTCGAGTGTCAAGGTGTGCGACCCTATAGGTTCTTCAGGCGTTGGCAGTGATGACTAAATCATTACAAGCAATGAGTGGCACCTAGCAGTACATCATTGCTACCCAAGTCATCAGAATGGTGTCATCATCGACATCCCCTAAAACTGCAACTTTGTCCTTTTGCCAACTGATGTCCAGATTGGGCAAGTGTGTCACACTTGTTAATCCCAATAATATGGCATGACTAAATCAGGTTCTCACCTGGGTATGGCCATACACTTTCAGTCATCCATATAAGGGCGCCATGGACAATCAAGCTTCCCCATAAAGAAGGGGCAAATCCTCTATTGGCACATTGAATCTCTCATACGACTTATAACATACTCAATGACAACCGTTATGACTTCCCTTTTATGGTGAAGCGTTAGGTTGCATCAAAGTACAACAATCACTATATAGAGATACCAATGCCCTCAAGTCTAGGACAAGCACAACTCTGTCACTGTGATATTCATCTCGTGATACTGAGATGAATCATCACGGCGGGTCGATCCAGTATATCTCCCTTGATATACCCATATGCCTGCGTTAGCAACCCGTGCTCAACCAGCGCATATACTAGTCTCAAGCGAATCATAGCTGTCCCATATCCACCATGATTCTCGACCAGGGATAAACACAGAGACTAGATAAAATCTATCTCTTAGGGACATTGTATATGCATATCTACATATGCGCAGATGTACAACTCTGCATAACAACGACAATGCCAGGATAACTCATCTATCAACTAGATGTGATGCACATATCCCATGGACCATCCTGAGGTCCTAGG
>CM050437.1:83679473-83701976 GCA_027562315.1 Costus pulverulentus
CAAGGATCACTCTCGTGCATCCGAATTCTAAGTCAATCATCTCAAGTGGAATCTCAAGGATCACTTTCGTGCATCCTGAAACTCAACACAGGTTTTACTTATGGTTTTCTGATGACTCGATCCTCACTCTCGTGCAAGATCAAATCAAGTCTACACATTAACTCAATCCAAAGTATTAGAAATTCAACATGGCAATAAAATCACTAAAAATCAGAATTCGAAGAACTACCTAGCTCTAGGCAATCGACGATAGCTGATTCTACAACCGAGGCAGTCAAAGAAGCTGTTTGGATTCAAAAGTTCATTTCTGAACTTCCAGTGGTTCCAACTGTTGTGGATCCGATTGAACTCTATTGTGACAACAATAAAGCGATGGCACAGGCAAAGAAACCACGGTCTTATCAAAAATTTAAACACATACTCAGAAGATTTCACTTAGTCTTGGAGATCATTGACAGAGGTGATGTCAAGATTAGCAGAGTTAACATAGACAACAATCTGGTTGACCCACTGACCAAGGCTTTGGCGCAGCAGAAGTGTGATAGTCATACGAGGGACATGGTGTTGAGATTTCTCAACAACTAAGTCTAAGTGCAAGTGGGAAATTGTTGGTGTTTATGCCCTTAGACCCGTTGTTTGTCTATGATGTACTACTTGATATTGATATTTAATATATCATTCTGGCATTATCGTTATTATGCTATATTTACATCAGCGATTATGTACATGGATAATAATGTCCTTGTAGATAGATTGTATCTGTGCTCAAACGGTGTGTCTCCAGTCGAGTACTTGAGTGGATGAGGGACAGCTCTAGTACATGTGAGACTGGTATATGGGCTGATTAGGCACGGGGTACTAACGCAGGCATATGGGTATATCAATGGTGGATATACTGGACCGACCTACTATGAGGTTCTAACATGGTGTCATGAGTTAAGCTCACAAGTGATAGGAGATCCATTGATCCCTTGACTTGAGGTCATTGACTCTTCTATATGGTTAGGGACATGCTTTGATACAACCTAACACCTCGCTGTAGCAGGGAGGTCATAATGGTTGCCATTGGGTATGTCACGACCCATATGAGAATATCAATGGACAGACATAGGATTTGCCCCTTCTTGCAGAAAGCTTGATATCCACGGGGCCCCCCTATGGTTGCATGACTGAAAGTATATGGCCATACCCAGGTGAAAGCCTGATTTAGTCATAACCATGAGATTGGGTGAAAATAAAGTGGTGACACACTTTGTCCAATCGGATATCAGTTTGGCAAAGAGACTGTAATGCATCAGTATCTTGTTGCGATGATGGGGATGTCGATGTTGATATCCATTCCGAAGACTTGGGTAGCAGCGATGCACTGCTAGGTGCCACTCACTGCTTGTGATGACCTGAGTTCATCACTGCCAACGTCAGAGGAACCTACAGGGTTGCACAACTTGAAACTCGGGTTCTCGTATTGATCGGGTAGCCTATTGATCGAGTTATTGGATAACTTGGATCTTTTTGGGAGAATTCATCAGCGCCATTGTGCCTGATGAGATGGAAGGAACTTATTTGAGCTAACTTCATTTTTGGGCCAGATGGGCCAAATGGGCCCAATAGGTCCAATGGACCAAATGGGCCAAATAGGCCAAATAGGTCAATTGGGCCAAAAGGGTCAAATGAAATCTAAGCTTGAAACATGGACCAATGGGCCTCTAAGCCGAATGGGCGTGAAGCCCAATTGGGGCATGTGGCTTAATGGGCCTTGAGGCCCAATGGGCCGTCAGGCCTAATGGGTCATGACAATAAGTTGACTGGCCCAATAGACATCACGGTGAATTAAATTCTGCATTTAATTATGGGAATTAAATTCTGTAATTAATTCTGAGATTAATGATGAATTTAATTCTGAATTTAATTCTGAATTTAATTCTGAATTTAATTTCAAATTTAATTCTGAATTTGAAGAGTCATGCTATTAATGGCCATTATGAAACTTTAATTCAAGGTTTTAATGGGTCATTATGAGACTTTAATTCAAACTTTAATTTTATAATTAATTCTGAATTTAATTCTATAATTAATGATGAATTTAATTCTATAATTAATGATGAATTAATTCATAAATTAATTACGAATTTATTGCAGAATTCCAAAGGTCACATGATTTTCTATAAAAGAGAGAGGGAGGGTTGAGAGTTGGCGCCTAAGGCTTTTGATGCTTGCTTCCTTCTCTTTGGCGCCATCTTCCTCTCTTCTTCTCTCTCCTCTAGGCGGCTACAAGGTTGGACCTTGGTAGCATTTTTCCATCATCTTGTTCCTCTTAGCGCATTCTCTACTAGTGGGTAGCGCAAGCTCCTGAGGATTCTCCCAGAGGCGTGGATCTTCTTCCCGAGGCTAGCACCGGGTGTGGAAGAAGAGAACTCGAGCGTCGGCTATGCGTGAGACTGCAGAGGGCGAACATTTGGGCGCTTGCATCGCATCCTTTTCTTCGCTGCAAGGTATCATCTCCTACTCACCGTGTCGATTCCTTCGCATGACTCGATCTTCTAGGTTTTTGGGACTGGCCCGTTTCGGGGATTGCTTCCGTTGTACATATCTTTATAATTTTCAAATCCCCGGGGTTTCCCAACATATTTGATATTGATCATGTGATGAGATGTGTGTTGATTAAATATTGATGATGAATTGTTATTTCTTCCTTAACTATATCGTTGGAAATGATGTGTGTAGATGATTTATATTGGTTTAGAGATTTGTGAAATTACCTGTGGAATGATTTTTGGATAAAATTAGTCCTGGTATGATTAAGATTTTCATGTGATAAATATTTATGCATTCTTGTGGTATGAGTTGAATGATGGTTGCTTAATTTTAATTTTTCTAATTTTACTAGATGAATTTATTTTCATAAAAAGAAACTGGAGGATATCTGTGAATAACTTGCTCCAACTCCTCTAGTGTGATACATTGTTGTCATGAGTTATATTATACCTTGTGGTATACTTTAAATCTGGTTCGATCAAGTAACAAAGGGAAATTTATAAAATTCTATTTTTATCCTTAGAAGAAGGATCGATAACGATTTAAATACCATGCCCTTGGCCGGCTGTCTCCAGAATGAAGGCAATGAAATGATATATATAAAGAAGAAGAAGAAGAGAAAAAGTAAAAAAAGAGAGAGTTGTAGATCAAGTGGACAACTCCACTGACTACTTATAATTATGCTATGAGTTATATGACACTGTTATACGGTGCACTTTGAATAATGTTATCGTGCTAACAGGAATGGGCAGATAATCTTTTAAAGACCAATTTGCCTTAAAAAGTTAATTACAAAATATTCTCTAGAATCAATAAGTGAAAGTTATTTTTGATAGTAAAATGGATTGATTAAAAGAAAGTTTACAATTGTTTATACCAGTTGAGCTTGAATGCCATTACAAGGATTATGAAAATCTTAGCCTATTTCAAGGTATTTCTTTAAATCTATAATTCTTGTGAATCATTACACATATTATAGATGACTATCATGTTAAGGAGGAATAAACCAAAGTCATTTATATTTTCTTTACACACTATGATTCATGATTGCTTGGGGAAAAGTAAAGGTTTGAGCCTTATGTATTTTGATGACTCGGAATTTTATAGTAAATTTTATTTTAATTGTATGTTCTTTTTGGGTCATATTATTGAGCTTTTAATTGTTTTTAAACTTTATTGGTTAATTATTTTGGAATCTACACCTCTTCTTATTTTTCATTATTTTCAGGTAAAAAGGGCTTAATTTCAATAGATTTGAAGAAATTGGAGGCCGAAAATGGATTCAGCACAAAATTTCAAGTTCAGGGGTCAATTTTGGAATTTTCCTTGCATATCACCTCGCGATACGTTGATCTCTACTCTCAGGCCTATCAGCAGGCCACTCGGAGATTATCTTAATATCAGGTGAGCTAGGTGGCCTGTCTATAGTCTGTAATGTACTAGGCCTTGCGGACGTGTTCGCCTGAATCTCTAGCTTAGTAGCAACCTCAGATATAGGCTCAAAATGATGGGGAAGGACCCCATGTATCATCCTATACCTAAGGTGTGGAAGAGGCCCAAAATTCCTAATCTTCTTTACTGCCCTATATGATCTAGTTCTTATTGTTCTTCTTGGTGCCATAATTTCTCAGAATAAACAGAAATTCAGAGTTTTCTTGTAAGAACCGTAAAGCAATAGTAACCACCAAGCAAGGGACCGAAAGAAACTTCAAGAATCCGATGAAATCCGGGTCCAAATTTACACAAAAGATTGCAAATATAATATAGAAACTACATACTACAGTTGAGCAAAGATTTATCACAATTTCAGATAATTTCTGGCTAAAATCGAGCGGTGGTGACGCGAAACGCATTCTTCATTGTGTCATACGCTTCTCCACAAAATCCTATCAGAAAACGGCTAGAAGATCACCAGAAAGGACTGCCGGTGATGGAGGAATGTAGGAAAGGAAGAATTGTCGCCAAAGGGTGTAGAAATCGGTGAGAGTTTGAAAATTACGAGCGTAGGCGTGAACCGTAACTCTCGCCTATTAAGTTTAAAACTGGGACTTCACGGCCCGTGAATCGTTCACGGCTGTGGCCATGAATATCTCTATGAACTTCATTTTTTTTGGCAAAACAATACTCACGGTCTGTGATGGATTCACAGGTGCGACCGTAAATTTCTCTATTAACTCCAAAATTCCAAATTAAACTTTTTCCAAGCATCCCTACATATAAAACAACTTATTTAGAGGTTTTTCATGATAAAAAATTCATTAAAACATGCTGTAAAAATTCCTAAAATAAAAAAAAAAATTAAAATCTAAAACTTTAAAGTATAAGGGTCAGAAATTTGGGTTGCCTCCCAAAAAGTGCTTGACCGTAGCTGCAATCATAGATGTTCAGGTGGATCAAAGGCGTAGTAAATAGTATGCAATTTGTTGTCCTTGCACCTTTTCGAGTTGACAGATGGGCAAGGGTCTTTCATTTGTAACTGTGCTCATGTGTTATCTTTCCTACCCTCATTCTTATTGTTTGTAAAATATTTTTCCAAGGGATCCTTATCAATGTCAGTGATGTTGCTATGAATTACCGCACTATCCATGACCTCAATGTTGTAGCAAGACTATACAGAAGAAGGTTTTTTTAAGCTTGCAGATAGATCAAATTCTATTTTATCCTCACTGATTTTAATGTTAGCTTTAGGTTCTTCATATCAATGATAGTGCCCATAGTGACTAGAAATGGCCTACCCAAGATGATGAGTAGTCTCACATCTTCCTCCATGTCCAAAACTATAAACTCAGTTATAATAGAGAAGTTACCGACTTCTATTGGGATATCTTCCAAAAATTCCCACGGGACATTGAACAGAACGATTGGCAAGCTGGAGCAAGATTGTCGTCGGCTTCATATCCCTGATGTTAATCTTTTTGTAAATAGACAAGGGCATCAAGCTCATGCTTGCACCCAAGTTGCATAACACTCCTTCAAAAGATATGTCACTGATCTGACAAGGAATCAAGAAACTCCCTGGATCTTTCAACTTTTGAGTTAATTTGACCTGATTTACCACATTGTTTTCCTTTATTAGTCCCACAGTGCCATTTTCTTTGATATTGTGCTCAAGAGATTTGCTGGATTGATTGTTGAGCTTCGCCTTTGCAAGCCTATGAGGGAAAGGAATAGACGGAACATATACAGGAGGACCTACATAAATATGTTCTCCTTCTCAACTAGCGTCTCCTTGTTTGGTGAGGAATTTTCAGGTTGCCCTTCACTATCTACAGGTTTTTCTTCTGTCATCCTAGGCTTATATAATTGTTCACCACTTATAATGGTTATGGTGTTACAGTGCTCCCTAGGGTTCATCTCTGGTTGTCCTGGAAGCTTACCTGTAGGCTTAGTGGAAGTGCTTGCCTACTGAGCTATCTGGCTCTTTAGCATCTTGTTATGAGTCCCCAAGGCGTCAATACGAGATGTTAGATGTTAGATGCTTGATAGCATCAGACACATCCTTGTTTTGCTTTTTTTTTTAGCAACAACGAAGTTTTCAAGTAGGGCCTCTAGGTTAGACATCTGGGCTGAACTTGCTGCCTAGGCTAGAACCCTAGAGGTTGCCTATTGTTCGGTTGAGGAACATACCCTTGATTATTTCTGTAAGAAAGGTTAGGGTGGTTTCTCTAGCTTAGGTTATATCTAGCTGAATATGGATTATTCACCTGTCTTTAGTTATAGCTACCTAAAACATTCACTTGTTCATAACAAGAATCTTCCTGTGGCGAGGCTAGAACTGACAATCAGCAGAAGCATGACCTCCAAGGCCACAAACTTCAAAAAAAAATAGCATTAACCATAGCAATAGGAAAAGTAAAAGTGTCGAGTTTATGAGAAAGAGAATCGAACTTTGCAGCTAGTGATGTCAACGAATCATTACTATACTTACTTGTGCCTGCTAATGGCATACCTCATTCGTTGGACCAATGGTTGTGATTCATCGCCATGTCTTCAAGCAATGTCATGGCTTCATCGATTCTCTTATTCATGAGCGCACCCCCAGCCGCAGCATCCACCATGAGTTTTGTGCTATAGTCCTACCCATTGTAGAAAGTATGGACCAAGACCCATTGTTCAAGTTCATGGTGTGGACACATGTGCTGGAGCTCCTTAAAATGATCCCAAGCATCATAAAGTGATTCTCCATCCTTCTGGCAGAAGCAAGTAATCATGTTCTGAATTGCACCGTCTTGCTAGGAGGGAAATACTTTGATAGAAACGCGCGTGAAAGTTCCACCCAAGTCATGATCGATCCTAGAGGAAGAGACAAGAGCCAAGTGTGCACAAAATCCCTGAGAGAAAAAGGAAATAATCTCAGTCTAATAGTGTCAGCAAATACACCATTTATTTTCACAGTATCACAATATTCTAGAAAAATAGTACGATGTAAGTTCGGATCCTGTGTGGGAGAACCTCGAAATTGGTTCTGCTGAACCATTATCATCAAAGTTGACTTCAGCTCGAAGTTGTTCACCTCAACGGCTGAGTGAACAATGTTGGAATTGAACCCCTACACAATAGGTACAACAAAATCCCTAAGTGATTGATTGTTTGTCATCGCGCCTTCCTTCACAGCTTTATATGTTTGAAATTGTAGCTTTCTCCGGAGGCGAAAAGTGCATTCAATCTCTGGATCTTCAGAAAAAATAGTGCCTGTCTTTGTCTTTAGAACTCTAGGCATACAACGTGTTAATATAAAAAGAGAAAAATAACTTAAACCTAACTATAAGAAAAACTAAGCAATGGAAAAAACAAAAAAAATGTCTAGTCTACAAATTTAATAATTAAATCAATATCGGCTGGCCGGATCACTAGCAATGGCGCTAAAAACGTGATACAACCGCAAGTGCACGACTTTATCAAAGTAATAAATAAAAGATGATTCCTATTGTATCCTAACAAGTAAGTAGACAAAAACTTATTTCTGGTGTCGCGGCCAAACTCGTTATTTGGCGTACAGGGACTTTGTGACTCCCTAACACGTCTCCAAAAACTTTTTATGTCACCAAGCTTGTTGTGTCCGCAAATGCACGGATACTCGAAGTAATAAAATTGATATCGAACCCACAGAGACCTTGTTTGCTGAGTACTGAATAATTGATTTCTTGTTATCTAGGTGAATCAAAAGTATGCAAGTGAGCAATAGAAAACTAAAACGGAAATACCAGAGAGAGAAGACTGGGACTTACAGTTTCATTCACTTTAAATTCTATGACTAGATGTAAATAGAGATTCGTCAGATTAATTTTATCATGGTAAAGACATAATTTACTTCATAAAAGGATTATGTCACTTTCGTGCAAACAATCATGCAGGGATCAATCCTCGCTTTCAAGCAAGATCTATCCCAACACTGAGAATAAGTAAACCATCAAACAAAGAACTCAAGGATCACTTTCGTGCATCCGAATTATAAGTTGATTATCACAAGTGGAATCTCAAGGATCACTTTCGTGCATCCGAGTCTCAACACAAGTTTTACTCATGGTTCTCCAACGTTCTGATCTTTGCTTTCGCACAAGATCTCCACGTTTGACAACTCGACTCCATCTAGATTCATATTATTATCATGGCAATTTGACTACTAAAATCAAACAATGAGAACTAACCTAATTTCTTAAAGAAAGTTCCTAACATACAATTCTTGGGTTCCAAGTTCTCAAGCAAGTCACCATTCGGTCCTTATTGTGAGAATTCTAAAATATGAATAATAGTATGAATCTATGGACAATCAAAAGTGCAATTATCACATGAGTAAAATTATCATGCTAAAAATATACGTGACAAAATAGTGGAAAAAGAATCATCTAGTCATTAAGAATTAAAGGGAATTACTCCCCCCATGTCCCATAAAAGTTTAAGCTAGCATAGTGCAGAAGTTAAAATAATCCATGGTTTCAAAAGATTGAAAATCAAAGAGAAAAGAGAGTTTAAGAGAACACACCACGGCTGTAATTTAATTTGCATAAGGGGGCGCTGTGAATAGTGTCGGCGCCTCCTCTTTCGTCGATTTCTCCTCCAATTGATTTCCTTTTATCCTGAAACTTTTGGAGCACCTTCTCCTCCTCCAAGCATAGCTTCCCCTCAAATTTCATGGCCGGAGATGTGTTGTACGCTTCCCAGCGGCGAAACCCTTGGCGGCGGCGTGGAACTCAATTTCTCCCTCTATGGTGGACGAAAATTAGGGCTTTTGGTCTCTTCCTCTTCGTCTCGGCGAAAGCTCTTTTCCTTCTTCTTACGACTTCCAATTTAAAGGTCTCGATCATTGGCAATCTTCTCCGCAAAAATCGGGATTCAAATTTGACCATGGAATCGCGTTTAAGATTAGAATTACGGCAGTGTAATATGTTACGGTACTGCCATAAAATCGGTCGCGTTCTCTGATTCAAAAACTCTAGAAAATACGGCACTATAAAATTATTTATGGCGCTGCCGTAAAATTGGCTGAACTGTCTGGTCGAAAACGTCTGAAAATTACGGCACCGTGAAATGGTTTATGGTAGTGCCGTAATTTCAGTGAATGTCTCAGGTCTGAGGTCGCTCTAGATTACGGCCCGTGTAATTTCTTACGGTAGTGCCGTAATTTTTAGGAAACTTTCTGATGAAAAACTCCCCAAATTACGGTAGTGCTATGATATTACGGTAGCGTACGAAAATACGATACCGTAATATAGATTACGGCCCTGCTGTATTTTGGTTCTTATCTCCAAGTATCTTGAAATCTGACGTGTGATCTTCTCTTGATGTTGTGAATTCATCCATGCATTTGGATTGCTTGAAATCGATTGAAAATTGTGTCTTTTTTGCATGAAAATCATTAAAAACCAAAAAGAGTGTAGATTCTGTAAATATCGATAAAGGCATAAATATAAGCAAAGTCTATGAATATGACACTAGAACAGCAATGAAATGGCACTAAATTTACTATAAATTTTGGTGTCATCAAATACATAAGGCTCAAAGTTTGCTTGTTCTCAAGCAAAAACCAAAATTTTTCAAAATTTGTTCATAGGCTTAGACTTTCTCATGAAAAATAAATTTCTAACATCCAATCACTAATGAAAAATTTCCGTCAATTGACTCATAAAATTTTAAATAGACATATCATCTTTTGAATTCAATTCTCAAGATCTACAACTTTATCAAATAAAACTTTGCAACTCATACAAAAAATAGAATCTCAATCTCATGACTTCACCTAATTTTCAATTTAAATCTATCATGCTTTTGTTTATAGGAATAGGATATCCAAAATCTTTTTTCACTCAAAATTTTCTTTTCTTTATATTTTTTTTTCTTTTTTGGATGGCATGTACCCACATAGATACACCCTTTTTATCATTCACATTCTCTAATTCGATTACCACCTTTTTTCTCTGGTGACAAAGTTAGAGTACACTTGACCACATAGTCAGTGTAATAGAACTCATGTCTTTTCAGTAGAAAGAATTTTACTAAAGACAGCAGAGTTAATGTGAATTGATTCCTCTCATTATATATATTTTTTTCTTTTTCAGACTTCAACCCATGTCTTTTGGTACCACTGTCAATTTTACACAGTGCCAAGTAGGGGAGTCACTCACTATTTTTGTGGATTCTGGATTCTTTCTTTCCAACAAATAGCAAAATAAATCAAACATCAATTAGACTAATCAAGTGATATCAATTCAAGAATCATACTCATATGCTGATTTTATTAAAAAGTAGCATTACTTTCAAATTATATTTCCCAAATAATATATCTCCCTAAAATTTCACTCATCAACCAAAGAAAAACTTCAAAAGTAGATATGCATAAGAAAAATAAATTCGGCATGATAGGTCTATACTTATTCACAAGTTTTGGATTCATTCATCATTATCAATAAGAGTCAAACAAATCATCAACATTATTTCCAAAATAGATCAAAGCCATAAATCTCATCAATTAAAAACATACTCATCATCATCAAATATCAACATGGTATATCAAAATATCAAAAACATAATCATGTGCGGTACAACCATATCGAAATAGATCATCAATAGCAGAATATAATTATATAACCATATCGAAAATATAAGAATATAGGCGTGTAAAGTAGAATAGCGCTGGCAGACACACATGTGGTGAAATCATCCTTCCCTTCAAAAACATGCAATATCAATAAGATAGGGAGAATAAAATAGCAAGAAATAAGGGAAGATGATACTCACAAAGCATCTACTCCTCATCATCAGGGTGTGAAGCCTCAGCGTCCCTTGCAGCTACATCCATAGGATCGTAGTGTGGTTTCTCTCCTTCTGTAGGGCCATGTGAATTCTCCTTCAGGCCTAGTGGCAAATAAGTGGGTGGAGCCATCTGAAAAAATTTCTTGGCCTTGATTCGATCAAACATCCACAATACATCCTCATACAATCCCAAAGCCTCTAAAGTCCTCCTATCAGCGTACTTTGTATTGATAACCTTCCTTTCTAGAATCTGATTATACCTTGTTTCTTGCATCTCATTCCTAAAGATAATACCATGTGGATTTTGAGGTTGGGAGGATTCAACTGGGGCCTTCCCTTTCCTTCTTGGAAATATAGATTTTGTTCTTGGTGCCATCTCAAGTAATAAGCTGTAAACTACATGTTCAAGGCACCATATAGCAATATAATGATTCAATCTTAACAATGTTTATAGATAATGTCAGTTAAATCATAGCTCAAACTCTAGAAATTTTCATCGAAAATAGAACAGTGGAAATCTGGGCGGAAAACTGGGTGGAAAAATATGCATGTGGGCTCAATCTTGCTCAATACATTCCACAAATCGTTCCAAAAATTGTAGAATCAAACTAGGAATCATCGCCTATCCTCTAATAATCAAATGCAAACAGAAATATCTCACAACGAATTAGAAACAAGGAAGAACGAGTGAAAGGGGCGAAAATCGTGTAAACTCACCAAAGTAAAAAAAAATCGATGAAGAGAGTACCCAATCGTCGGCAATAACAAGATTGGAAGAGCGCCGGCGTGCTCTGGTGGTCGGAGAAGGTTGGAGGTGTGAAGTTGGCGTAAAAACGAGTGAGAACGAGCGTGAAACTCTGAAATATGGCCCAGAAACCCTAAAAATAGCACAAGAATCACGTGCCAAAATTATAATCACAGCCGTGTAATATCTTACGGTAGTGCCTTAAAAAGCAGGAATTTCTGGGGTGAAAACTTGCTCAAAAATATGGTACTGTGTAAAAGTTTACGGTACCGCCATAAAATCACGACAATCCTCGACTCAAAAATGATTCAAAAATACGGTACCATGTAAAAGTTTACGGTACCGCCGTAAAATCAACCAGCGATTTTTTTTTCAAAAATCGAAAGTTCAAAAATTATGCCAGTAAAATATATTACGGTACTACCGTAATTTCGGGGTAAATTTCAGAAACTTTCATCAGAAAACCTCGCGAAAATACGGCCCGTGTAAACCTTATGGTAGTGCCATAAAATCAGTAATGCTCCTGGGAAGATTTTGGCCACAAAATACGGTACCGTGTTAAAATTTACGACAATACCGTAATTTCGTCACAACTCTCTAGTCGAAAACGGACGAAAATTACGGTGCCATAATATACATTACGGTAGTACCGTAATTTGCACCAAATCTTGTTTCACCTACAAAAATAAAAGAAAAATTAGTTCTAAGCAAAAATTAAAATAAAAGAAAATAAATAAAGGTTAGAAAGCTTGGGTTGCCTCCCAAGAAGCGCTAATTTAAAGGTCATCAGCTTGACCCTTTTGCACTCGGGTTTGATCGTGAATTCCCCAATTGCCTCTTTGATCTTTCTTTAGGTTGGGCAACACCTTGAATCACATAAGGCTCAATCTTGAAACGGTGTCCAAATTTGCTCAAGATCCTCTTTCCCTTATCAATCAACTTAGATCTTCTTCTTCTTCTCCTTCTCTTCTTCTTCTTCACAAAAATTTCATCTCTCCTTTCCTGTAATCCTTTGTCAACATCCTCAGAAAAATTATTAGTTTCAAAATTTGAGGTCTCATCAAATAAACTATGAATATTATAAATTTCATCATTAACTATGTCAACACTACAACATAATCCAAAGTATGACAGTTTATTCAAGGAATCGGTAAGATCAAATTCAATAGTGTTCCCACAAATATCAAAAGTAATTTTCCCCTTTTTTACATCTATATGTGCTCCAGCAGTGGCTAACAGTGGTCTACCAAGAATTATGGGATTTTTATGGTTTTCCTACATGTCTAAAACTACAAAATCTGCAGGAATAAAAAATTTTTCTACCTTGACTGGAACATTCTCTAATATACCTACAGGATACTTTACCAATGAATCAGCAAGCTGTAAAAATATGGATGTAGGTTTGAGCTCTCCAATGTCTAGTTTCCTGCAAATAGATAGAGGCATTAGACTCACACTAGCACCTAAATCACATAAGGCTCGGTCAAAAGCCATAGTGCCAATAGAACAAGGTATAGAAAAGCTACCTAGATCCTTTAGTTGTGGTGGCAATTTGTTTTGTATAATGACACTACAATCCTCAGTTAAAGTTATAGTGCAAGTACCATAATCATCTAATTTTCTCTTGTTAGACAATATCTCTTTCAAAAATTTTGCATAAGATGGCATTTGAGAAATAACTTCAGTAAATGGAATGTTAATGTAAAGCTTTTTCAAAATTTCAAGAAATTTACCAAATTGTTTGTCTAACTTATTTTGAACTAACCTTTGTGGAAAAGGTATCGGTGCCATATAGGGTGGAGGTAAACTAGATTTAAAATTATCTTCCTTACATGGTACATCCCCTTTTGGTTCATCACCTTTTTGAGGTGGCAAACTAGTTTGGGTTTGTTCATGTTCAGAAGATTTTTCTAATTCTAACTCATCATCATGATCATCAATAGGCTCCTTTTCATTACTTTCCCTTTTGGTTCTTCTAATTGTTTCCCACTTCTAGTAATAATAGCATTACAGTGCTTCCTAGGGTTTGGTTCAGGTTTTGCAGACAATTTTCCTAAGGGTCTAGAAGAGATGCTAGCTTGTTGTGCTATTTGATTTTCTAAGATTTTATTGTGTGCAACAACACTATCCAGTCTAGAATTGATTTGTTTCAAACTCTCATTCACCTCGTCATTTTATTTCTTCTGGGCTCCCATAAATTGTGCAAACATCTCCTCTAGATTAGGGTTTTGGGGCTGAATCTGATTTTGTTGTCTCTGTTGATACCCCCTATTTTCATTTTGTGCCCCTTGGTAATTGTTACTCTTCCAAGATAAATTGGGGTGATTCCTCCATCCAAGGTTGTAAGTATTAGTATAGGGATCAGTAGTTCTACCTTGATTATAGTTCCCTAAAGCATTGATTTGTTCACTACCCTGACTAGATATAACTTTACAATTCTCAGAAACATGACCATCATTACCACAAATTTCACAAACAATAGAAGAAATAGTCGCAGTTTGTATTTTAAAAGAATCGAACCTGTTGCACAATGAATCTACCTTCTCTGCTAAGGTGCGCCATCTATCATTCTCGTTCTTACCTTGAGAAGGTATGTAAAGTACCCCTCTCTCAGAAGTCCACTGATTATGGTTTGGGGCCATCTCCTCCAGCAATTTTAAAGCATCATCAATTGTTTTGCTCATCAGGGCTCCTCCTGCAGCAGCATCAATAGTTAGTCTGGTATTATAAAGCAAACCATTATAAAAAGTTTGAATTAAAACCCAATTCTCAATGCCATGGTGAGGACACTTCCTTTGCAATTCATTAAATCTCTCCCATGCCTCGCTGAATGATTCTCCATCCTTCTGTTGAAAGCTTGTGATTTGATTCTTCAATTGGATGGTCTTGCTTGGTGGAAAATATTTTATCAGAAAAGCATTTGATAACTGATCCCATGTTATAAAGGTACCGGTTGGTTGTTCTTGAAGCCATGAACATGCTTGGTCCCTAAGAGAAAAAGGAAATAATCTTAGTTTCAAAGCATCATTGGAAACTCCATTGATTTTGATAGTATCACAAAGTTCTAAAAATAAAGCAATGTGTTGGTTTGGATCTTCAAGAGGAGATCCTCCAAACTAGTTCTGTTGAATCATAGAAAGGAAAGCAGGCTTAATTTCAAAGTTGTTAGCCTCAATGACAGGTCTAGCGATGTTAGAGTGAATTTCTTGTGGATTAGGGGCTGCGTAGTCCCTAAGTGATCTTCTTGCTGCCATATCAACTATTTCTTCTATTTCTTCCTCTTGTGTTTCTTGTTGGTCCTCTTCAAATCTCAACTTCCTGCGCAATCTAAGGGTTTTGTTAATTTCAGGATCAAAAGGTACAAGTGGTCCTGATCTAACGTTCCTGCGCATGCAAAGCAGATATGTGAAATAATTTCAAGAAAAATAGAAAATAAAACCTAATCTAGCAATACTCTCAATATCTCCAATATCAACAAAGACCAAGTTCTCCGGCAACGACGCCAAAAACTTGTTGTATCACAACAAGTAGGTAGACAAAAAGTTATTTCTGGTGTCACGACCAAACTCGTTATTTGGCGTATAGGGACTTTGTCACTCCCTGACACGGCTCCAAAAACTTGTTATGTCACCAAGCTTGTTGTGTCCGCAAGTGCACGGATACTCGAAGTAATAAAATAGATATCGAACCCACAGAGACCTTGTTTGCTGAGTTCTGAATAATTGATTTCTTGTTATATAGGTGAATCGAAAGTATGCAAGTGAGCAATAGAAAACTAAAACGGAAATACCAGAGAGAGAAAACTGGGACTTAGGGTTTCATTCACTTTAAATTCTATGACTAGATGTAAATAGAGATTCATCAGTTGAATTTTATCATGGTAAAGATATAATTTACTTCATAAATGGATTATCTCACTTTTGTGCAGATAATCATGCAGGGATCAATCCTCGCTTTCACGCAAGATCTATCCCAATGCTGAGAATAAGTAAACCATCAAACAAAGAACTCAAGGATCACTTTCGTGCATCCAAATTCTAAGTTGATTATCACAAGTGGAATCTCAAGGATCACTTTCATGCATCCGAGTCTCAACACAAGTTTTACTCATGGTTCTCCAACGTTCCGATCTTTGCTTTTGCACAAGATCTTCATGTTTGACAACTCGACTCCATCCTAGATTCATATTATTATCATGGCGATTTGACTACTAAAATAAAACAATGAGAACTAACCTAATTTCTTAAAGAAAGTTCCTAACATGCAATTCTAGGGTTCCAAGTTCTCAAACAAGTCACCTTTCGGTCCTTATTGCGAGAACTCTAAAACATGAATAATGTATGAATCTATGGAGAATCAAAAGTGCAATTATCACATGAGTAAAATTATCATGCTAAAATTATACATGACGAAATAGTGGAAAAAGAATCATCTAGTCATTAAGAATTAAAGGGAATTACTCCCCCATGTCCCATAAAAGTTTAAGCTAGCATAGTGCAGGAGTTACAATAATCCATGTTTTCAAAAGATCGAAAATCAAAGAGAAAAGAGAGTTTAAGAGAACACACCACGGCTGTAATATAAATTACAGCCGTAATTTGCATAAGGGGGCACTATGAACAGTGTCGGCGCCTCCTCTTTCGTCGGTTTCTCCTCCGATTGATTTACTTTTACGCTGAAACTTCTGGAGCACCTTCTCCTCCTCCAAGCATAGCTTCTCCTCAAATTTCACAGCCAAAGATGTATTCTATGCTTCCCGGCGGCGAAACCCTTGGCGGTGGCATGGAACTCAATTTCTCCCTCTATGGTGGACGAAAATTAGGGCTTTTGGTTTCTTCCTCTTCGTCTCGGCGAAAGCTCTTTTCCTTCTTCTTACAACTTCCAATTTAAAGGTCTTGATCATCAGCAATCTTCTCCGCAAAAATTGGGCTACAAATTTGACCATGGAATCGCGTTTATGATTAGAATTATGGCAGTGTAATATGTTACGGTACTGCCATAAAATCGGTCACGTTCTCTGATTCAAAAACTCTTAAAAATATGGCACTATAAAATGATTTATGGCGGTGCCATAAAATTGGCTGAACTCTCAGGTCAAAAACGTCTGGAAATTACGGCACCGTGAAATAGTTTACTGCAGTGCCGTAATTTCAGTGAATGTCTTTGGTCTGAGGTCGCTCTAGATTACGGCCCGTGTAATTTCTTACGATAGTGCTGTAATTTTTAGGAAACTTTCTGAAGAAAAACTCCCCAAATTACGGCAGTGCTCTGATATTACGGTAGCGTATGAAAATACGGTACCGTAATATAGATAATGGCCCTGTTGTATTTTGGTTCTTGGCTCCAATTATCTTGAAATCTGACGTGTGATCCTCTCTTGATGTTGTGAATTCATCCATGCATTTGGATTACTTGAAATCGACTGAAAATCGTGCCTTTTTTCCTGAAAATCATTAAAAACCAAAAAGAGTGTAGATTCCGTAAATATCGATAAAAAGGCATAAATATAAGCAAAGTCTATGAATATGACACAAGAACACCAATGAAATGGCACTAAATTTACTATAAATTTCGGTGTCATCAATTCCCAATGAGCATCTGGCGGTCAAATACGAATTACACGATCGATTTATAACTTGACGAATCAAAGTGTGATTTTTGTTCAAAAACTTCTAAGTACGAGAATGCAAAAGCAAATGTTTAGGGTAAAAATAAATCTGAAGAGAGTCGGGATTGGGGTTTCAGAACACTAACAATTTAGAATTTATTAAAATAAATCTTTATACAGAAAATTAAAGTGTTGAAAGGGATTTTTCCTAGTGTACATATTACTTTCTCTCGAAGCGTAATCCGGTACCTAAGCACAATAATTCTGTACTCTCATGACAATTATCATAATTAGGCCCTTTAGGCTCCATGAAAAATCATGTAAATTGATTAAGCAAATCCAAACTACTCTCGTGATTGGATTCGCGGGTTTGAAAAAAATAGATCTGACGTCGCAATTCACCTCCCGGTCCTTCTCGCGACGTCTAATACGTAAATTTACTTGGCCAGAGTAAAAATATGAAATAGGACACAATTCTAATCAAATCAACTCAGTAAAATTCATGACAAAAATTAAAACATTAAATCTAATCCATAAAACCTCAATGGGTTACACCCCTAATCCCGAAAAAGAGTTTAAGTGTTCATGTTCTTTGTAAACAACATATAGTTTGATGAATTTGACATGAAAACTTAATAGAATCCCAAGGAGACACTAGGAAAGTAATGAAAACCCTTCTCTTCGATCTGGAGATGAAGATGAAGCATCAAAATCCTTCCTTTGCATAATCTTCTTGCCTCAAAATCGCCCAGTCGCATGAGTTTTGCCCTAGCGCCGCCTCTATTTATTTTCATCCAAAAGAAGCTCTCAATCTCTTCTAAAACTCTTCATTTTATAGTTTAATCGGTTTAGAACCCACCAAGGAAAGTTTCTGCAAAGTTTGCTTGAGTTCTGACTCGTGCCAAACCTAGTATCGTATTGAATGCCGAGTTGCTTATCTCAAGTGGAAGCCATTTAGGAAAGGTAGTGAAAAACCGAGTTGGGTGGAAAAACTCACGGCCTGTGAAGCGTTCACGGCTGTGGCCGTGAATGTTTCTATGAGTAAAATCCTATTTACACAGAGAAACTCACAGCCCGTGAATTAGTCACGGGTGTGGCCGTGAAAGTTTCTGTGCAAAATTGGACTTTGCACATAACTGTTCCCTTGTGCAGCACGACATTAATGGGCCATGAAGGACTCATGGCCATGACCGTGAACGTGGCACCCCACTTCCGTTTCACTCCAAATTTGACGTGTAACATTGTCAGTTCCTTGGAATCATGCTATGGCCTCAAAACTCATAAAATCCATCATTTTTGTGCAATTTTATCTATATTTTCACAAAAACCAAGAAAAGTAAAGATTTCATACCATAGGAGATAAAAACACTAAAAATTAGTATAAAATCATATAATTAAGCACAAAGTATGATATAAAATATGGTGAAAAATATGATGTAAATAGAACTCATCATAAACCCTAGGCAATTTAAAATTTTAAACATTCGAAAGTGATACCTGAAACAAGTTTCCAAACCAACCAAAGAATCGAGCTTGCGAGAGAAGCCAACGGATGTGATAGATATAATATGCCTTTAAGTGTACAAAGTAGATGGCGATGACAACTTGTAGATGCGCAAGGGAGCGTCCTTTGCAATTTCACACACAGTTGGCTCCTTGACATCCCTCTCCATCCACGCCTGGTGCTAGCCTCGGGAGCAGAGATCTATGCCTAGAGGAGATGACACTTTGCTTGCGCCAATTCAAAGAATTGTGCCAAGGTGATGATGTTATCTACTTCTTTTAAGCTTGCGCCAATCTCCAAGAAGGTTGTGCCAGGATGAAGAAGAAAGCCACCAATGCCCCTACTTGCACCAAAGAGAAGAGAAGGTCGCCACTTGATGAAGAGGGCGGCGACTTCAACTTGTGGGCGACGCCAAGAGGAGGAAGTGTGTCTAGAGTTGAGAGGAGACATCACTTGGGTGGCTAGGGTTGCAATAAGAAAAACATGTCATATATGCTTAGCCCCAAGCCCCTATGTAGTGGTATAGAGGTGGTTCCCATTACTTAAGGCATGAATAAATTAATTAATTTATTGATTATTTGAATATAAATATATTCAAATATGTGACTAGGCCATGGACCATTCTAGATTTCAATGAATCATGCCAACAAGCCACCAAAACCATTCGGTGCAATCTCAGTCACTTGACCTGTTGACTAGAACCTAGTCACCGGAGGTCAAATATAGTCAACCAGAGGTCGACTGATGTCAAGGTGAAATCTAGCTCTAAATGAAGTTCTCCATCTCATCAAACACATGCCTGATGTAACATGATTCGATTTAAGGCTACCTGATCAATATGAGATCTCGAGTATCTAGGTGTATGACCCTATAGGTTCCTTTGACATTGATAGTGATGATCACCACAAGTAGCAAGGGGTATCTAGCAACACATTGCTGCTATCCAAGTCATCATAATTGTTGTCATCATCAACATCCCCTAAACCGCAACAAAGTACCTTTGAATTATAGTCTCTTTGCCAGATTGATATCCAGATTGGACAAATGTGTCACACTTGTTTAACCCAATTTAATGGTTATAACTAAATTAGGCTTTCACTGGGGTATGACCATACACTTTCAGTCATGCATCGATATGTGAGACACATGGACATCAAGCTTCTATTTAAGAAAGGGGCAAATCCTCTCTTGGCTCATTAAACCTCTCATATGGCTTATGATACATCTAATGACAACTATTATGACTCCCCTACTATGGTGAAGCATTAGGTTATATCAAAGTATACCACTTACCATATAGAGATATCAATGACCTCAAGTCAAAGTATAATGTTTCATTGTCACAGTGAGATTAACTTGTGATACCAAGTTAAATCCTCATGGTGGGTTGGTTCAGTATATCCTCCTTGATATACTCATATGTATGCATTAGAAACATATGCTCAACTAGCACATATACTAGTTTCATATGCACCATAACTGTCACTTATCCATTATGGCACTCGACTGGGGATTATCTTTGAGACTAGTGTTGTGATCCGAAAGGACATACTTTTAAATACAAGTAGGTAGACTTATTTCAGGTGTCGCGGCCAAAACCTAAGTGTTGGCACACAGGGCTATTGTCACTCCCTGACATGGCTCCAGAAACTTGTTGTCCCTAAACTTGTAGTGTCCGCAAGTCCACAGATACTCGAAGTAATAAAAAAAATATCGATCCCACAGAGACCTTATTGTTAAGTACCAAATAGTTGTATTCTCACTAGCTAAACCGAATATGATGCTAGTAAGTAACCGATAAACACACGGGAAAATAATCAGAGAGATAACTGGGACTAGGGTTTCATCCACCTTGATTTCAATGATTAGATATGAATAAAAGGTCGTCAGTTAAATCTTATTATGATAAAGACTCAATTTACTTCATAAAGGGATTATCTCACTTTCGTGCAGACAATCATGTAGGGACCAATCCTCACTTTCGCGCAAGATTTATCCCAAGCTAATGATAAGTAAATCATCAATCAAAGAACTCAAAGATCACTTTCGTGCATCCAAATTCTAAGTTGATTGTCTCA
Source organism: Costus pulverulentus (assembly GCA_027562315.1). NCBI lineage: Eukaryota > Viridiplantae > Streptophyta > Magnoliopsida > Zingiberales > Costaceae > Costus > Costus pulverulentus. The sequence continues at coordinate 83,700,194 of CM050437.1, forward strand.
AGCGGAATCTCAAGGATCACTTTCGTGCATCTGAGACTCAACACAAGTTCTACCTATGGTTCTCCAACGTTCTGATCCTCACTTTCATGCAAGATCTCCATGTTTGACACACTAACTTAATCCTAGGTTCATAATTATCAACATGGCAATTACGTCACCAAAATAAAGAAATAAGAACTTTAACCTAATTTCTTACGGTGAGTTCCTATTTATCAATTTTAGGGTTCCAATTCTCAAGCAAGTCACCTTTCGGTCCTTATTGTGAGAACTCTAAACATGATGACAAGAAGTAAACTAAGGAGAATTTTACAACAATAATCACATAGGTAAAATTATCATAGAAAAATCATTTTGACGAAATAAAAAGTATCTAATCATTAAAAATCAAAGGGATTACACCCTATGTCCCAAAATATGTTTAAGCTTGCATGGAGAAGAAAATACAATAATTCATAGTTCAGAACGATCAGAAATCGAAGGAAAAAAGGTTTTAGAAAAATACACCACGGCTGTAATTTGTATTACAGACGTATTTTGCTGTGAATAGTGGTTGCACAACTTCTGTCCTTGATTCCTCCTTCGTCCGATCTTCTCTTGCTCTGAAACATCTGTGGCGATCTCCTCTCCTCCAGGCAAAGCTTCAACGTGAAAATCATGGCCTGAGGTGCCCTCTACGCTTCTCGGCGCGAGGCCAAACCCTAACCGCCTCTCTGTCGATTGCTCCCTCAATACTTGATAAAAATTCCTCTTTCACTTCGTGTGTCTTCTCCTCTTTAAGACAAGTCCACGGCAACTTTCGGATTTCAATTTGGAGGTCTGGATCAAAGTTATGGTCCGCGCAAGTTTCAGCCCGAAAAACTTGCGTTTTTGAATGGATATTGCGGCCATAAAATATTTTACGGCAGCGCCGTATTTTGGTTCTGTGAGCCCTGTGTCAAAATTACAGCTCGTAAAAGTTATTGTGGCAGTGCTGTAAAATCTGACGAGTTCTCTGGTCTGAAATCTCTGATAAATACGGCACCGTGAAATGGTTTACGGCCGTGCCGTAAAATCAGCAAAAGTCTCTGGTTTGAAATGCTCCAAAATACGGCCCGTGTAATTCTTTATGGTGGTGCCATAAAATCAGGAAAATCTTATGTTCAGAATTTCTCCAAATTACGGTAGTGGTTCGATATTACGGTATCGTACGAAAATACGGTACCGTAATATAAATTATGGCACTACCGTATTTTGTGGAGTTACTCCGTTTTGCATAAAATTTGTCGGGTGATCTTCTCTTGATGATGGTAACTCTTCTATGTCTTCAATTTTGCTTGAAAACACCTCAAAATAGTGTCTTTTCACCTGAAAATCATGAAAACCCAAAATAGAAGTAGATTTTGCAATATTTAATGAATTCAGCATAAAAACAAGTAAAAGATCATCAATTTAGCATGAAAAGATATCTAAAATGATACAAAATATGTTGGGGTATGCCCTTAAGGCTAATGTTTGAGGCCTTGGGATTGTAACAGTATCATTTGTACAAACTATTATGTTTATAAAAGGCATGGTTATTATTCAGGTTGTTACCTTGTCTGCTGTAATAAGTGTACTTCTGAATAATGTCTCAAAGCTGTTCAGCTAGGCTAACAGGCTATATGTCCGTAGTCGAGATATCTTGGTGAACATGAGACAGCCTTGATATGATTAAGACCAATATGTGTTCTAATCTTATAGGATGCTTCGAGCATGGAATAAGCTGTAGACTCATGGGTACATTGGATGTACTGGACAGACCCTA
>CM050437.1:83722877-83739069 GCA_027562315.1 Costus pulverulentus
AAAAAAAAAAAAGTTTTAGGTTATCTATATACTTGTGGCTAGAATTCTTTACCCCATTATTCTTTATACGATGATTTTTTTTTTAAGAAATGCAATAGTTGCATATAGGATTCAAGTTAGTGTAAGCAAGAAACTTTCCTTCTTTTTGTATAGGAGTACTTAAATCTGTTAGAAGGAAGGCTTTATTGTTTTTTTTTTTACTTTTACACAAGTTAATTAATGAAGGTGAGAAACCTACTTGTTACTAAGTGTCACGCCCTGAATTAGGGTAATATTTTTTTTATTATTTTATCCGTGAGTCAACGCCTGACTCGAGTCCAAATACGTCAACGCGGATATCGCATCGGTCGAAACCGCTAGATTGGGCGCGACTGGCGGAGTCGATTTCTCGAACCGACTCCCAGCCCGACTATGGACTCGTACGGAAGATCGCTGCCATTCCAACATGGCACAGGTCAATGTTGACGATTCACTGAAGCCCGGTGTCATCGAGTCGAATCGAGTCCACCCGAACCCAAAAGGGATGCACTAGTATCCGACTGCGTCGGACGAGGTCCACAATAGAGTCCGAACACGCACATGTGTCGGAAGGAGAATAAAGGGGATTAGCCTGACACACCCACACGTCCTCAGATCAAGCCGACACCCAGCGATCACAGACGGCCATTCGCACGACGTCGTACACCGGTGACAGAGGAAGGATTCCGGTCGACTCCTCACTCGCACGCCGACGAAGAGGCCGGACGACGCTCCGCCGGTAACGTCACACAAGGGTGACAGGGAGACCGGCGGCCTCGTCCCTCTCGCACGCAGGCGAGAACGGCCGAAGGGTAAGGATCGCCCATAGGCATCCAACCAGGGCAACCGACTACGGTCACGCCTAGGTGACGATCGGTGCCGGAGAAAGGCGCTTGCCCGGAGACGAACGCGGCTAAGAGGGGAAGCTGTGGAGAAGGGCGACACTAGCCACCCGCTACACCTTTGCTGGAAGAAGAAGTCCCCCGCCTAGAGGCTTTGTCGAATGGGGAAAGTAACTCGGACACGCCGGAGAAGACGCCCACCTGGCTGCTTCGCGTCGCTGGAAGAGAGGGCCGCGGCTATGTCCACCGAACTGAGAAAGGCGACCACCGGCTGAACTCCTGCATGGGCGAGAGAGGCTCCGACCACCGGGCTGCATCGTCGAAAGGGGGGGATGACTACCACCGAGTCGGGCGAAGGTCCACAGACGAGAACGCCGCACACAGGCGAAGAACTGAGCTCCTCGCACACAGGCGAGCTTCGACTCCGATACTTCTCGCGCGCAGGTGAGCCGGCAGCCGGGAGAGGGAAGAGGGCTCGTTGGAGGAGCGCGGCCATGATAGGCAAATAACGGCGAGGAAAAAGCCAAGAAGGGGCGTCGCCGGCGCAGAACGACAGCCAGGACGGAGACCGAGGGGAGAAGGAAATACCTCGGCGGCCACTCAGGCCGCCGGCTCCTTCTTTCCAGTGAAGCTGAAGCCGGCCACGCCTTCCAAGGCAATCTGGTAGTGAGGTCGATGGTGACGTCGAAAGCGATGGCAACGGCAGAAAGGAGACAGAGTTCTTCCTAGCGTTCCACCACCCGCCTGCACCACCGGAACGACTGAAGAACTCCGCTGACGAAAGTCCGATGAAGACCGATGGTCAGAGGGGAGCGACGAGTGAAGACGCCGATGATCTTCTTTTTGTTCCCGAAAGCTTGTGCTTTTGCCTTGAGGAGCCGACGTTGGACGAAGCTGCCCCCATGATTTTTCCCTTCGCTCCCAGTTAATGCGTAGACCGAGGTCTGCCACGTCCTGTCAGCCCACGCTGAACGCTGGCATGTGCGCCTCATGCAACGCCTTGCGTTCGTTTCGAACGTTGAGGCGATGGTGGATCCGGGTGGCTACCCGATCCGCTCCGCGACCTGCTTGGGTAAAGTAAACAAGTGGGCTGGTTGGGCTAGGTGAGCTGGGAATTGGGCAGCGCCCAATGTTTCGGCCCACAGGCCTAACATTCTCCCCCTCTGGAGTGAGTCGCCGCCCTCGGCGACTCAAAGTAACGTCGGATCTCGTCCTCAAACTGCCACAGTTCGGATGCCTTATACCATGGAGCTTCTTCCATTAGAGAACCATCCCACCGAACAAGAAATTCTGTTTGTCGGTTCATCCTGCTATGTCTCAAAACTCGATAATCTAGGATCTCTCCGATACTTTGGTCGAACTCCGTTCGAACCGTAAGAGGCGCACAAAACGACTATGACCGAGCTGGATCCCCTAGATCCTTATGAAACCTATTCAAGAAACTCACATGGAATGTCGGATGCAGCTTCATCCCGACGACGACGATTTGCATAGCTCGAGGCTGTCCCTAGCCTCCTGGAGCGACTCCACTCGCTCACCCACTACCCGTAGAACCGCAAGACATCTCCCCTCGGAGGTCCTCATCACGATATTAGCTGAAGTTAGGGACTGTCTCCCTAACACAAGCTCAAAGGGGATGTGCCCTGTGGATGATGATCTGTGGAGATTGTAGGCAAACTGTGCCGAATCAATCCACTTCACCCAATCCTTTTGATTCGCAGTCACAAAATGACCTTGACAATAAGGCAAACATACGCCTTTGTCTTGGATGACCCGACCAAAGGGGTATCTTGGAGCTCCCTAAGCAGCTCATGCCGCAACTCAATGAATGCGGGGACTAGTGGCCTCTCGCCACGGGCCATGACAACGTCATCAGCCCCCAAATAATATCGTCAAGGCGTACTCGACTTGATCTACTGAACCAATTTTTGATACCCCTCATCAAAAATATCTGCTACTTTTATCCTCGTAAGGAGATCTCCTTCCACTCTGGAGATCGCAAAGCAGACTAAGGCGTTTAGCCTATTCAGTGCATCAGACACTATATTAGCCTTTTCAGGCTTATGTTCCCACTAGAACTGGAATTCTGCTAGTAATTCTTGCCATCTGGCCTGTTTGGCTGACAATTTCTTCCAGGTGGTGAAATATGTATTCACCACATTATCGTTTTCACCACGAAGGTATTACCCAGGAGATAAGCTCTCCATGTTCGGAGGCAGTACACCACTGCTACCATCTCCTTTTCCTGGGCGGAGTACCTCTGCTCTGCCTCATTCAGCTTTCGACTCTCAAAAGCTACAGGATGTCCATCCTGTATCAACACACCACTGATTGCTTGTTTAGAAGCGTCGGTGTGAACTTCGAAAGGTTTCCCAAATCTTAGCATGGCAGCGGCCCTGCCAACTGCCAATTACGATATCCATATCGTACGATATCCCTAAGACCTCGGGGTCTACTGCACCAACCAACCACACTCGGTCCTGTGCTGGGGACATTTTAAGTCTAACTCTTTTAACCGTTCATCGTCCTCAACGAATCTTTTAGTGCGGCTTGACCCGCACTTAAAATTTCAACTGAATTGTAGAGAAGGTTCAACAATATCTGTGATCGAATCGAATCGCACATTTCCCAGGGAGACTCGTCCAACTTGGTAGCGCCTAAGTCTTGTCCTTTTCGAAGGTGTCTCATATCACCTCCGTCGAAGAGTAACTTAGCTCGCCCCAATTACTATTTTGTCCCTGAGTCTTCCCCTCATAAAAGCGTCTCTTTATGACGAGGAATCCAGCTTGGACTGATTTCAAGGATTTTTCCTTGCTGTTCTCCCAAGCTTCCCTCACATAAAGGCATCCCTTCATGCGAAGTTGGCTCAGTTGGACCAAGAAGAGGGATCTTTTTTGTTTTAGTTTGACATTTGTCCACTCTTCTTGTCTCAAATAGCAGTTTTAGAGTTTATTAACTCTTCCTTATTTTATTTCTCCCTAAGTAGCAGTTTTAAAGTCTACCAACTTTTCCTCAAATATCAGTTTTGAAATCTGCTAACTTTTCCCCAAATTCCATGGAGCAATGCACCCCTTCAAAAGGGCAAGCTCCAGGACGTGTCCTACGTCTTCGCGCCCACTCCCACGAAGCACGCGAACCCCATTGGTTAACGGGATCGGATCCGGGTTCAGGCAGCGCCCGAATAACCGGAGTGCTCAAGTAGGCTGTGGTCTGAAATGTGAGTCGTCGCACGACGGTCTCTTGGCCGAAATGGGCCGTGGTCAGTGCTATCGAAGCCACCATAGCACGCTTCAGCATCACGACCTCTACCTGAGATGCCTCTAGCTCCCCGGTGAGTTGAGTCACCTGAGCTACGAGACGCTTGTTGGAGACGAGCAGTGTGGAGATGATCTCCACTGTGATACGGGGATCCAAAACCCCATCTCTGACCATGTCCTCGAGAGACAATAGTCTGCTATCTGTTGACGACACCATCTGCGCACAAGTAGGAAGGTCAATTGACATGCACGTATGACGCTCGTACGAGTTGGAACGTGCAGAACCTCCTCCGATACCAAGCTGTCATGCCCTGAATTAAGGTAATATTTTTTTATTATTTTACCCGTGGGTCAACGCTTGACTCGAGTTCAAATACGTCAATGTGGATATCGCAAAGGTCGAAACCGCTGGATTGGACGCGACTGGCGAAGTTGATTCCTCGAACCGACTCCCTGCCCGATTATGAACTCGTACGGAAAGATCGCTGCCGTTCCAACACGGCTCAGGTCAACGTAGATGATTCACCGAAGGCCGGTGTCGTCGAGTCGAATTGGGTCCACCAGAACCCAAAAGGGACGGACGAGGTCCACAACAAAGTCCGAACACGCACATGTGTCGGAAGGAGAATAAAGGGGACTAGCCTGACTCACCCACACGTCCTCAGATCATGTCGGCACCCGGCAATCACAAACTGTCATTCGCACGGTGTTGCACACCGATGACAGAGGAAGGATTCCGGTTGACTCCTCACTCACACGCCGACGAAGAGGCCGGATGACGCTCCGCCTGTAACGTCACCCAAGGGCGACTGGGAGACCGGCGGCCTCGTCCCTCTCGCTCACAGGCGAGAACAACCAAAGGGTAAGGATCACCCATAGGCGTCCAACATGGGCAACTGACTACGGTCATGCGTAGGTGACGATCGGAGTCGGAGAAAGGCGCTCGCCAAGCGACAAACGTGGCTAAGAGGGGAAGCTGTGGAGAAGGGCGGCGCTAGCCACCCGCGACACCTTTGCCGGAAGAAGAAATCACCCGCCTGGAGGCTTTGCCGAACGGGGAAAGTAACTCGGACACGCCGGAGAAGATGCCCGCCTAGCTGCTTTGCGTCGCTGGAAGAGAGGGCCGCGACTATGTCCACCGAACTGAGAAAGGCGACCACCGACTGAACTCCTTCGTGGGCGAGAGAGGCTCCGACCACCGGGCTGCGTCGTCAAAAGGGAGGGACGACTACCACCGAGTCGGGCGAAGGTCCACAGACAAGAACACCGCACGCAGGCGAAGAACCGAGCTCCTCGCACGCAGGCGAGCTTCGGCTCCGGTACTTCTCGTGCGCAGGCGAGCCGGCAACCGGGAGAGGGGAGAGGGCTCATCGGAGGAGCGCGGCCACGACAGGCAAATAACGATGAGGAAAAAGCGAAGAAGGGGCGTCGCCGGCGTAGAACGACAGCCAGGACGGAGACCGAGGGGAGAAGGAAATACCTCGGCGGTCACTCAGGCCGCCGGCTCCTTCTTTCCGGTGAAGCTGAAGCCGGCCGCACCTTCCAAGGCGATCTGGCAGTGAGGTCGGCGACAGCGACGGCGGCGACGTCCAAAGCGAAGGTGATGGCGGAAAGGAGACGGAGTTCTTCCTAGCGTTCCACCACCCGCCCGCACCACTGGAACGGCTGAAGAACTCCGCTGACGAAAGTCCGACGAAGACCGACGGTCGAAGGGGAGTGATGAGTGAAGACACCGATGATCTTCTTTTTGTTCCCGAAAGCTCGTGCTTTTGCCTTGAGGAGCCGACGTCGGACGAAGCCGCCCCCACGATTTTTCCCTTCGCTCCCAGTCAATGCGTAGACCGAGGTCTGCCACGTCCTGTCAGCCCACACCGAACACTAGCAACGTGCGCCTCACGCAACGCCTTGCGTTCGTTTCGAACATTGAGGCAATGGTGGATCCGGGTGGCTACCCGATCCGCTCCGTGACCCGCTTAGGTAAAGTAAACAAGTGGTTGGGGTGGGTGAGTTGGGAATTGGGCTGGTGCCCAATGTTTCGGGCCACAGGCCTAACACTAAGGATAATAGCCTGCACCAGTTAAACTAATCTATATAAAGACTTTATTGTTCTTGGTAACAAAAAGAAGTGACAAAAGCTAAATGGACCATACAAACTTAAGAAAGCTTATAAGAAACGATAGAAAAAGTTTAATATGGTTGTGCTCTCCTATGGACTCTAAATCAATGTTAATGGTCTTTATTATAAAATTCTAGACCAAGTTTTATCCATTGTTTATATTGGATTATATTTCAATTCTTTATTCATATTTGAATATAATTGCTGATATTAAAAGATTCCTTTCAAAACATTTTCATATGTAAGACATGAAATATGATGTAATCTTGGAAATGGAAATACAAAAAAAAGTGCTATCTCTTTATCTAATCTCATTACATTATTGAAAATACTTGGAAAAATTTTGGTCATGTATCTTCCTCTTCTTTTAGCACTCTTTATGACTCTTGTAGCCACCTTGTTGAATATATAAAGAATCCTATAAGGCAATAATTTTATTTCAATGCTATTAGCTTTGTTCTTTTCTTTTCTAATAGAAAAAGACCAATCATAGATTATTTTATTTCTGCACTTATTAAATAATATTATAAATTAGTTCTTTAGGTATCTTAAAGGACCAAAAATTATAAATCAAAATTTTCTTATATTATCTTTCTATTGTAGAATGTTATTGTGATTGGAATGGGATATCATACTCTAATTTTATAAAATCAACTACTAGCTTTATCTTTACATTAGATGGTAGTGCTATTTGAAGACAATCCACTAAACAAAATTTAATTGCTAGAATAATATGGAAGGCTAAACTTGATTATCTTGATTTAGGATGTTCTAAAGTTGAATAACTTAAAAATCTATTTTATACTCTTCCAATGGCATATTCAGTCAACCCATTAATTTTTGAAAACTATGAAAAGAAAGTTGTAATTGGTTCCTACAAAAGAAAATTAGAAATACAAAGTTGTATAGACATATGAAATTAGACAAAAAGGCTATTAGATAATTATCTATTTATAATATTATTTAATATATATATATATATTAAAACTAAGGGTATGAATAGAATCAAATTGCTAGTTCCATGAGGAGAATAAGAATTTATCCATAATAAGCCTTAAACCAACCACTATAAATAGATAAATCCTAGAAAGATGTATTGTGGAGAACAACAGATTGATTAGTCAACTAATGGAGCTTTGATTCCCCCTATTCCTAAAATGAATGATCGTTGTACTCTTGTTTAGATGGTAGGAGTAATTAAACTCTAGGCACATTCCTAGGAGAAGCATGAGATTCGATACTAGAAGAAGCTAAATTATTAAAGAAACGAGAAGAACTGAATTAGCACAAATTAACATTTGTCAAACGTGCTGTTGAAGGACAAGAACAGAAAAGGAGAAGTCGGAAAAATCAGAAGACGCAAGCATATCGCCCACCACACCCAAATCCGGCGACTCGATCCACTCTGCCATGGTTTCGTTCAGCAAAGAGCTGGTGCTCTGTTGCCGACCGACCACCACCAAGTCGGTTTCCTTATCAATGGATTTGATTATTGTGATGGTCTGGTTGACATCGTTCGCCGCCACCTCCTCCACCAGCACCCGTTCATTGTTCATGTTCTCCCTCATGAACTCCTTGAAGATCATCTCGTCCCACGACACGTCCTTGTCGTCCATCATGTGTGGCAGCGGCAGGAAACGAGTCACATACGCACGAACCCCAGGGTGACGTGCCATGCGTGCTACGTAGGACAGTGCTTCTCTGTCATCGTTTCCGCCCCAGAAGAGAACCCTAACGCAGAACCTGAATTGCTCAGGAACCACCGCCCTCGAGATTGTCAGGGTGTGGTGGACCAGAATGCCCACCGAGCATGGAGCCTGAACGTCGAGATATGTATTAACAACATGTGTAGATTAAGAAGAAGAAGAACAAGGCATTAGTATTAATTAATTAATTACCTGAGATAGGACTTGGGGGACCATGCTTCGAGCCACCCGGTCGACCTCGCTGCTGGCCCTGGAGTCCTTTCTTGGAAAGGGGACGATGACGATGGGGACATTCTTGTCTATGGCGAGAGAGCAAATATCCTGATGCATGGTGGTGTAGGGGGAAATTGCAGTGAAGGGATGGACGACGAGCACTCCCTTCTTCTTCTTCTCGTAGTTGATAAAGGCATTGTGCAGGCGGTCCATTTTGTCACGGTTGATTTCTCCCTTGCTGTTCCTGTGAGCTGTCAGGCTGGAGCTTCCCCGGCCGCCAAGCTCCACAAGGTGGAGGACGTAGATGCAGGCGGAGCTGTGGTCTTCGACGCATGAGACCTCGATGAGACTGAGCAGGACGCGGACAGGGTCCTCGTTGAGTACGGAGGTGACGACGCAGAATTTTTCATGTGGATTCAGGTACTGAAGTGCTCGATTCCCCACAATGTGGCTTTTGTTGAGTGGGTCGTAGTATTTGGACACCAACAGCGAACATACACCCGTAACAAAGATTATGCAAATCTTGGTCACCACGTAGGCCTCGACGGACAGCAACTGCTTGCAGAAGATTAAAGAAAAGAAATCATGGAAGAAATTAAACAGCAATTCACCATGTTCTCACCTTCATGTTCTTCAAACTTAGGTGGACAATAATCTGGATGAGGCCATTGTAGTTGGTCATGAGACCCACAATGATGGCCTTTTGAAGGCGCATCTTGAAGTAAACGGCGATTGCGATGGTGACAAGGCACTTGAGGACGTGGCCAGCCACCATGTAGATAAAGAGCCAAAGAAGCATCTTTGGGTGCTGAATCTTGTTGAACTTGGTCGCCCATCCTGTGCCGAAGAAGAACAAGGGCAACCACATGTCGTTGATGATGAGCTCGAGATGCTGCACCAATGCCATCCCCAGTGGCGGTCCGTCCGGCACCAGTAACCCCATGAGCATGGGAGCGTCCATGAACCCCAACCCCAAGCCGTCACTCATATTTCCGACCACCATCACCACCAGCACTATGATCAAGAACAGGCCTTGGTGGATGCGGCCGCCTTTTGGGATCCGCTTCATGATCCACAGAATCCACACCTTGATTACGGCGAGCACGCCCACCATAATGACGGCGGGCCACACTACCCTGGAAAGCGATTGCGAGATGGTCTTGTCCTTGCTCATCTTCACCACCTGGTACACGGCGAAGATGGACCAGCGAGTGATCTCATTGGTCATGGATGCTGAGATGACAAAGCGACCAAGCTCGCTGTTGAGAAGCTGAAGATTCACGAGCACGTCCGCCACCGCCGACGGCGTGGTAGCGCTCACCGTCGCAGCGAGATGGAACAAAACCTCGCTCTTCCCGATGCCGACTATGATAGTATTGCCTTCCTCGTCCTTTTCTCGATGGAATAGGAAACCTAACAAATAGAGGATGATTAGCGGCACCACCATGCTCCCCAAGCCGACCGCAACTGCCTTCCTCCCGCCCTTCCACGCTTGACTAGGGTCAATCTTGACGCCAATCAGGAAGAACTTGAGCATGACGGAGAGGGCGGCGATGGTGCGCGACACGGTCAGCACGTCAGGCCGAGTCATGTTTGAGTCGTAGTTTTCCCGAAACTTGGGGTCATTGGCATACAGCGTCCACGACAGCAGAGACGGGAATACAACAAGCGATGCAAGTAGACCACCCTGCACAAAATTAAGGACGAGGAGGAACGATATCACAGCATGAGCATGACGATTGCATGATTGAGAACAGAAGATGGATGAATTATACTCACAATGATATCACAAACAATGCGAGGTTGTTTGAGGGGACGAAAGATGAAGAACACAAGGTGGGAAAGGAGAATAGTGATGACAATATGTATTACGATGATGGAATTTGTGTCATTGTTGGGATTCTCATCGTAGAAGATGCCTCTTGATTTCGAGCTGCAAATTTCTGCATCGGCCATATAATCTATATTACTTCTTCCTCCTGAGGCTTTCTCCTTCCTTCTCTTTTTAATTTCCAATAGATATATATATATATATCTCCTCGACGGGCGATCCAGAAATAGATTGACAGAAGAAGGGAAGGGATAGAGAGAACGGGTGGAGGGTAGAGGAGAAGTACAAGACAGCCAAAAAAAATACCACGTTCCTGTCAAATTTGATAGTTATATTAACTGCTACGTCCGCCATTGTTCAACTGTCGGCTAAAAGCGATGATGTGCTCTACTATTTTTAGCAGAGCTGGTGCCCTACTATTCATTGATAATGTTAGTCATAATTCAAAAAAAAGCAAGCACCGGTTTGTAACTAGAATTCATCGTGAAATTCTCTAAAAACTTTTAAGGGAATTAACGTGTATCATTATATCACTTTGGATCAAAAATAGGTAGCACAGTCCACAATAACATTATGCACCAAAATCTGCTCATCGAATTTTTCTCTAGATCCAATAGCTTCAGGGACCGTCTCCCTAAACAAAATTTTCCCCTTTACATATATGAATTAGAGCAACAATTGTCGACATGTAAATGATAGAAATTAATTTTGAAATTAATGAGGTTATTAATTGCTTTGGTGAATATGAAGAAAGGGATAGTAGAGTCCAATGCTTTCTTTTCAGTAATTAAGATTAATTATAGGATGTTAAGTGGTGCTTATTAAAATTTGTAATTTACTTTTTTTTATTATAGAACAAGTTAGTTAGTGCTAAACTCATTTTTGCTTTGTTCTCTAATAACATCTTATTTTCCACCAAAGTGGTATAGAGAGCAAGCGAAAATCCTTGCCCGAGTAACTACCACCGATGAACCAAGCTTCTAGTCGAACAACCATCGTAATTAGAGCAGGAATTAAGGCTCCATTTGGCGTAGCTGAAACTTTTAACTTTTACTGGTTGAAAAAGTGCTGATTGAAAAATAACTAGTTAGAAAAGTTAAAAGGTGTTTAGTTAAATTGTTATGTTAGTTAATTTTTTTAAAAAAAATATTTAAAAATAATTTTAAATTTGATAATTTTATTAAAATAATAATTTTGTTGTCGAAAACATATACGAATGTAGGTGCAGATATGAGAAGCAAGAAAAAAAAAGTTAGAAAGTAGTCAAAAGCAGCTCTCTCCTAACTTTTTCTAAACTCATGCTGAAGCAGCTTACCAAACACTTCAACTTTTTAAAATCAACTATTTTAATCAGCAAAAACAACTGACTAGCTGTGGCAAACAGAACCAAGTTTTCGCCTACCAGCTTTGATGCCGAGAAAAGAAAGCTCATGCCAAAATAGGAAAAGAGGAAAAAGAATATGAAAAATAATTTGTTCCGGTCACCACACTTTTAAACGTTTTCAAGTTTCGTTTCATCTGACAATGCCTGAAATCGAGCCACGATTTTGAAAAAGTCAAAATTTAGTTTTATCAAAAAGAGAGGCAGCTGTTGGTTGATTTGAGAAAAAATTGATTTTGAAAAGCCAAATTTGGTTTAAATTAAATCAGATTTACTTTTCTAAATCAAATTTGACGCACACAAATACGGAAATTAGATTTGGAATCACTTTTTCAAAATGGCAATTAGTAATTCAGTAGCCCTTCAGATTATTAAGTTTTCCAAATGAGTCAAGTCAAGATCATCCAGGCACTCCAATTGATTTACACAGATACACAGATGTGCACGAACCGAGCGGGCCAATTACCCATAATTTTTTGATAAAAATAAATATTTTTTCTTATTCATTAATGATTCCAGTAAAAAATATAAATATATTTTATTAAAGAAAAATTAAAAAAATATATATGTTTTCTATAATTTAAAACTTTTCTAAAGAAAGATAGTGAATATAGGTTCCAAGCTATAAGATATAATAATTTCATAAATTATGGAACTGCAAAATTGACTAGTACTTTCAAAAGAATAAGTTTACAAAATGTTCAAATGATTATATCGTGTACTTAAAAAAAAAGAAAATAATAAAATACTAATTATTTGTTTGTATCTAGATAATTTGATCTTTACAAGAAACAATTCAAAAATGTTTGAATTATTTCTTGGATTTATATCCTACTAACTTGGAATGGAAGTGAAGCAAACAAGCAAAGGTATATTCATACCACAATAAAATTATGCAAAGAGACTCTAAAAAAAATGCAAAGCTATTCCAATCTAGTCAACACTCTAGTCCAAAATGGTGAGAAAAGGTCTAGATACGATAAAAGTAAAAAAGTTAATCCTACTTTGATGAGAAGTTTAGTTGGTTGCTTTAGATACTTGATTTTTACTTTGGAGTTGGTTTAATAAGTCACTATTAGAAGCATCTACTAAGACGCACTTAAATGTAGTCAAAAGGATCTTGTAATACATCAAAGGTACATTAAACTTTGGACTTTAATATCATATTACTGACGATTTCAAACTTGAAGGATTTTGCGATAGCGATTGGGCCGAAAATACTGAAGATTGAAATAACATAACTGGATTTGTCTTTTTCTTAAGCAATGCACCTTTCACTTGGAGCTTGAAGAAATAGCTGATCATGACCCAATCAACGTGTGATGCAAAAAATGTTGCCCTCAACTCTTATGCGACTCAAGCAATCTGGCTTAGATGCTTGATGTAAGAATTACACTTTCCACAAAAGGAGGCAACACAAGTCAACGTCGACAACAAATCTGCAATTGCTTTGGCAAAGAATCCACTGTTCTATGAATGTAGCAAACACATTGACATTCGATTTTACCATATTCGAGAATGTGCTTCATGCAAATAAGTACAACTAAACCATGTGAACACTAGAGATCAAATTGCAAACTTTTTTATAAAAACACTCTAAGTTCAAAAAATTTAAAGAATTAAGAACCAAGTTTGTAGTAAAAGAATTTTAAATTTAAGAGGGGATGTTAAAATATTAACTTGAATCCTCCACCATCTTGGAAGACTTAACACTGCCTTGGAAATGCTGCATCTCATATCAACTCAAATCTCGAAATTCAAGTGCTGTTATTTTGGTAAGCTTTAAACCCTATATAAACCCTTGCATTCATCAGTTTCAATCAATTGAATTGAGCAAGTCTTCCTTCAATCTTCTCATCTTTACTGATTTGCACGAGAGAGTTAAGTGGAGAGTGATCGAGTTTCCAACAAACTAGTATCAAGCTAGGGGCAATAGGATATAGCCTCTTAAATATCACCGAGTTTGTCTTGTAGTGCATAAAGGGCACCATGCAAGAACAAGATTGCTGCAATATGCTAGAAGAAAGTTCAAAAGGGGCTGTGACGAGAAAGAAAGTCGGGTCAAAAAGAGATCTCAATGGGGCAAGCCAAAAAAAAAGATCTCATGCCTATCGGAGAGCTGTTGTCAAACAACAATGAGACAAGGAAGAAGAACACCAAAATACATACCTCATTTTGCCACTAACGGGGTGAGATTTTCTCACTGGAGTTGTTGCTACTGGAGAAGCTAGTCAAAGTCGCCGCTACTGGAGAAGCTAGCCAGAGCCATTACCTTACACGAGCCAAAGTTCTCATCCCCTCATAGCGGATGTGAAGAATCACCTGCGATGGAGATGCTGAGCCATTCTACACAAGTGAAGCACAAAAAAAAGGGTAGCAATGAAATTGGGTAAACAGGTAAAATCGAGATGATTTATTGAAGAAAGTGGAATTTTGAAAATACTGCCGAAGAAAATTTGGTGACATTTGCTATAATGAAGAATGGGTATCGTTTGATGTGATGTGTTGGAAAATGTGAGAACTATGCGAAGAAGAAAAAAAAAGGAGAGATAAAAGACAAGAGAGTGTGATACATTTGGAGAAATGGAGAGAGAAAGAAAAGAAATTGAAAGGATAGTTGGCTGACATTGAGAATGAAAAAATAGATAAAAATGGTAGGCTGAAGAAAAAAGCATTGGAGAAAGAAAGTAAAAATAAGTCAAAATCTAACCAAAATTGAAATCAAGAGTTGTAGTCTGTTATAATCTTAATTTTATAAATTTAATTAAGAATTTATATTCTTAAATTTTTATAATTTTTTGGGATTTTTTTTTTGGAATTTTAAAAGGTTAAAAGTAATTAAAAAATGTTAAACGCGTTCGCTAGGAATCGAACCCACGACGCGTGAATTTGGATTCAACACCATAACTGTTGGGCTAAGTCTTCATTCTAATATTAAACCATGCTTCTTTTAGTTAACTCGTATTTGATTTGAATTTATTTCAAAACCGAAAAACGCGTCTGCGGGGATTCGAACCAATGTCTCGCGTTCGTTTTCGACTCCGTCTGACCACCGAGCCTGTTTGATAGTTTAATATAACATCGGAATTGGTTTATTTGATTTATGTTTAATTTTAAATTGTGGACCAAGTCGACTCGTCGTCTTCTGCGCGAAAGTCGGCGAACGAGTCGGCGGCGGTGTTTTTGCTATTCTGGGACGCTTCGTGCCTCTATATTAGAGGGCTTCGCCTCTCATTAAGGCGAATCAAAACCTTGAGCATCTTCAAGCCTCGAAGTGCCGCCAGGAGGGAGAAAATAGCGTTCGAAACCATCGCCGGAGTTCGAGCGGCCCGCCTTGTGATCCAGCCTTCCAGCGCCTTTATCTGACACGATTTCTGTGTTCTGGGCTACGATACAGCGTCGTAGCAAGGTATCCTTCATTTCCTGAAGTTTGCGCGAAGTTCTGATCGGTTTTGGTTAAGTTTTGTGTATCGACAGCGGCGGCGCCACCGTTGATACTTTCGTCTGTTTCGAGAGCTTCGACCGGGCGTCGAAATCTCACTGCAGCTCATCGAGGGGCTTCGTTTTCATTGTTAAAAGTCTTCTGTACAAATTTGGAGTCGATCCGATGTTCGACGCGTTCTCGCGAGCTCGCCGGCGCAAGCAGGGGACGCAAGTCCGGCGGCCTTGCGCGGCGGCGGTCGGGCGGCGCGGGCGACGAACGGTTCGTTTTGATTTTAGGGTTTCATCCAGTTTATTTGGAAATAAACCCGGACCAGCTGAGTTGGAATTGAATTGAAACTGTTCAACAGTATTGGCAATTCAATTTCAAATTCAGTTCAGTTCTTGAATTCTGACCGGTTCGACCCCGATTCGGTCGAATCCGATCCGGTTCAGGTAGCCGTTGGAATGCTTATGAAATTTCCTATCTAATGATAATCTGTGTGTCTTTAGATGAGTTGTATAATTTGTGTAATTTAAGTTCTAAGTCTCGGTTTAACTTGGTTCAGGGTGAATTTGATCGGTTCAGTGCAATTGTGTTCGGTTCAGTAGGCTTTAGGTCTGGTTCATATGATCTGAGACTGGTTCTCTAGGTTTAGGGTTATGTTCTACATGTTGGTAGTTTTGGTTTTCAAATTAGAATGTTTATTGATAGAGTTCATGTACAAATTCATGTTACAGAGTGGTTGATCCAATAATCGGCTTGCATTGTTTGATATACAACATACTAGTTTTTCAGAACAATTCAGGATAACAGCGATTGAGGTAGGAATCTTACCCTACAATGTTACCCTACTCCTTTCTTACAGTGTCAATAATAGGATTTGCTACTTAATCCTTTGACTTGATATATGATGCATATGATAGAATTAATTGACACTGATATCTGGTTGCTTCGTCTGCTTGGTTTGTTTCTGAAATTCCTGTTGAACTCAATTATCTTAATTATTTGGTCATATTCTGTTTCTATATGAATGGTTAACAAACCTGTTTTGAGATATCTGATATATTAGTTTATGAGCCTGGTTGAACAATTGTGTATTTGAGATATTGACGTATAAGTATGTGGAACCGTTGTAAATCTATGATGATAAAGTCGTGATATATATTGACCTCTGACCTGGATGATTTATTCTCCAGTGGCCTGTTTATCTGAGTTATAGTTTCGATGCGCATCGGACTATCTGAGATGCCGGTACGGCACTGCCAGTTGTCTTGAGGACAATACTACGGATGTCAATGTTGGATGCAACACTCCGGGCTGTTTAGGACAGTCGTTCCATTGCATGAGCAACAGTGGAAACACTCTGAAAATGAGTGCGGCTCTTAAGTGAGATCTGTTGGCCAG
>CM050437.1:83741333-83760499 GCA_027562315.1 Costus pulverulentus
TATGGTTGATCATATCACATGAAGCCGATCCATGAAACCCTAATCCGCTGCCTAAATGTTTTATAATGCGCCATGCTGGGTTTCGCCCCCCTCTAGAAAGGGGTTCTTACACTCAGATAGTCCGATGCGCATCAGAACTATAACTCAGATAAACAGGCCACTGGAGAATAAATCATCCAGGTCAGAGGTCAATATATATATCACGACTTTATCATCACAGATTTACAACGGTTCCACATACTTATACGTCAATATCTCAGATACACAATTGTTCAACCAGGCTCATAAGCTAATATATCAGATATCTCAAAACAGGTTTGTTAACCATTCATATAGAAACAGAATATGACCAAATAATCAAGATAATTGAGTTCAACAGGAATTTCAGAAACAAACCAAGCAGACGAAGCAATCAGATATCAGTGTCAATTAATTCTATCATATACATCATATATCAAGTCAAAGGATTAAGTAGCAAATCCTATTATTGACACTGTAAGAAAGGAGTAGGGTAAGATTGTAGGGTAAGATTCCTACCTCAATCGCTATTATCCTGAATTCTTCTGAAAAGCTAGTAAGTTGTATATCAAACAATGCAAGCCGATTATTGGATCAACCACTCTGTAACATGAATTTGTACATGAATTCTATCAATAAACATTCTAATTTGAAAACCAAAACTACTAACATGTAGAACATAACCCTAAACCTAGAGAACCAGTCTCAGATCATATGAACCAGACCTAAAGCCTACTGAACTGAACACAATTGCACTGAACCGATCAAATTCACCCTGAACCAAGTTAAACTGAGACTTAGAACTTAAATTACACAAATTATACAACTCATCTAAAGACACACAGATTATCATTAGATAGGAAATTTCATAAGCATTCCAACGGCTACCTGAACCGGACCGGATTCGACCGAATCAAGGTCGAACCGGTCAGAATTCAAGAACTGAACTGAATTTGAAATTGAACCACCAATACTATTGAACAGGTTCAATTCAATTCCAACTCAGCTGGTCCGGGTTTATTTCTAAATAAACCGGACAAAACCCTAAAATCAAAACGAACCGTTCGTCGCCCGCGCCGCCCGACCGCGCCGCGCAAGGCCGCCGGACTTGCGTCCCCTGCTTGCGCCGGCGAGCTCGTGAGAACGCGTCGAACATCGGATCGACTCCAAATTTGTACAAAAGACTTTTAACAATGAAAACGAAGCCCCTCGATGAGCTGCGGTGAGATTTCGACGCCCGGTCAAAGCTCTCGAAACAGACGAAAGTATCGACGGTGGCGCCGCCGCCGTCGATACACAAAACTTAACCAAAACCGATCAGAACTTCGCGCAAACTTCAGGAAAGGAAGGATACCTTGCTACGACGCTGTATCGTAGCCCAGAACACAGAAATCGTGTCAGATAAAGGCGCTGGAAGGCTGGATCACAAGGCGGCGCCGCTCGAACTCCGGCGATGGTTTCGAGCGCTACTTTCTCCCTCCTAGCGGCACTTTGTGGCTTGAAGATGCTCAAGGTTTCGATTCGCCTTAATGAGAGGCGAAGCCCTCTAATATAGAGGCACGAAGCGTCCCAGAATAGCAAAAACGCCGCCGCCGACTCGTTCACCGACTTTCGCGGAGAAGACGACGAGTCGACTCGGTCCACAATTTAAAATTAAACATAAATCAAGTAAACCAAATCCGGTATTATATTAAACTATCCAAACAGGCTCGGTGGTTAGACAAAGTCAAAAACGAACGCGAGACGCTGGTTCGAATCTCCGCGGACGCGTTTTTCGGTTTTGAAATAAATTCAAATCAAATACGAGTTAACTAAAAGAAGCATGGTTTAATATCAGAACGAAGACTTAGCCCAGCGGTTTGGGTGTTGAATCCAAATTCATGTGTTGCGGGTTCGATTCCCAGAAAGAGAATTGAAATATGTGATCAGAATATACTTTGTAACACTTATGAACTGGAAATACTTAAAAAATATATGAAAAAGAAATTGATATGCTTTTTGGAAGAAGCGAGAATGTCAAAGAACAATCTTCTAAAGGTCGAAGAAGAAGAAGTGAAAATGAAAATGAGAAAGAGAATGCCAGGAACTCATAAAGATGGAAGAGAAAGTAGATATCAATTATTATTTTCAAATCAATGAAAGAATTTAAAGAAATCTCTGAAGAATAATACAAAGGCATTGAAAGTATATATGCATTGAACAACTAGGTGGAAAGAAAAGAGAAAGAAATACTCCCTTGCAAATACTAAGACACCTTTTGAAAAGGTAAAGAGATTGAGTCTATATTTTATGGAATTTCAAGTTTAAGGGGATGATGAAAATTAAACTTAAAATTAACTAGGTTATTAATTATTTTGGTGAATGTAAATTGAGGGATGCCTCGGGTAGAGTCTAATTTTTTTGTTTCTAGTAATTAGGATTAATTAGGGGATATTAAGAGGTGCTTATCACCTATATAAAAGCTTATTATCTGTTTTCATTATAGAACAATTTAGTTTGTGTTAAACTTGTTTTTCTCTTGTTCTCCGACGACATCCTATTTTCCAAGTATTTTAGGGCTATAGCCTCACAAACTATCTATTTGTTTGTGTAGGCAAGATCATACTTATTTTGGCACATTGAACTCGAAATATATAAGAACTTGATGAAAATATGTTTAAATAATTTATATAAAAAAGATGAATCAAATGTAGCAGTATAGCTTTACAAGATAGTTGAGAGTTTGAGTAGGTAAAAGATAAAATGAAGGTTTTAATAGTTGGGAGTAAGTTGTGGATAAGAACTTCATTGCTTTTGCATGCTATAAATCATTATAGGCCTATTTGTATTTTATCATGAAATTAGAATGATGCTTCTGGTGATTTATGCACTTTAATTCTAGAATTATCTACTATAATTATTTATATTCTAGAGTTATATATTATAAATGTCTAGTTTTTAGTAAATATACTATAAATATATTATTTATAGAAAAATATTTTTATTATTTCCATCACTCCTAGGTATAAGTTTTTATTATTTTGAGTATACCTCATCGGAGTTTGTACCTTTATATCATTAATGTCTTCGTAATGATATCTACTAATTGATTATCTAT
Organism: Costus pulverulentus; assembly: GCA_027562315.1. NCBI lineage: Eukaryota > Viridiplantae > Streptophyta > Magnoliopsida > Zingiberales > Costaceae > Costus > Costus pulverulentus. The sequence goes on from CM050437.1 coordinate 83,744,449, forward strand.
GCTACAAAATTTCTTCAAATTTATGGAATATAATTTCATGCATCATGATAAATTAGTCCGTAGCATTTATATTTTGCATTTACAATAGTTGTAGACAAGTTTCTCATGTACTAAAGCTAGCTTACAAGTTCACTACAGCAAGCCTTGCTAGCTTCCAAGATGGCGAGATCACTTAGAAACCACTGGAAACCTTAGTTAAAAGAGCCTCATCAACCCTTTCCAAAGATGTCTAGCTTCATCAATAATTCATCCACAATCTGAGATTTGCGGAAACCTCAATTAATGTCCAGATTTGCAGCATCAATAATCCCCAAATCAAAGGATACATACGTTCACATGCTAAAATGGAAGCAGCCTTCGTCGATTCAATCCATGCCAACCGAGCAGCCAATTCAAAATCCAGACTCGCAAACTAGCAGCCAATAAAAGGAAAGCATGAGAAATGGCAGCAGCTCCTACAAGCAACTGAAGGAAGTAATTTTAAAATCAAAGACCCCCAAATCTGCCGTGACCAGGGAGGAAAAAAAAATTTCCAAATCGCCATCATTGCTCCACCGCTCAAGAATTTAATCTCAAAGGAAAGCAGCAAGCTGACGTTTTTTGTAAATGCAAAGGGCAAATGACCACCTTGTCATCAATTGTTTTTCTACAAAAGTCAAGTAAAGCATTGTCATCGCATGCATTGTTGAATGAAATCTTTGTCGAGTAGTTTTTGAAATTTTGCTGTCTTCTTCTCTTATCCTTCTTGTTCGAGCCTCGCCTCGCCTACCCTTCTCCGTCTATTCTCGTCTCTTTCTTCATCTAGACCGAACTCCTTTTTGTTGGCTGGACAAAAATTCAATTACAGGTTCATTGGTGGAAGAACATGGAAGGAAGCTATTGAAGAACAGGGCGGCTGGCAATATTCTCCAGCCGAGCTCTTGCATACAATTTCACTTTCAGATTTACTTAATACAACAATCTCTATTTTTATTGGCCTACCCAACAATAATCCCAAGAATATAGCATTAATTTAACACTCCTTAATGCTATTATTCTTTATTCTTAACAAATCTCTAAAATAATTAAATTTGATACATAAAAATGCTTTAGTAAAAATATCTACAACTTGAACATTTGTATTGATGTGCTTCACAAGAATTTCTCTATCTTCAACTGCTTCTCGAATGTAATAATGCTTGAGGTTGATGTGCTTTGTTTGATTATGGAAAACTGAATTCTTTGATGCAGCATAACAGATTTGTTATCACACAAAAGAGTTATGGTCTTCTTTTGTTTCACCTATGTCTTCTAAGATTCTTCTCAATTACATAACTTGATTTGTAGCTTCACTTGCCTCCACATATTCGGCCTCGGCACAAGAATGTACTACTCTATCTTGCTTCTTTGATGCCCAAGAGAATACACTTGAACCAAGTGCAAATGCATACTCGAAAGTACTTTTCAAATCATCCATGCTATCGGCCCAATCACTATCACAAAAACCAATCAACTCAACTCTTTCTTTCTCATTTTTCTCATACATGAGCCCAAAATCTTTAGTACATTGGGTGTATCACAACACTGTTTTTGCAACTCCAAAATGCATTTTATTTGGTTGATATATAAATCTTGATAATATCCCAGAAGTATACATGATATCGGGTTTTGTAGTTGTGAGATATAACAAACTTCCAACCAAGCTTCTGTAGCATGCTTCATCCACTTTTCCCCTACCATCATCATCTTTTACCAATTTCTTATTGACTAACATAGATGTTGACATCGGATTGCAATTCTCAATTTTGAACTTGGAGAGAATAGTTTGAGAATACTTCTTTTATGAGATAAATACATCATTTCTCTTTGGTCAATTTCAATGCCCAAGAAATAATGAAGTAAACCCAAATCATTCATCTCATATTTATTCATCATCTCCTTTTTGAACTTATGCATCATTTTCTCATCATCACTAGCAAAGATCAAATCATCAACATAAAGCGAAATTATAAGTATACCATGCTTACCATGTTTGATGTAGAGTGTTGGCTCACTTGGGCTTCTTTAAATTCTTTGTTGGTGAAGTGTGCATCAATTTCTCCATACCATACTTTTGGTGCTTATTTCAACCCACACAATGTTTTTTTTTAACTTGTATACTTTTTCTTCTTTACCTTTAACTTCAAAGCCTCTTGGTTGTTCAATACACACTTCTTCTTCCAACACTCTATTCAACATTTGTATGTGGCTAATACAATCAACATTCTTATTGTCTTATGTCTTGCTACTGATGCAAATGTCTCTTGATAGTCAACTTCCGACTTTCGTGAGTATACTTTTGCCACTAATCTTGCCTTGAATTTTTGTATGTTGTCATCCAGATTTGTCTTTATCTTGTAAATTCACTTGAGCCCAATTGTATCTTTTCCTTTTTGTTTATAAACCAACTCCCAAATTTCATTTTTCTCAATCATTCTTATCTCCTCCATTGCGTTTCTCCATACTTCCTCCTTGACCGCTTGTTCAAAGCATTCCGGTTCTACAACACAAAAGTTACAAGTAGCATAAATGACTCTTAAACGTCTCATTCTCACCGGTGTTGAACTTGGAGAAGATGAGGAAGATCCGACGTGTGTTGAGGGAGATTATTGATGGTCTTCTTCTTCTTCATGCTCATTTGTATCTTCATTCAATGATGTCTATTGTGCCTCCTCTTGAGTTGGTAAGAATATATTTTTCTACACCTGTTCCTTTCTAATCAAGCTTATCCTTTTCATTGAAGATCATATCGTGACTTACAGTCACCTTGTTCCTCTTCAAGCTAAATAGTTTATAGCCTTTTGATTCGACGCTATAGCCTACAAATACATATTTCTCACATTTCTCTTCAAGTTTGTGTCTCATTTCTTTTGGAACATGAGTATAACAAATGGACCCAAATATGCGCAAATGATTTACTGATAGTTTTCTTCCTCCGGACCATGCTTTAAATGGTGTCTTATTCTCAACTGCCTTTGTAGAACATCAATTTAGCAAATAAACCGCCATGTAGGTTGCCTCAACCTAAAAAGCAAATGGTAATCTTTTTTCATTTATCATGGTTCTTGTCGTTTCTACAATTATCATATCCTTTCTTTTGGTGACGCCATTTTGTTCCAGTGTGTAGCCAACCGTCAATTGTCTCTCAATGCCAATGTCTTCATAAAACTTGTCAAACTCCTTAGAGTTGTATTCACCACCTCTATCACTTCTCAACTTTTTGATCAACTTGCCACATTGTCTTTCAACCATGCTTTGAAATTTTTTGAAAATTAAAAATGCATCCAATTTTTGCTTGCCTCAAGAAATAAATCCAACACATTCTTAAATAATCATCTATGAAAGTAATAAAGTACTTATTTCTAGCATGAGAGGTTGTCTTTATTGGACCACATATGTCGGCATGAACTAGCTCCAATGGTGTCTTTGCTCTCCATGCATTCACTTTTGAAAATAACTCTCGATGCATTTTGCCAAGTACACATGCTTCACATATATCATCATTGCCTTCAATGGTTGGTAGGCCATATACCATATTTTTTTTCCTCAACATCTTCAAGCTTTCAAAGTTCACATGTCCAAGCCTTTTGTGTCATAACCATGATAGGTCTTATGCACTAGCCTTCAAAGCTATTTCCTTGCCAGTTTGAGAATGAGAGAAAAATTTCTATTCTTCTCCATTTTTACAACTGCCATCAAGTCTCACTTATTCTCAACTTTGTCATAAATTTTGCATAGTGCACCTTCAAAATAAACCGCATGTCTATGCTCAATTAGTTGACCAACACTTAGCAAGTTTTGTGCTAATTCCGGAACTAGTAACACATCATGTATCAACATCCTTCCTTTCTTTGAGGCAATGGCAATTGTACATATTCCCTTGGATTTGACTATCACACTATTTCCTATTGTGATTTGAGTTGTAACCGCCATGTCAAGCTTGCAAAAAATTGATTCATCTTGGTCATGTGGTTACTACATCCACTATCAATATACCGTACACCTTCTTTTTGTTCAACCGCCATTTGACATGCATAGAATGTACTTCTTTCTCCACACTTCTCTTCGGTGTAATTGGCTTGTTCATTGTTCTTAAATCGACAATGCTTCTCTAAGTGTCCATACTTCTTGCAATGATGGCCTTGTGACTTTCCCTTATTTCTACAAAATATTTCAATATGGCCGGGTATCTTGCAATAGTTACACGTTCTCACTTTCTCATCTTGAATGTTATTTCTAACTCTTGATCTTCCATTTCTTCCTCTATCTCTACTATGTACACCATCACGTATTGTTTCTCTTTCCACGCCATGCTGGTTGAATGACTTTTTGACATTAGCTTTGGATTGAAATGTACTTTCAAGTGATTGCTCAACATGCCTACTCAATCTTTGCTTGTGCATTTCAAGTAAACCCATTAAATCATGAGTATTTAGTTTCTTTAATGATAGCAACTATATTGTTGTACTTAGAAGAAAGACTAATAAGTATATTCTCACATACCACCTTGTCATTCACATTGTCACCTAAGCTTCTCATTTGATTCACCACTTCAATTACTTTAGAGAAATAATATTTCAAAGACTCAATTTCTTTTCATTTGCAAATTTTGAAAATCTCTTTTGAAAACTCCTTTTGCAAAATCTCTCATGCTTCTTTAGCACTTGTAGCTCCAATGATTCTTGGAAATAATTTGTTGGAGATGCTTTGTTGGATGAGAAAAAGAGTCTTTGCATTTTTCTTTCTATTCTCATTCTCTTTTTGTTGGGATGAGGCCTTCATCTTTCCCTTGTCTTTGTCTTTCTCTTCAAACCCTTCTTCCACTATCTCCAAAAGATCTTGTGAGATCACGAGAGTCTTCATTTTTTATGCTCCAATAATCATAGTTCTCACCTTTAAAGATGGGATGAGAACTTTGGGGCACCCATGCTCCTCCTTGCATAATAGCCACGGTGCTCTCCTCTTCTTCTTCTTTTCAAATCCCTCTTGAAAACTCACTAAAATAGCTCTGATACCATTCTATTGGCCTAGACGAAAAATCAATTACAGATTCATTGGTGGAAGAAGATGGAAGAAAGCTATCGAAGAATAGGGCGGCTAGCAATATTCCCTAGTTGAGCTCTCGAATACAATTTCATTTCTAGCATATTTGCTTCATACAATAATCACTAATTCTATTGTGGGCCCAGCTTAAGTACTATGGCCCACTGATGTAGGAGGACCCTCCACGGCAGCTCTAGAACCAGAGAATCATGTTCATTCTGTGGACTTTCCTATAAATAAGGTTCCACCTCCCTTAAAAAGTTTAAAGGGTCCGACACAATCACAATAAGGCGATCTCAACGTTCAAGTCAACCACTAGAGTGGTGCACAGGCGTCATCAGTCCATTATCAGCCCATACGGAGGTATTGTGGCCCATGTGCTTGGCACCCCGGCCACCTGAAGACCCGGTCAATGAATGTTACCACAACCAGTGTTAGTGTTTATGCCCTGCAGACCAATATATGAACATGGTCCGGCATTATTTGAATGTACTTTGATAAAATTGATATAATTGATAAAGACATGGTCGTTATTATGCAGATTGTTTTACCTATGTTGATGTATTGAATTGCATAAATAATGTCCCATGAGTTTGGTTGGATCCATTTCATTGTAATCCCCAATCAAGGTGCCTTAGCCGATAAGGTACACCTTTGGTTCATGTGAGACTAGTGTATGGGCTGGTTAGGTGCGGGGCACAGTAATGCAGACATACAAGTGCTTCAACATTAGTTGCACTGGCGTGACCCACCGTGAGGATTGACTTGTCTAGTCAACAGGTCAATCTCACATGCAAGAGGTTTACATTGATCCTTAGACTTGAGGTATTCATGTCTAAATATGATAACGGATGTGTTTTGATGCAGTCTTACATCTCTCCATAATTGGGTGATCAAAACGGCTGTCATTGGGCATATCATAAGTCATATAGAGATATGAATGACTAATAGTAGGATTTGCCCCTTCCTTAATTAGAAGTTTGATATCCACTTTGGGGTGCCCCACCTCATTGGGGCATGACATGAATGTATGACCATACTGTTTGAGTCATGACCAATAAATTGGATTAATAAATATGAAACTAATCCAATGACGGGATATCAGTTCAGGAAAAGGGATCTAGAATGCATGGGAATCCTCGTTGGTTGTTAGGGAGTTGATTGCCAAGATGACTTTAGTCCTATGACATGGGTAGTAGTGATGTGTTGCTAGATACCTCTCACTACTTATGATGTTTAATCATCATTATCATCGTCATATGGATCATATGGGGTCACACACAATAGACTCTTGACGTTGTATTTTGATCTGGATATCTTGGAATATATTTGAGTTCATTCTGATTTTGAGTCCAAGACAGATTCATGGTTGAATCTGAGTCCAATTGGGATTCATGGGTTTATGTATATCTTGGCCAAGTTTGTACTCTGTATGGGAGTTGGACTTGGACTTGGGATTATAAACCATGTTGGATTCGAATCCTAATTTAATTAGGAGTTGGAGTCTAATCCTATTAGGAATTGGAATCCTAATCCAACTAGGAGTTGGAATCCTAATTTAATTAGGAGTTGGAATCCTAATCCTATTAGGAATTGGAATCCTAATCCAACTAGGACTTACTTCATGACTGCGCCAATTCAAGAGGGATGGTGATTAAACTCTTATGGCAATTCCTTGGAGGAATTGCGACAAGTGCATAGAAGGAAAGAAGAGGGGTGGTGAGGCATGGATGGCTATAAAACAAAGGGGTATGCGCCCCTCTTATAGTGCAAAATTCTTCTTCAAGGCAAGGTGACTTCTACTTGGAGTTGTGCAAGCCTCTTGATGCCCTAGCCGCTCTCTTCTTCTTGTGTTGCGCCACTTTCCTCTTCATCTTCCTTGTTGGCTGAGAGTCTTTAAGCAAGGATCCTTGTTGGCGTGAAGAACAAAGGAGGAAGAAGAAGGAGTTCCAAGAGGTGATCTTCTCTTCCCAAGGCTAACACCAAGCATGGAAGGGAGCAACATTGAGAAGGTCAACGCGTGGATACTTGTAGAGGACGAGCACTTGATCATCTTCAACTTGGCATCATCATCCTAGCAAGCAAAAGAGGTACTATCCCAAGCACGTCCTTGTGCTATCTCCCTCGCATGGATCCTTAGTGAAGGAATATTTTTCGGGTGTAATGTGTCTTCCACTGCATCTTTGGACTGCAAAATTTTAATTTACACTAGGTATTCCCTAATAGTGGTGTCAGAGTTACTTGCGAGAAACACAAGGTGTACATGTGCTTGTGTGAAAATTTTTCAAAAATTTTCTTTATCCATGCGTGTTTCATCTAGAAAGCATTTTCATCCAAACTTCTTTTTATCAAACTTATGGCTGATTTTTGGATTATTGTATGATTGATTTAAGGTCAAAGGCACACATAATTTTGTCAAGTAGGACGGGCATTGTGGCTTCGGACTGGCCGGGTCTCTTGATCTAATAAAATTGTCAGCTGATAGTGTCTATAAAATCATCATGAAACCTAATCTCAATTTTCAGCATAAGGTTGATGGCAAGAATGCTGTGGATGTATTTGGCGCATAAGGGGACTAAAATTTGATCCTGTCGGTTTTCAAATTTTATATATATGCGCCACTTGTCTCTTCCATGGGTTGATATGGTCATGTATGTGCCCTCCTGTGTTGTGATGTGGAAGCATGTTTCCACCTATGATGAATGGTTGTAAAATTTTTCTACCACCTGCGTGTGGTTCTCCCCCCCATCTTGATGTAAAAATTTTCATGTATTCTCTCATCTTGTTTTTAGTATAGATGTAGAATATTTTTCATAAGATAGGTTAAGGCTTCAGCAAAACAACAAGGTGACATCATCAACTGAAATCTGAAGTGGCGCCAGCTTTGGAAGCTTGGTGGTGGATTTGCGGTTGAAAGAAGGAAACTTGCTTTCGGCTTCTGGCATGGGTTGATCTGCTAAAGGAACTCGCAACCCTTGGATGTATGATAACATGTCACATGGATCGTGACACGTTATGTGTATGAAAAGGGCTATGACCATATCAACCATAATAGCATGTCTATGAAGGTTTATTATTCTGTCCATAGCATGCTTGTGATGTGTTTTTCCTTTTGTTGCTACCATAGGAAAATTGCATGCTAGAAAAGAATAATAATTAATGAATAAACTCTCCTTGCAATATCAAGTCGATAGCCTTCTGGGGTATGGCCCTCGTCAAGCCATCGATCAATGGACTGTGAACTGTTTCTCACCCTCGTGAGACACACCCATCTATTTTTGGAAGGCGCATGGTGACAATATGCATCTTAGTCTACCATAAGTGTAGACGTGCCCTCGTGAGGTGCAGGTTGGCCTTGGGCATAACAATCAGGTCAGACTTGACTAGTCTTCATATGTCACTAATATGATGAAACACTAGAAGCAGCTGTTGAGAGGATAGGGTTCTGTGTTGTATCCAGCCCTCACTGGACACAGGGCGCCTAGTCTGTCTTAACTAAGAGGAGTTGTGCACAGCACAATTGGATGACATGCCTACCTAAGGAAGAATGAGCAACCCAACTCCCCTTCGTGAGTCACAGAGACCTCATGTGAAATTAGGATCCTACTCACTTATTTCGAAGTTGAGTTTGAGAGTTAACAACTTGATAGGAAATAGTGGGAGCATAACATTTAATTTAAGTCCTTATTAAATGCTTTATCATAGTACTTATTTTGCTTGTTTGCTTATTGTAGATAATGGCATCTCCTGGTCTTAGATTGAAACTTTATAAAAATAAACTAGATGGGACAAATTGGACAAGATGGTTCAGAATTTTATCCAAAATACTAGAACAAGAGAATAAGGTGCATCTTCTTGAAAGACCTCCATCCCAGCCCTGTATTTATTTTAGTACAGAGTGGGAGTGGAATGTCTATCTTGAATATTGTGAAGATAACAAATAGTACACTGCTCTTGTTTTAAAGTGCATGACCCCCGAGGTCCAGGTTGAGTGTGATAAGATGGGGATTTATGATACCATCATACATCTTTGAGGTCTTTTCACACCATGCACTTCAAATAGTGATCAAGAGAGTGATGTTGGATCTTCAGGGTGTTTGCCTAAATCCAGGAATGACCATGGTTCTGTTTCTTTGAAGCTAAAACTTCAGAAGACTGAGAATGCATGGAAGTTTCTGGACGGATTAAGGCCCTAAGAAGATCATGGCACAGAAGAAGGGATGTAATCCATTTGTTTCAGGTATTGTGTTACTGAGGTCTTTATGTCTACTTCTTATTCATGGGTACTTGGTACCGCATGTGGGGTTCACGCATGTTTTCATGTGTAGGGCCTCAGAAGAAGTAGGACAATAAGGTTTGGTGGGATCGACTTTCGGGTCAGAAATGGAGCATTGGATGCTGCTGTTAATACTATCTCACTACCTTCAAGACTTCAAGTAGAACTTTGCTATTATGTATCAACTATTGTAAAAGAACATCTTATCCATTCTTTGGAAAGGATTTCAGTTTGAAATAAATGGTATTTCTTTAAATCTGGGATATTCTATAGTAGTGGTGCAATTAATAATAGCTTGTTGTTCTAGATGTAACATTGACACTAAAAGGATCAAATCCAATGATTCAATACTATCACTTAGCATTGTCTCTGGGCCATTCAAATGTCACATCCAAGAAGTCCATGGACTATTGGGATCATTATCCTTTCAGGATTATGATACATGTGAGTCTTAGACAAGATGATAGATGCTCCCTTCACTAAGAAAAGGTGAGACGGTTAGATGCTTGTTGGATCTAGTACACAACAATGTGTGTGGACTCATAAGAACAAGCACGAGGTGGTATACTTCATCAGGCATGGATATGTCATATCCAACATAAAACATTGGAAAAATCCAAGAAGTTCAAAAATGAAGTACTGAATCAAATTGGAGGATCTATTAAAGCACTTTGATTGGATCAAGGTGATTAGTGAGGAATTTCATGACTATCCTAAGGAGTGTGAGATTATCTCACAGCTTACTCCCCTTGGAACACCACAACTAAATGGTGTATTCAAAGAAAGAAAGAGGAACATATTAGATATGGTTCCATCTTTGAAAAGTCATGCAAATTTACATCCTTTTGAAGTCATGCAAGCAATTGTTCTGACACACCATAATATTCTCTCAACAGTGTGTGTTTGTGGAGTACTAAAGAGTACTATCTCACGATTTCTCCCTCGATTGGTGATGAAATTGGATGATTCTTGTCCTCAAATCTTCTTCTCCTCTTATAGAACGATCCCCTTTTTACAGATTTTGAAATCGTGCCCTGGATCTCCTCAATTTGACTTCAAAAATTCTGGAAATAGAGGCGGCTGCGAAAGACTCTTTCAAGCTTAAAATTTGTAATTACGACCCATAATTTTGATTATGGCACTACCGTAATTTGTTTTGTGGAAAATTTTTATGAAATTACAGCCCATGAAAAATATTACGGCAGTGCCATAATTTCTTCTGTGTATTCCTGGCCAGAAATTACGGCCTGTAAAAATAATTACGGCAGTGCCATAATTTCTTCTGTAGATTTCTAGGCCGAAATTATAGCTCGTAAAAACTATCACGACAATGGTGTAATATGGGTCGAAAATTACAAGTCATAATAAAATTACACCCGGGGTGTAATTTTCAAACTTGCTCCGATTTGCATGAAAATTGACATGTAGCTTCGTCTCGACGTCTAGAATCCATTCATGTGCTTAGATCTTTCAAAATCCATCAAAATTAGGCACTTTTTCCCAAAAAATTATCAAAAAGGGGAAAAAGTGTAGATTCGGTAATATTTGACAAATAAGGCTTAAAAACAAGCAAAAGAGCATGAATATAACACAAAAAAACCTATCAAATGACACAAAATATACTATGAATTTTTGTATCATCACTGAATAGCCTAGATATGGAACTTCATGAATATACTGAGCATCAGGTAGAAGGTCAGATGACCTTCCGTTTAGATAATGTTGAGAGAAGCCTCACACTCCGAGATATCAGAGCTATTTTTCACTTACCGGGAGGAGGACACACACATGTACTAGTTGGATTCATTAAGCATGCATTTTGGAACTAGATCACCTCAGAGTACAATTTTCCACCATCATCAGCTAGAGCTACTAGCATCTCAAATCCATGCATTCGGTATGCGCACCGCGTTTTGGCTCACACCGTCTTCGGACGAGGAGATAGTAATGGTATGGTCCATCAATCTGAACTCTATTTTCTTTGGTGCATGCTCCATGGTTACCCCGTAGATTTAGCTTTCTTTTTTATCAAGCTTTTAGATAAAGTAGCATGGGTAAAGAGAGGGGCCATTATTATAGGAGGTTTCCTTACTCCTATAGCCCTTCTTTGGGTGTGGAGCCATATGGGATTGAGATAGCTATGGGGAATGCCAGGATTGACATTGAATCATGTGTGGCAATGAAGATGATTGTTAGAGAAGGGGATAGTTATTGGTTGATTCTTAGACCGGGTGCTCCCACTTTGCCACTGCCCAACATAGAGAAGATCACGGTTCAGAACCAAGAAAACTAGAAGCTTTCACCAAGTGTTGCCACCACTGCCACTCCTACACCTTTGGATTCAGTGCCACCACCACCCACCTGGGGTGGTAGTGATGACCCCTTTGGTATAAACATGGACTCACCGCCACATAGATTTGCTGATTTCCCATCACATAGGGCTGTAGGATCTTCTTCATGTAGAGCTACCCCTACTCAAAGAGGTTGGTCGAGCACCCATGATCCTAGCTTTCAGGCCTTATCTGCTGAGGTATTTCATCTGGGATGCCTCATGGAGAAGACGCTTGACACCATCGGGCATATTCATGAGGATGTTGAGGAGTTGGGGACTTATATAGAGGAGATGGGGGAACTTTTTTTAATCATAGGTTCGGTTATGGAGATGGCAGAGAAGATGAAGATGAAGGTCAAGAAGGTGGTTAGAATGACCCTATGGAAGCTGCCCCAGCTGAAGGAGAGGACGAGGAGACAGATTCTGACGTGGACGAGTATAGTTTTGTGAGTATTTCTTCCCTATCTATTCTTTACTTGTTTTTATACACTATTGATGATACATATTCTTGTAGGGAAGGATGACTCGGTCATGCTTCTTGTGTCCAGTGTTCGTTGATCCTTGATTTTTGATTTTGTGTTCTGCATTGTTGATGATGTGATTTGGCACCATGTGTAGGTGCATTCTACTTTAAATTGTATAACTTTTAATTGATGATTTGTTTCTCTAGATGATGTGTTTTATATGCACTAATTTGTTATGATGGTATTTGTAGTTTTTATTCTCTGTGAAATCTTGTCATGATATTCTCTTGATGATGAATGTTTATGCATGTCAATGTTTGAGAATGGAGATAAACCTATTATGTTGAATTTATTTCTTCTATATATATATATATCTACTTGTTGGAATTTTTTTCATTGATTGATGCATAAGGTTTTGGGTAGGTATATTGTTTGATGAATGCAATCTAAGAGTGAAACTACTTTCTTGAATAAAATGAACATATGAGTATAATTTTTGAATTGATGTCAATTGATTAACCTAGTTGATGTTTAGTCCATTTTACTATTTGTTGGGAAGAAAAAATCCAAGATCCAAAAAGAGAGAGTGACTCCCCTACTTGGCACTGCGTAAAATTGGCAGTGGTACCAAAGATATGGGTTGAAGTCTTTATAAAAAAAAAAGAGAAGAGAAAGAGAATGACTCCTCTACTTGGCACTGTATTAATTTGCAATGGTACCGAAGTTAAGAGTTGAAGTCCAAATAAAAAGTGTGTATCTATGTGGGTAGATTCCATGGAAAAAATCAATTGGCATTAATTCTGCTATCTCAGGTAAGATTCTTCCTACTAATGAGATATGGGTTCTATTACATCGGTTATGTGACCGATGTACTATAAATTCGTCACCAGAAAAAAAAATGTGGTAATCGATTTAGAGAATGTTAAAGATAAAATTTTGAGTGGAAAAAGATTTTGGAGATCCTATTCCTATAAACAAAAGTATTATGGATTTGAACTAAAACTAGGTGAACTCATGAGATTGAAATTCTGTCTATTATACAAGTTGTAAAATTTTATCTGACTAAGTTGTGAATTTTTTTTATGTAACATTTGGTAGAATTTTTTTTTTATGAGTGATTATATTTTAGAAATTTATTTTTCATAAGAAAAGTTTATTTTTCATAATCAGCATTGATTTCTTTATTTACTTGAGGACAAGTAAAGTTTGAGCCTTATATATTTTGATGACTCAAAAATTCATAGCATATTTTGTAATGATTGATTAGTCTTTTTGAGTCATCTTCATGCTCTTTTGCTTGTTTTTATGCTTTATTTATCAAATAGTTCAGAATCTACACCTTTTCTGGTTTTTGATCAATTTTAAGAAAAAAGACCTTTATTTCTATGGATTCTGCATGATTTGAATGCATAAACAAATTCCACTCATCAAGAAGAGATTACATGTCAAATTTCAAGTCAATCAGAATTTTCATCAAAATTACGGCAAGGTCGTAATTATTATTACGGCCGTGGTTTTACTAGAACATACAGAATAAACCACGACACTGCTTTGATTATTTTCCTCTGCCGTAATTTCTGGAGATTTTTGCACAAAGGAAATTACGGCACTACCGTAAAATTTATTATGACCATAATTTTATTCGGTAGAAATTGAAGCAATCACGGCACTACCATGGGTATTATTACAGCTCATAATTTTTTCTAGATTTTGCATAGAAGAGATTAAGGCACTGTCGTAATGTTTTTCATGGGCCGTAATTCTAACCCAGCAGCCACATTCGCCCGAGTCTTCCGCTCCTACTGTTCACCAAAATTTTTGAAGCCAAGTTCGAGAGATTTACACCATGATTTCAAAATCTAAAAGAAGAGGAATAATTTATATAAGGAGGAGAAGATTTCGAGACAAAGAGCCCCAATTTTAATCCACGATAGCGAGAGAAATTGAGAAATTCGCCGCCATGCTAGGGTTCTTCACAGAGAAGCATACATACCATCTCCAACGACAAAATTTGCAAGGAAGCTACGCCTAAGGAAGGAGAACACATCTACAAAGTTTCAAATCAAAAGGAGTTTAGAGGAAGGAGAAATTAGCAAAAGGGTAGAGGCGGCCACTGTTCATCAACGAATACAGCCTCTGTTCTTTATTGGATTATGGGGTGTGAAATATTCCACACCCTTGTGCACAGTAACATAATTTCTTTTCTTTGAATTTTGATTTTTCTAAGATGAATTATTTTTGTAAAACTCCCACTATGATAGCGTAAAAACCTTTTTGGGACAGGGAGTGTACTCCCTTTAATTTCTTAATGACTAGATTATTTTTATTTCGTCAGAATATTTTTGCTATGATAATTTTACTTAAGTGATTATTATCTTTAATCTTTTCTTGTTTCAAATATTAGCATTTTTTAGAGTTTTGTAATATGAACTGAAAGGTGACTTACAAAACTTGGAACCCTAAAATTATGTTTTAGGAACTTATGCTATGAGAATAGGTCTGTTCTTAATTCCTGATTTTTGAAGTTTAAATTCTTGTTGATAATCTGATCTAGGAAATTTTATTGAGTTAGACATGAAAATATGCATCGAAAGGTGAATTGGATTGTTCGAAACCCTGAAGTAAAACCTATGAAATTAAGATATTAGAATATTTAATTTTACTTGAGATATTGACACTGAGAGTTAAGCCACGAAAGTGATTTTAACTTTCTTTGTTAGATTTACTTATTCTAAACACTGAATAGCAAGTCACGAGAGTGAAGGGTGTCCAGTGTAAATTGTCGTCACAAGAGTGAGATAATTTCTTTTTTTAAAAAAAAGTGAATTCCATCTTTATCATAACAAGAATAACTAACGATCACCTATTTCTGTCTAGTCACTGAAATTAAAGAGGATGAAACCCTTGTCTCAATTTTCTCTTTGATAATCTGTTATAATTTCCGATCGTTCGCTTATGACCTATTCGATTTGCTTAGCTACGAGAAAACAATTACTTGGTACTTAACACGTAGGTCCCTATGGGTTCGATATCTTTTATTACTTCAAGTATCCGTGCACGTACGGACACAACAATGTACTTTGATACAACCTAACGCTCCGCCGTAATAGGGGAGTCATAACGGTTGTCATTGGGTATGTCTTGAGCCATATGAGAGATTCAATGAGCCAATAGATGATTTATCCCTTCCTTGTGGGGAAGCTTGATGTCCATGGGCTCCTACATGGTGCATGACTAAAAATGTGTGGCCACACCCAGGTTTAACCTGAATAGAGTCATGACCATTAATGTTGGAATAAACAAGTGTGACACACTTGTCCGACTTGGATGATCAGCCTGGCATTAACGTAGATTCGAGTCAGTTTGGGAGTCTGATGCATCGCGGATGCATTTGATGAGATGGAGACGATGTTATAGAGTGATATTGTGTTTTGACTTATGTTGACCCAAGTTGACCCTCGAGTGACCATATTTGACCTCGATGGATTGGGTCCCGTCGATGGGTCAAATGTCACTGGATTTGTCCGGTGGTTTGTCAACGTAATTTAAATGCAACACATCCGACCACAACATAAGTGAACTAAATGAATATTTATATTCACTTTATTACGACTTAAGTCATGGGGGCCCTGCGCAACTTAAGTGATATTTAAATTCAAAATAATCGTAACTTAAGTTGCAGGGCCCGGTTTTAACTCTATATATGGGTCTAGGTGCATAATAGAAGTGTGATTTCACTTCTTGCAAACCCTAGCCACCTGTAAGGGGTAAACCTTGCGCATAAGCATCATTTAAGATCATTGTTGCAGTGAAAACAAAAGCAAGGTTATCGAAGAATCGCATATTGAACATATGATCAACCTTATAAAACTTGTTTTGCAAAGGGGCAAGCGCAACCTTACCAATGCCATGTTGTGA
>CM050437.1:83763343-83778019 GCA_027562315.1 Costus pulverulentus
AGCATCCTATAAGACTAGAACACATATTAGTCTCAATCATATCAAGGTTGTCTCATGTTTACCGAGATATCTCGACTAAGGACAACACTGAATGTCAGCTAAGCTGAATATCATAGAGACATTACTCAGAAGTATACATACCGCACCAGATAATGTAACAATCTGAATAACAACAATTGCCTTTATTAAACATATACATAGTTTGTACATGATACTGATAATAACCCAAGGCCTCAAACATTAGCCTTTAAGGGCATACCCCAACACCACCCAACATCTATTCTCTGTCGCCAACATGAAGAGGTAGCTGCTCCTCTTCCTCCATGGTGATGGCAACAATCTCTAAGGCAAGTAGATCATCATCTCTAAAGGGACAAGTGGAAGAGATCTTCTCTCCTTGTCACCTACCTCTTCTTCTCCCCTTCCTTTGTGCTTCTTCTTGGAAGAAGGCGCATAGGATGCCTAGAAGAGGCGTTGCCACTTTGATCTTTAAGGGTGGCGCCACTTTAATCTTCAAAGGTGGCACCACTTTTATGTAGACAAGATGAGAAGGAAGAAACATAGAGAGGTTGATCTTCTAGTTGGCACAAGTGGTAGTGGTGATGCCCACTCCTTGCGGCCATGCCTTGACCTTCTTCACCATGGCGCAATCTTCATAAGATTGGCACATGTTGAGAATGAGAAGACTTATTTTTTCCTTCATCTTGGCTCAATCCCTTTGAGATTAGCGCAAGTGGAGAGGAAAAATACTCCCACCTCTTGGCGCATCATATGGGTGGCGCAAGCAACAGGATCCTTCTTGGTGCACCTTGATGGTGGCGGAAGCAAGAATGGTAGCATAGGTGACAGGATCTTCCTCCCGAAGGCTAGCACCAAGCATGGATGGAAGAGGATCTTGGGGAGTTCGTGTGTACATGATTGTAGAGGGTGGACCACTTGTGCGCCTCTCCTTCGTCATCAATAGCCCCTAGGATTGTGCGAATAAAGGTATACTACTCTGACACATTGATAGCTCTCCGCAAGTGCACGGATTTATCGAAGTAATAAAAAAATTATCGTTCCCAACAAGGATCAGGGAGTCAAGTACCGATTATACGGTCGATCTATATCTAGACGAATCAAATATGTGATTTTTTTTTTGTTTGGACACTTCAAAGTACGAAAAAAAGCAAAAACGAGCGTTCGGGTAAAAATCAATGCGGATAAAATCAGGATTTGGGGTTTTACCACGTTGACGATTATGAATTTAATAAAAATAAATCTTTGATCAGAAAATTATAGTTTTGAAAGGGATTTTTCCTAAAGTATAGATTACCTTCTCTCGAAGCGTAATCCGGTATCTAACTACGCTAACTCCCTACTCTCATTACAGTTAACGTAATTAGACCCATTAAGTTCTATGAAAAATCATGGTAATCCTTCAAACGAATCCGAACTACTCTCGTGATCGGATTCGTAGGTTTGAAAAGAATAGTTTCGACGTTGCGATTAACCTCTCGGTCCTTCTCGCAACGTCTAAGACGTAAAGTTGCTTGATCAGTGTAAATTAGGGAATAGACACAATTCTAATCAAATCAAATCTATAAAATCCATGTCAAAGATTTAAACAACAAGTTTAATTCATAAATCATTCAACGGGCTACTTCCCAAATCCCAAAATAATGTTTACATGTTCATGTTCAAAGAAAACAGCATGTTCATCGACGAATTCAACATGTAATCTCTCTAAAATAAGGCAAAGAGATGCTAGGAAAGTAATTAGAACTCTTCCCCTTGATCTGGTGATGAAGATGAAGCGTCAAATCCTCTCCTTTGCGTGATCTCTCACCAGAATTTTGCCCTAGAATTGATTTCCATCGCTGCCGCTACAGGCGTTCGTTTTTGCGCCTATAAGCCCCCGACACCCTTCCAAAATCCTTCCTTTTATAGTCTAATCAGTATAGAACCCATCTAGGAAGGTTTCTGGAGAGTTTGGTTCAATTCTGGTTCAGTTTGGAGTCGAATCGAGTGAAAAACCGAAAGGACGGACGTTTTTACGGCCCGTGATAAGTTTACGGCTTCAGCCATAATTCTTTCTGTGTGTACAACTCCTTTGTACACAGAAAGTTTCATGGTCCGTGATGGATTCATGACCTTACCCGTGAAAGTTTCTGTGCATATTTTTAACTTAGCTGATTTCCTTCGCCCCTTCGAACGCAAAATTACGGCCGACCCATAATTACGGCCAAGGCCGTGAAAGTCTCGATCTTCACTATTTTCGCCCCAAATGTGACGTGTAAGCTCTTGATTTCCTCGGGAATCTTATTATGGCTTCAAATCTCCTAAAATCCATCATTTTTTAGCCATTTTACATATATTTTCATAAAAACGAAGAAAAGTGAAGATTCTATACAAAGTAAAGTAAAAATACTAAAAATTGCATAAAATCATTCAATTAAGCCCAAAATATGATCTAAAATATAGGCAAAAATGTGATGTAAATGCAACGCATCAAAATATTGTTTGAAGTATACCACAGAGTAGTATAATTTAACTCATAGTCTCAATCATAAAGTTAGTGAAGTTCTCCACTTAACCTACAGCTTTCTCTTTTTCTCTATTTTTTTTCTCTTTTTTTTTCTCTGTCTTTTTTTTCTTCCTTTTTTTTATTTCTGGAGAAAGCCGGTCAGTGGCATGGTATTTAAATCGTTGTTGATCTTTCTGCAACAGGGTTAAATATTTGTTTTAAAATTTTTCCCTCTGTTACTTGATTGCAACTGATTTAAAGTATAATAATTCATGGTATAATATAACTCATGACCCCAGATCACTCAACTAGAGGAGTTGGAGCAAATCTCAGTTTAAAGAAATATCACCAATTTTTTATTCATAAAAATTTCCATCAAGCAAAGATAGATAAATTAAATTTTAAGTATAAAAACACTATGCACATGTCATACGAACATATAACAATTCATATATGTATTTTATCAATACCAGAATTGAATTTACTTAACAATTTAAGTCTACATGAAATTTCAAAAATTTCCTAAGTCATCAAATCAATCACTCAAAATATTTCCTAAGTTTAAAATTAAGGACAAAACAAATTTGATTACCCTTAAAAATCATAAACATTCAAAATACATATCTATAAAGCTTTGAAGAAAAAGCAACATATATGAGAACACCCTAGACTTAAATTATTGCATATACATAAGCATTAAAATCAATGAATGATAGATTTCATAAAATTTTTTTGCAAGAGTTCCCTTTATCTTATTGGCGAAAACCTATTCAGTTATATCAAAAAATGAAAACATGAAACTATGTCACATCAAAGAGCAACAAATTTCGAACATCAAATACCGTTATGTTTCACAATCAAAATCACATTTTAAATATACTCACAAAGACAATGTCATCATCATGGTCGGTACATGATTCACGGTTGCACCCGTGATGGTCTCGTTAATCACTTTTCTCTCATATAAAAATTCTCCAAAAATTTCTACAAATAAAACAACTTATCAGAAGATTTTCCATCAATAAAAATCCATCAATACATGCTGCAAAAATTCCTAAAAATTAAAAAAAAATAAATTCAGTAAAGAAAAATCAAAACTAAAAATGCTAGAATGGATAAAGTGCAAAGCCTCATGGTTGCCTCTCGGGAAGCGCTTGTTTAAGGTCATTAGCTTGACCATAGCTTCATGTCATGGTGGAGTTGGTGAGTCAGTGCCATAGTAGAGAGCATATAATTTTCTGTTTTTCCTCCGTCTCAAGAGTGTGCCCACCAAATATATCCAGTTAAATAGGTGGTTTCATGTTGCAGTGTCCAGTACATGCATACAAAAACAAAAGTTAGAGTCATGCAAAGAATAATCAATAATTTTCTATATTTATCTAAGAGTAAAATCATGGATTCTTCCTTTAGATTTATATCAGCAATTGGAAGAAGATTAGAATTAAAATAAAAAATTTCATACCTTGGATTGATTAAGAAGTTTTCAAATTTCTCATTGGATTTTTCTCTTACATCAATGTCAATGCGATCAAGAATCTCATGTGTCATCATCTTTTGGGTATTTGTGGTTTGATTTGAATCAAATGATATTTCAATCATCTCATCATCATCATCCTTAAAATCATCTCCTTCATCATCTATCATGCAAGTTTCTAATGAATTCTTCTAGAGAAAAGGGATTGATGGTTCACATGGTAGTGGTGGTGTAATATGCTCAAGATCCTCTTCCTCGTCTTTTTCCTCAATTTCTTTCTCTTCAATGGGGTATTACATCCTAACACTATCAAATTCACCCCCTTCTATATCGCTACTTCTTACTTGAGGATCCTTAAATTCATCATCTTTCTTCTCACAAGACTCCAAAAGTTCAAATTTTTCTTCAAACATGTCCCAAATATTTGTGTTGCAAGACACTTCATCATGTGAGAGGGGACTAGATGGCTAGTAAAGTGCTGAGGAAGGGTTAATGTTAAAATTTTCAGAATCTTCAAAATTTAAAGAAGGTAAATCATAATCAGGATTCATGACTAATGATTGATCCAACTTTACAAAATTCTCAGATTCATCCTGGATTCCATCCTCTATATCATTTTTATTAGTGCCATAAATTATACTACAAATATCCTCACTTCGTTTGTTTATAGCAGCTATATAGTTTTCAAGCATGGCTTCTAAGTTGGATTCTTGAGATTGACTAAAGTCTGATTGTGGAATAAATGTTGGGTCGTTTTGATTGAATAAGTTTTCATGGTTCTCCCAACTTGGGTTATAGGTATTATGGCATAAGTTCAAGCATGGAGGAATCCCTAATTGACATTCAGTAAAATCATGCCCATGAAATCCACAAATATCACAAATAACATATTTCAACTTATAAAGTTGCATGCTTACATATTCAATATGTTGAATATAAGAATTTACCTTTTCTAAAAATGATTCTAATACATCCGTACCATATTCTCTTGTCATTGTCGGTGGC
Organism: Costus pulverulentus; assembly: GCA_027562315.1. Taxonomy (NCBI): domain Eukaryota; kingdom Viridiplantae; phylum Streptophyta; class Magnoliopsida; order Zingiberales; family Costaceae; genus Costus; species Costus pulverulentus. The sequence continues at coordinate 83,768,329 of CM050437.1, forward strand.
ACATACCTCTGATTCGACCATTGACATTGGTTAAACATCATATTTTTCAATTAATGCAATTAAAATTCAGAAATATATAATGTAAAACAGGAAATATAAAATAAAGCTTCAAATACCTAGTCAAGTGATTTTTCAGTTCTCCTATTCATACATCGTGTTAGTCCAAAACGAGAAAAATAAAATAAACTAACTAAAAAAATGTGAAAAAAAATAAAAGAAGAAAAACAAAAACAAAAACAAAATAAAAATAAAAATAAAAATAAATAAATAAATTTTATAGTCTATAAATCTCATGATTAAATCGATATTGGCTAGTCTGATCCCTGGCAACGGCACCAAAAACTTGATAGCTCTCCGCAAGTGCACGGATTTATCGAAGTAATAAAAAGATTATTGTTCCCAACAAGGATCAGGGAGTCAAGTACCGATTATACAGTCGATCTATATCTAGACGAATCAAATTTGTGATTTTTTTTTGTTTGGACACTTCAAAGTACGAAAAGAAGCAAAAGCGAGCGTTCAGGTAAAAATCAATGCGAATAAAATCAGGATTTGGGGTTTCACCACGTTGACGATTATGAATTTAATAAAAATAAATCTTTGATCAAAAAATTATAGTTTTGAAAGGGATTTTTCCTAAAGTACAGATTACCTTCTCTCGAAGCGTAATCCGGTATCTAACTATGCTAACTCCCAACTCTCATGACAGTTAACGTAATTAGACCCATTAAGTTCTATGAAAAACAATGGTAATCCTTCAAACGAATCCGAACTACTCTCGTGATCAGATTCGTAGGTTTGAAAAGAATAGTTCTGATGTTGCGATTAACCTCTCGGTCCTTCTCGCAACGTCTAAGACGTAAAGTTACTTAATCAGGGTAAATTACGGAATAGACACAATTTTAATCAAATCAAATCTATAAAATTCATGTCAAAGATTTAAACAACAAGTTTAATTCATAAATCATTCAACAGGCTACTTCCCAAATCCCAAAATAATGTTTACACATTCATGTTCAAAGAAAACAACATGTTTATCGATGAATTCAACATGTAATCTCTCTAAAATAATGCAAAGAGACACTAGGAAAGTAATTAGAACTCTTCCCCTTGATCTGGTGATGAAGATGAAGCGTCAAATCCTCTTCTTTGCGTGATCTCTCACAAGAATTTTGCCCTAGAATTGATTTCCGCCGCCGCCACTACAGCCGTTCATTTTCGCACCTAGAAGCCCCCGAAACCCTTCCAAAATCCTCCCTTTTATAGTCTAATCAGTATAGAACCCATCTAGGAAGGTTTCTAGAGAGTTTGGTTCAATTCTGGTTCGGTTTGAAATCGAATCGAGTGAAAAACCGAAAGGGCGGACGTTTTTACGGCCCGTGATAAGTTTACGGCTTCAGCCGTAATTCTTTCTGTGTGTACAGCTCCTTTGTACACAGAAAGTTTCACGGTCCGTGATATATTCACGGCCTCACCCGTGAAAGTTTCTGTGCATATTTTTAACTTAGCCGATTTTCTTCACTCGTTCGAACGCAAAATTACGGCCAAGGCCGTGAAAGTCTCGATCTTCACTATTTTTGCCCCAAATTTGACGTGTAAGCTCGTGATTTCCTCGAGAATCGTATTATGGCTTCAAATCTCCCAAAATCCATCATTTTCGAGCCATTTTACCTACATTTTCATGAAAACCAAGAAAAGTGAAGATTCTATACAAAGTAAAGTAAAAACACTAAAAATTGCATAAAATCATTCAATTAAGCCCAAAATATGATCTAAAATATAGGCAAAAATGCGATGTAAATGCAACGCATCACACATCCGGTGGATCACTCGTAAGGGATCCTGGCGTATGGTGGGAATTCTATTTTGGGCCATATCTTCTACTGTTATTAAATTTTAAATTTGGCCCAAGGATTCCCAATAGTGGTATCAGAGGGAACTTACAAGACCCATGCGGTGTATTTTGCTTATCTTGGTGCTCAATAGAAATAGGGCAATGCTGACGCAGAGAGACTGACCTGCTACTTAAAGCATATGTTGCTACCATAACTGTAGGAGATCTCACTCTCTCTAGGGTCGAAACTTTCTTAGAACTTCAATATCTTCATGTTCTATATTTATAGGAAGTTCCATGAGTAACATAATTTATGGATAAAATTAAGTGGTTCTATACCTCTCTTTGACATTGTTGTTTGAGCCTTGTAAAACAAGAACCTCATTCATTGACTCCATGTGAATGGATTCGTGGATTCAATCTCCTTTCAGGAGAATGAAGGAGAATGAGTTGGGTCAACCTCTCTCGAGAGCTTGATTCACACGAGCCTTGTTTGCTAAGGACAACAACAGTGATGTTCTTCACTTTTCAAAAGTGGAAGATCTGGAGACTTATTGGGCCTCATACACTTTACTGTGTGTGGACAGGACTAATAAGTAAGCCAAAGATAGGGTACTAGTCCTTTACCAATATGTCTGATGGATATGAATGTACTAAGGAAACCATCTTGATAGATCCATAAAGCTTTCTAACTTATTGGAGAGCACTTGAGCCACAGTTTATGACTATCCTGATAAGTGTGAGATTTCTTCATAGCTCACTCTTTCTAGAACTCCTCTTTAAGGGTAAGTGTCTAATTGGAGGAATCGAGTCATGCTTGGCATGATTCAATACAGGTTAAGTCATGTAACTCCTTGTTAAAGGTTGTGTAAAAATGAACAGTTTTTTCCTGAACACTGAAAGATATTCCATATCTAACATATGTGTATATGGGGTATCCTTTGGGGATACTGCTTCTATGATCCCACGGGAGAGCAACTTGGTTGCTACTCAAGGTGCTAATTTTCTTGGGAAAGTTTTTCTCTTGAAAAAGGCAAGTGGGAGGAAGTTTTGACTTGGATATAGTCCAAGGTCAACCATTCGACATATTTGGTTAAAGATGGACTCTGAGCCAGTTATATAGGTTATGGGTAACCTGAGGCTTAGAACACACAGGCTGTATAGTTTGAACTGATTCGTCTAGCTTTGACTTATAGGTAACTCCTAACACAATGTAGAGAATCTTCATCCTATGGTGCCTAAGTATGGTGGGAGCTTGATGACATCTCTGGTCTTGTATGTTAGGGACATACAAATCATCAGAGACGACGTCCTGATCCTTCACTTGGTGAGGAGATGATTGGGAAGTGTCTTGTGATGAATGACTTAGTGGACATCACCTATGGGGTAGGTGTGAGAGTTTTTGGATAGGACCAAGAAAACTCCAAGTCCTAAGTCAGATAACATACATCGATGATGGTATGTTATAGACCAGATGTGGTTTATGCCAAGAGCATAACCAATTATTACCATGTCCAATCTAGGTGCATGGCACTAGATAAGGAGAAAAGAATGTCCTTGGTTGACGCAGCGGATGTATAGGATGGTTCCCTTAAAGCAATACTCTACTGTGGGGAGACTATGATGCAGAAATCCGAGAGAGGGTCTTGAGACGAGGGAAAAGAAACGCATGCGATCGGTGAAAACCTGTGGAGAAAACCCGATGGAATAGTGCAAGATGTAACTTGAGCAACACTCGGAGCGGAAGAGAAAGCACGGATCGAATTACTATTGGAAAATACTCACCTCGATCGCATAGCCAATTTTTTCAGGAGCATGCACATGCGCGCGCGTTCTTCACGATGCTACGGCAACCGGCTACTTTGCTCGCCCAAGATGCAAACACAGCAGGATGAAAATGCAAAGGACCTGGCGCCCTAGGGGGCGGGGGGTTCACCGGGTGTTTTGATTGAAAGCAAGAAAACAACGTACAACGATTACACTAGCCGAGGAAACTCTAGGCGAGCTCCTCGAAGTTTTGCTAGACCTAAGGCCTTCGCGTGGGGGAAGGCGCAAACTACAACAAGAACTAAAGAAAACACATAGCCCTCAGTCCTCTTTTATAGAACAAGAGGGGAGGAGGGTCACAAGAGAAACATGTGGGGCGGTTAGAGAAGCCAACCACCCCGTAACAAACTAAAGAGGGTCAATATTCCCTCTTAACAACCTAAAAGTAGACAGCTACCAACTATTCTCTGATAGAATCCCTGATGTGGCGCGAAGCATCGGGTGGAAGAGTTGTCGACGTGGCCGTTGTCCGGGCCCAAGTGGCGCTACACCATCTCTGAACACGCTGCCATGGAGCAGCAGAACTTGCTAATGGTGAGCTAGTTCTGGACGTTGTTGGCGGTTTCTTGGGCCGAGTTGAGAACCCGGTTGTTGTAACGGTCGGCGGAATGGTCACAGTCGGCTGCCGGGTCTCGGATCGGCCTTTGAGTGATGTGCAGCGGATGAAGGGACATCGTTGAGGCCGGAGAAGCCACATTGATGGAGCAAATGGGGTAAGTTGTGGTTGTAGAAGGGCTCATCACACCCACAAAACGGCCCGGGGGATGCGAGAACCGCTACGAGCGTTGAACAGGGTGGAAAACAACCTCTTTTGACTTTCTAGGGATAAGCACGGCCTGGCCGTGTCAATGGTCACGGCCGTGCTCCGCATCTGCATTCTGGACTGAGACATGCATGGCTAGGGCGTGCTTGTTGGTGGCGGGTTGGCCTGACACATGCATGGCTGGGGCGTGCTCGGCGGCACGGGCGTGCTTGACGGCAGCTGGTTGGCCCGAAACATGCACGGTTGGGGCGTGCTCGGCGGCACGAGCGTGCTTGATGGCGGCTTGTTGGCCCGAGACATGCACAGCTGGGGCGTGCTCGACGGCACGGGCGTGCTTGACGGCGGCTGGTTGGCCCTAGACATGCACGACTGGGGCATGCTCGGCGGCATGGTCGTGTCGGGCTGCTGGGATGGTGGCCGAGAGGTGCACGGTTGGCGGCACGGCCGTGGTGATGGTCGTGCCTGTGTTCGCGTCTGCAGTCGACCGTGTCACGGTCATGTCTGGGCGCACGGCCTGGCCGTGTCGGGGGCTGCAGGGCTTCGTTTGTGCCGGAATTTGTGGGGCTTCTTCCTCCAGCCCTGGGGAGTCTTCCCAAGTGTCTCCATGAGATAATGAGCCCTCCTCATTGGCATCTATGACTTTGTCATTGGTTCTGCAAAGAACTAAAGGAATGGTTCTTGATTGGTAAAGACAGGAAAAGCATGGTGTATTGGGCTACACTTGATAGCTTATTCCAGTCTGACCTTGATCGCAGCATCAGCTTTGTGTCTGGTAGTGAAGAAAGTTGTAAAAGGCTTCGTGATGGACTACCATCTCCGATTGAAGGCAGAGTATGTTATGGCTTCTAGGAAGCTATTTGGATATGGGAGTTCTTCTTTGAACTTTAAGTGGTTGTCATGCGGTTATTGGTCTCTATTTGTGAGCACAAAGGAGTAATAACACATGACAGAAAACCAAGGTTTCACCTAAAGATCCAGACACATACTCGAGCGCTCCCACCTACTCTTGGAGACAGAGGTATTGTCGTGAGAATGCAGACATTTACATGGAGACAATCGTAATAGGCCCACTGACCGATCCTCTGGTGCAGCAGGAGCGTGGCAGGTCTGACTGAGGACGTGTTGATTAAGGTGACTCAATAACAGGGTCTTAGTGCAAGTGGGAGATTGTTGGTGTATATGCCCTAGGATCTATGACTGGTCTGATATATGTCACATTTATTTGTGATATATATCCTGGCATAGTAGTTGTTGTGCATTTCGTACATCTGTGTCATATGTACATTTGCATATACAATGTCCCTAGAGATAGATTTTATCTAATCTTAAAGGATTGTCCTTGGTCAAGTGTCATAGTAGATAAGGGACAGCTGTGATGCACTAGAGACTGGCATATGCGCTAGTTGAGCATGGGTTACTAATGCAGGCATATGAGTATATCAAGGGAGATATATTGGATCGATCCGCCATGAGGATTTGGCTTTGTGTCACAGGTCAAATCTCATAGTGACAGAGATTCAGTCGTCCTTGAGTTGAGGGCATTGATATCTCTATATGGTAAGGGATGTACTTTGACACAATCTAATACTCTGCCGTAACAGCGGAGTCATAATGGTTGTCATTGGGATGTCTTGAGCCATATGAGAGACTCAATGAGCTAATAGACGATTTGCCCATTCCTTGCAGGGAAACTTGATGTCCATGGGCCCCTATATGGTGCATGACAAAAAGTGTATGGCCACACCCAGGTTTAACCTTAATAGAGTCATGACCATTAATGTTGGAATAAACAAATGTGACACGTTTATCCAACTTGGACGATTAGCCTGGCATTAACATTGATTCGAGTCAATTTGGGAGTCTGATGCATCACCGATGCATCTGATGAGATGGAGACAATGTTATTATAGTGTGATGTTGTGTTTTGACTTATGTTCACCCCGGTTGACCCTTGGGTGACCACATTTGACCTCGATGGACCGGGTCTAGTCGATGGGTCAAATGTCACTAGATTTGTCCGGTGGTTTGCCAACGTAATTTAAACACAACACGTGGGACCACAACTTAAGTGACTTAAATGAATATTTATATTCATTTTTTTATGACTTAAGTCGTGGGGGCCACGCGTAACTTAATTGAATATTTATATTCAGAATAATCGTAACTTAAGTTGCGGGCCCGGTTTTAACTCTATATATGGGTCTAGGCGCATAATAGAAGTGTGATTTCACTTCTTGCTAACCATAGCCGCCCAACATCTATTCTCTTTGTCGCCAACATGAAGAGGCAGCCACTCCTCTTCCTCCATGGTAATGGCGACAATCTCTAAGGCAAGTAGATCATCATCTCTTAAGGGACAAGTGGAAGAGATCTTCTCTCCTTGTTGCCTACCTATTCTTCTCCCCTTCCTTTGTGCTTCTTCTTGGAAGAAGGCGCATAGACTACCTACAAGAGGTGTCGCCACTTTGATCTTCAAAGGTGGCGCCACTTTTATGTAGACAAGATGAGAAGGAAGAAACATAGAGAGGTTGATCTTCTAGTTGGCACAAGTGGTAGTGGTGATGCCCACTCCTTGTGGCCATGCCTTAACCTTCTTCACCATGGCGTAATCTTCATAAGATTGGCACATGTTGAGAAGGCGAAGACTTATTTTTCCTTCATCTTGGCGCAATCCCTTTGAGATTGGCGCAAGTGGAGAGGAAAAATACTACCACCTCTTGGCGCATCATATGGGTGGTGCAAGCCAGAGGATCCTTTTTGGCGCACTTTGGTGGTGGTGCAAGCAAGAAAGGACAGCATAGGCGATAGGATCTTCCTCCCGAAGGCTAGCACTAGGCGTGGAAGGAAGAGGATCTCAAGGAGTCCATGTGTGCACGATTGTAGAGGGCGGACCACTTGTGCGACTCTCCTTCGTCATCGACAGCCCTTAGGATTATGCGAATGAAGGTATACTATTCTGACATATCCACTAGATCACTCATAAGGGATCTAGGCATATGGTGGGAATTCTGTTTCGGGCCATAGCTTCCACTATTATTAAATTTTAAATTTGGCTCGAGGATTCCCAACATCGCTACTCTGCTTGACGAAGAACAGACAACAAAGAAAATCGCCGCTTGTATAAAATCTTGGTGAGCATCAAAGAAGAAGAGAGCGACTGAATCTCTTCTGCTCAGGGTTGCATGCGCATCTTCGATTTCGGCTTCTAAGATTCGCCATCTTGCCGACCTCCGTCGTTCATCGACTCAATGCTGCTTGCGAACATCTGTTGTCTCTGGTTCTACCGAAGACGCTTATCTCCACATTGAACCCTCTCGGACGCTAGCTGCATAGATCCGAAAAAACATATCACAACTGCAAGCTCTTGGCAAATCGCGCCGCCTACTGTCGTCGTTTGCTGGCTCAAAGCCAGAAGTGAATGTTCGTCGTTCTTTCATCTCCAGCACTACTGACGCTGCTCATAGTCTCTATACACACAGTCTGACCAATTCTGATTCCGGCAGTTGAGTCTCGCCGCCGTCGCTGTTACGCCAAACATGGCTGAAATCCACTACCGCTCACAACTAGGGGGGAGTATTTGGTATTTACCGAATTACTGATTACCTATTTACCAAAAACTGACTTACCAAAAATCGAAATATTGAAAACCGATACCCAACCGAATAAGGAATTTACCGATCGGTAAATTCGGTAAATTCAGTAAATTATCGAATTACCGAATTTGCTATTATCGAATTACCGAATTTGCTATATGATTAATTTTTTATCTTAAATACTTATAGATATATAAATTAAAAATAAATAATTTATCATTGATTATTATATTTATAAAATAATTATGGTTAATTATCAAAATAATATATTAAAATTAAAATTTAAGATTTAAGTACTATTAGTATTATTTATAATTTCCTCTAATTTAAATTATCAAAATGCATCATTAGTTAAGCCACATATTGCAATTGTCATATTGTCTCAATATCAAAAACTCTTTTACAAAATTATAAAATGTACTAATAAAAACTTTTTTTATAAAAAATTTAACGCTTTAGCTCTTTCCTCTTGATATACATTTTGTTGTGTGAGGCTGTGAGCTATCAAAATTATGAGAAGACTGTTCAATTTTGATATGCATATTACATTCTGTTGCATCACATCCTATGGCAGATACATTGCTGAAGGAAGAAATAGAGTTCGATAAAATCTGTAAATCAATATTTGGATTAGTGGTGGCCATGGGCCGTGCCCGGGCCCGGTTCCAAACGGGCCGTGCCAGGCACGGCCCGTTTCAAATCCAGGCACGGCACGGCAGGAGAACCGCTGGGCCAGGCACGGCCCGCGGCCCGATTATGCATGCCGGTCTAGGCACGATTCCGTCGGAGAGTGAGCACGGATCCGGCATGCGGGCCAGATCCGGCACGTGGGCCAGGCACGGCCCGCGGGCCGAATACGGCCCAACGGGCCCAATGAGGGACGCGGGCCGTGTTTGGCCCGGCCCGATTGTAGCCCATGGGCCAAAGTTGGCCCACGGGCCGACTTTGGCCCGCGTGCCAAATTTAAAAGAAAAATAAATTAATTTAATAAGTAAATTATTAGTTAATTAAAATATATAAAATATGAAAAAATAAAAAAAATTAAGAAATTGAGAATGTATATTGCACAAATTTTTGAAAAAATGTTAAAATTTTATATATTTTAGACCGGACCCATTACAGGCTGTCTACGTACCCCACTCAAAGGAGAAATCAGGTCTACGTAGTTCTCTTTTTACAACTCTTTTTATAACTCTTTCTACAACTCTTTTATAACTTTTTTTATAATTATTTATTACAACTTTTATCCATTGTTGCTTCCGCTTGCACTTCCAAGACTTTGTTCATCATCATCCGATGAAGTTGAATGACCACCTTTATCTTGAAGACGATCTTCAGCATCTAGCCAATCTTTAAGACAAATACATATTTCCATGCTTTCTTCGTTCATTCGGCTTCGCTTCTCGTCCAGCACCCTGCCGCCTGCACTAAAACAAGACTTCGATGCTACAGTAGACACCGGAGGAGTTAGTAGATCACGTGCCATGGCAGAAACCACAGGATATAATTTTCCTTGTGATCTCTACCATGATAAAATATCAAAATTATCTATTTGTTCTTCTATGTGTAAAGATGTATGATTATTTTCTAAAAAAATGTTAATTCATTAAAATTACTAGATCGACTTGTTGATGTTCCTTTTCTATTTAAAATTGAGCGTATTCTTCCTGTAAT
>CM050437.1:83779748-83842690 GCA_027562315.1 Costus pulverulentus
AATATAAATCGGTAAATTACCGAACCGATCGGTAATTTACCGTTAGCGAAACCGAAAACCAAATAACCAAAATCTATATACCGAACCGATTACTGATACCGAAATTACCGAACCGATTTACCGATCAGTAAATTCGGTAAATACCAAATTATGCTCACCCCTACTCGCAACCTCTGCGCACGAATGCACCAACTACAAGCCAAACACGAGCATTTCGCTCGCAAGTTTTCTGAATTTCTGGTTTGGCGCCCACTGAACCAACCAACAATTGACCTAATTTTAGTTCAATTTAATCAATGGTTCAAATTGAATTTTTTGGTTCAATTTGATCAACAGTGGTTCAATTTGATCGATTCAAATCGATTTAGCGCATATCTAATTTGTGACTAATTTGGTCGGGCTAAATATACGTATAGTAACAGATTTTGTTTTTTACCAGAATTGGTGTGCGGGTGAAAATTGAAAAACGGGAGAGACAAAATGAATAAAAGTATGATGTCATTCCAAGTTCCAAAATTCTCTAGTGAAAAGTTTGATAACTAGTATTCGGATGAAAGCAATATTATACATGATGTATGGGGATATGGTAGAAAATGGATAAGTTGCTCCAGCTGACCTAGCTTCTCCAACTCAAGCACAAAGAGACCTTCTTCAAAGTTCAAGAAAGAAGTATCAGAAGGCTGTTTCGTTAATTCATCAAGCACTGGATGAAGTTACATTTGAGAAAATATCCAATGCAACAACAGCCATGCAACTATGGGAAATGTTGCAAACTGCTTATAAAGGAAGCTTGAAGGCCAAAAGGGTTCGCCTTCAAAGCTTGAGAGAAGAGTTTGAAGCTCCCTATATGGAAGAATCTGAGAAGATATCAGATTATATCTCAAGGGTTGCAATGACTGCAAATCAAATGAGAAAGCTTGGTGAAGAAGTACCTAAAATTAAGGTAATTGAGAAGATTCTCAAATCTTTGATTGAGAAATTTGACTATATTGTCACGGCCATAGAAGAATCAAAGGACTTGGAAGAAATATCCTTAGAAGAATTATCATGCTCCTTACAAGCTCACAAGGAAAAATTAAATAGAAGGAAAAAGAACCTTTGGAGCAGGTTCTACAGTCTCAATTGAATCTAAGAGAGACAACAAAGAGAAAACCTAAAAATTATAGAGGTTGAGGTTGTTGACGAGGACAAAGTCAAGGTCCTGCAAGAGGTAGATGTACACAAACTCCTGAAAATACTTCTCAATTTACCCCCGACAAAAGGAAGAGGTAGAGGCAGAACATATCAAACTCAAAGGCCTGACAAATCACAAGTGAGATGTCACAACTATAACAAGTTTGGACATTATGCTAGGGAATGCAATCATGCTCGTAATGAAAGAGTTTATCTATCTCAAAAAGAGAGAAATGAGGATCAAAAGGAGAGTGATGGGGAGCTAGATTGTAAGCTTTTAATAGCATATAAGAGCTCTACATTGGAAGCAGATCCTTGTTACATTGACATGTATAGAGATAAATTCTATTTCATAGATTTTGATGATGAGAATGACAATGACATTACCACTTTTGAAGACCCTCTGAAGATGGATGTACAAGAGGAAGTCAGAGTTACATGTTTAGAAGCATGCCTAAATGACTATGAAGAACAAGAAAGAGTTTGTGTTAAGATAAATGTAGATAATGAGCATGAGCCAAGAAAAGAAGTAGAACAAGAAAAGGAATAGCGAAAGACTAGCCTTGATGATATGAAATTATGCCTCAAACTATATTTTGGGAGATTGGAGAGAGTTCAACTGAGGATGATGATGGGTTTATGCTAGATAGAGTGCCGCAAGCAGAGGTTGTTGATAGAGGACCATCAAATGAAGTATCTTGGGAGATGGGAGAGAGCTAAAGACATCCCCACATAACAAAAGTAGAAGACTTATATGTTGAAAATGGTATCTTTACATATCACTTTGCAAATGTAGAGTCTATTAGCTTTGTTGAAGTTAATGAAGATTATCAACTCAGAAGGATCATCAATGAAGAAATAGAATAGCATGCTAATAAAAAAGGTAAAAGGGTATATAGTAGAAGAAAGAAGAAAAGACATAAAGCAAAGCTTATGGGAAGGAGATACCAGCAATGTAAAAGCATTGGTTAATATTTCTGTGACATATGCTTAGTGTTAGTTAGTATCAAGTTAAAGTGTTAGAGTCGTGTTTAAGGGGGAGTGTTAAAAATAGAAATAGTAAACACGACTTATGTCATGTATGTGTCTCATGAGTTGAGGATTAGTGGTGTCGAGTATTGAGGGTTAGTGGTATTTTATTTTTAGCCATAGGTTGCTAATTTATTTTCCTATAAATATGTGTACTTAATTTGTTTTATTAAGCAGCAGTATCTAATACAGGAGTTTACGTTGTTTATTTGTCTCTTCTCTGCGTGTGCTCTCTCTCTCATCACCATGTTTCCGCCCATGTTGCTGCTAACAAACTGCACCTCAGGCCTAGGTTTATAAATTTCTTGGCAACAATTCTATTGTCAACCAACATCATACCTGCCATCCTCCACTTTCCTCAGCTACACTACCTCTGCCACTGCCAAAATTTAGATGAATGAAGGGGTTGAAGATCCGGCCGTAGTTGTGATGGAGCTTCGGGTTAGGAGTAATCCTTATTGGGTGAGTTTCCCTCCTATATGGAGGATGGCTCAAATCATGCCCTTGTGGAGGATGGCTCAGTTTGTGGTTGGCACTTATCGTGGATATGGTGCACTTATCGTGGATACAACCTAACGTGGATGGACTGCACCTATGGTGGATATACTGCACCTATGGTGAATGGTCTACACTTATGGTGGATATGCTACACCTATGGCTGATATGCTACACCCTATGGTGAATATGCTGCACCTATGGTGGATATGATGTCACCCTGTGGTGGATGGACTGCACCTATGGTGGATATGCTGCACATATCGTGGATGGGGCTGCACCTATTGTGGATACACACTAACGTGGATGGGCTGTAAATATCGTGGATATAGATATATCATGGATATGTTTCACATTTATCATGGAAACATTAGTGTATATTTAACACGTGTTGTTGTCATTAGGTTTTATTGGGTGTATGGGTGCATGCCGATGTGTGTGTGAGAGCTAGAGATACAGAAGAGCTATAGAGAGCAAGACAGCGCCGTATGGTGAAAGCCACTTGATGTGAAGAAAAAGACAGAGAGGAGAAAGTTCATGGACAAGCTGTGAACTTAGGGCAGCCTACGTATATTGGCCGCCTGCAATAAGTTCACCATTGGATTGGGCTAAAATTTTAAGAGAAGATTCGTGACTCAATGCTCTAAAATCTGAACGGTCGGATCGTTGAACTGAGGTCTCTATCTCTTGCAGTTAGCCCAGAACCGAGACTGATTATCTTGGTGATACCTGAACTTTGTCTTCTCTCTTGTATCTGCTACCAATTTCGTGTTAATATTATTCTGAGATCCAAGTTTATTCTCGATGATGTGGTTATTCTCCTAGATGTTCTAGGAAGAATTATAATACCCATTAACTGATTCAGTGGAGATTTTGAGCAGACTTTGGTCCTGTGGTTTTTCCACCTCAAGTTGGGGAGGTTTTCCATGTAAAAATCCCTGGTGTTCCTTGTCCGGTGTTTTATTTCTGCTATCATTTCTGAGTTTTATTCCTAGTAATTATTTGGTCTTAAATCTAGCAACAGAGAGTTTTTGCGCTATCTCTCCCAACAAGTGGTATCAGAGCTGAGGTGATCCCACCAAGTGGTATCAGAACCTGGGTTGCCCCAACAAAGTAGTATCAGAGCGTAGGTTCATGGGAAATCTATTGCATTCGAGATATTAACGTTAGCTCACGCTATTTCAAGGGTGCGTACATCGGTGCTTAGCGCCTGAGTGTAGTCTCCTGGCTTCTATGTTAATCGCTCAATTTTGAACTAGATTTAGTCCTAGTTTCCCTCATTGCACTCGGAGGACAAAACCTCATAGAGTTTGTGTTGCTAGTGGGAATTAGCTTGCATTATACAATAGAGGTAAATATGAGCAGAATGATTCTCTTGAATGGTTCAAATTATCATAAATGAAGAGGAAAGATAGAAGATCTCCTTTATGTGAAAGATTATTACCAGCCAGTTTTCCTTAGTGAAAAGCCCAGTGGTAAGACCGAAGAGGAGATTTTGAGCGGACTTTGGTCCCATGGTTTTTCTTCCTCAAGTTAGGGAGGTTTTCCACGTAAAAATCTCTAGTGTTCCTTGTCTGATGTTTTATTTCCGCTACCATTTCTGAGTTTTCTTGTTGGTAGTTATTTGGTCTTAAATCTAGCAATAGAGAGTTTTTATGCCATCTCTCCCAACAAGTGGTATCAAGGCTGAGGTAATCCCACCAAGGTGCATATCGTGGATACACCTATGGTGGATATGCTATACATATCGTGGATACAGATAACGTGGATTGTTGCACACTTATTGTGGATACAGATAATGTAGATTGCTGCACACTTATTATAGATGCACTCCAGATAACGTGGATTGCTGCACACTTATCGTGGATACACACTAACATAGATTGTTGCACACTTATCGTAGATGGATAAGTGTAACCTTAACACGTATTATTGTCATTAGGCTTTTATTAAGTTTATGGATATATATATTCCACTGTAGAGCGGGAAAACGCTGCAGGCATAGCAGACATTGAGTGAGAGAGCCATTTGACGTGGAGAAAAAGACATAGAGGAGAAAGTTCAAGGATAAGCTGTGAACTTAGAGCAGCCTATGTATATTGGCCACCGGTAAGACGTTCATCGTTGGATCGGGCTAAAATTTTAGAAAAAGAATTGTGACTCAGTGCTCTGCAATCTAAATGGTCGGATTGTCGAATTGAGGTTTCTATCTCTCGCGGTCAGCCCAGAACCAAGACTGATTATCTTGGTAATACCATAACTTTGTCTTCTCCCTTGTATCTACTACCAACTTCGTGTTCATGTTATTATAAGATTCAAGTTTATTCTTGATGATGTGGTTATGCTCCTAAATATTCTAAGAAGAGTTATAAAACCATTAAATTGATTTAGTAAAGATTTGAATGAACTTCGGTCCCGTGATTTTTACTCCTCAAGTTGAAGAGGTTTTCCACATAAAATTCTTGGTGTTCCTTGTCTGGTGTTTTATTTTCGCTACCATGTTTGAATTTTATTACTGGTGGATTATTTGATCTTTTATCTAACAACATAAAGTTTTTGCGACTTTTCTGCCAACAATCCTCTATTCTAGTGTTGTTGATGACATGCTTCATGATGTACATCGAAATAAGCAAGAACTATTCTGAAGTTGATTGCACACTGTCGCCTTCATCTCCGTTGAACAATGTGGCTAGTGCAAGTCCTATCGGCGAGATTACATTCAAGCGTCAGATTTTGCTGATGAAGAACGCAAGAACCCGGTTCAAGGGAAGGATTATGTAAGAATCCAAGAAGAAACTGTCACGCCCCAAGACTCTCCTAGCCTCAGGACGCGGCAAACAATGGACCTGCAAAGCCTTACAGATCCAAGATACAATACAATACGACAAATAACATAAATGACGAAATCCATATAGATAAAATACACATCAGACCGACGCAGCGGTCAAAGTCAACAATACACACAGGGCCGAACAGTCCTAGCCCACAAATCCCCTCTGGTCCATGACCAGATAAATACAATCTCATCAGATATAATCCTCGAAATACAACAATAACAAATAACACGTGCGACACATAAGAAGATACAACACATGATAGGGAAGATAATCTACCTATCTATCTACTGCGCACCAGAGGGAGCCGAGCCTGAACCTGGAGGCAAGGCAAAGGGGAGTTAGCCGGGAGGCTAAGTAGGATTTAATAAGTAGATGGTGCATATAAGAGTAAGGAGAATCCAACAATAATTAATAACCAGGAGTGCACTATAAGTAAATATAACCCGACTAAGTAAATACAGAAAGTACGGTATGCTAGTGGAAATCCAGTTGTGCCAAATGTCCCGTAGGACGTGCACTCAAAGAGTGGTTCCTACCACCAGCTAACGGTAGAAATGACTATCCGTCGACAGTCCGCCGGTGTAGCGTCCTACACCCAGATCACCCCGGAATGCCGAGTCCCACGACATCAGACTGTGACCCATCCGGAGCGGGCTCACACAGACTGCATCCATGACTACTACCAATGGCCAAAATCACAAGGTTCTCGGAAGGTTGACTATCCCAGTCAGACCTATCCGTCCATCCCAAATATCAACACAAGCTGGCTGTAGAGACAGCCAAAATATATATGTACCGCATATAAATCTACCACCAACAATATCATGCATCGAAACATAAAAATCAGATAACATGCAAGCATCCATGTGACTCAATGGACAGAGACAGATTTCAATGGATTTACGAAGGTAATAATCAGGTTCAGTCAGCAAGAAGATGGTGCCGCTATCTATGCATGCGGTTTGGCACCGAACAAGGGTAGAGAGGTAAGAATCCTACCTGGTTCCTGTAGGTTTGAGCAAGATCCAACCAATTATATACGTTCAGAATAACCCCACGCGCGCAGTCCGGAGTCGCAGTCGTGGTCGTCGGAGTTCGCCGAAAAATCTCGCTGGAACAGTGGCGCCGCTTCCGGAACAGTAACTTCGGCGGCCGGTCGAAATTCTGGAAGTGTCACGAGGTAGCCGCCAGCAAGAAGAGTTTAGTCGTACCACCGGTTTCGCGAGAGGAGGTCGGGGTCACCGGGATCGAAGGAAAAAACCACCGGCGGCGTCATTCGCAGATGTCGCTAGAGCTGGGGAAGACGACGCCGGAAAATGGGCGGAAAGGGAGAGGAAACGTCTGCCGAAGGTGGGGAAGCTCGCTGGTGCCGCCGGAGACGAAGGACGCGCCGAATCTAGGGTTCCGGTCGCTTCTCGTCGCCGCACGCGCAAAGGAAGAGGAAAGAGCTTCCGCTCGCCGGTTCTAGTCGTCGGAGCTGCGGTCGGAGGCAGAAGAGGAGGCTGAGAGGAGACGCGTGAAGAAGAGAGGAAGATGGGTTCGGTGTTGGTGAAGCAGCGGGAGAGGAGGGGAAGATAAGGAGAGGAAGAGGAGATGGGGTCGGGTGGTTCACGGGGAGAATAGGGGAGAAAAGAGGGGAGTGAGGGAGCAGCGTGGGGAGTAGATGGGATGGGACGTGGCTGTCCTGTCCCATCAGCTCCATGTAAAAAATTTTGAACGTTACAATACTCACAACTTATAAGAATTTGGTCACCAAATTCAAAAGATAGAGATATGTTATCATTAACAAGGTAACATTTGCATTAAATACAGTCACTCAATATATGCCGTACATGAATTCATAGCACTCGGGTCGCTCAGGAAACAGGTGCGGCCAATGACGCAAGGCTTCGTCCTCGCATTCCCACGTGGCTTCACTTTCAGAATGATTGTTCCAGCGGACCTTAATGAGTCGTATCACTTTATTGCGAAGCTGATGCTCCTTGCGGTCTAAGATCTCGACATGCATCTCTTGATACGTAGCATCAGGCGTAATAGCTAGGAACTGATCTTGCAAGATGTGCGATGGATCTCGCATATACTTTCGCAGCATAGACACGTGGAATACGTTATGTACTTGCGATAAGTTTGGAGGTAGGGCTAGCCGATATGCAACGGCTCCAATGCGCGCCAAGATTTCGAAGGGACCCATAAACCGTGGAGCCAATTTACCTAAGTAACCAAACCGAGCTCTTCCTTTTACTGGCGTAACCTTGAGAAACACATGGTCTCCAACTTCAAACTCAAGTTCACGTCGCCTCCTATCGGCGTAACTCTTCTGCCGACTTTGGGCAGTCAAGAGTCTCTTCCGGATCAGCTGAACCCTTTCGGCCTCAAACTCTAACATGTCTGGCCCAAACACACGGCTTTCACCAACTTGGTCCCATAGGACTGGCGATCTGCACCGTCTACCATACAATGCCTCGAATGGCGCCATCTGGATCGCCGAGTGATAGTTGTTATTATAGGCGAATTCAGCTAAATGCATGTGAACTTCCCAGTTAATCCCGAAATCTAGGGCACAAGCCCGAAGCATATCTTCTAGGGTCTGGATGATCCTTTCGGACTGACCATCCGTCTGGGGATGAAAGGCAGTGCTGAAATGTAATTGAGTGCCAAGCGACTTCTGCAGACTTCCCCAAAACCGAGAGGTGAATTTTGAATCCCTGTCAGAGATAATGCTAGAAGGGACTCCATGCAACCGTATGATTTCTCGGCAATACAGAACAGCCAATTTATCCACAGAAAACACTTTCTTCACAGGCAAGAAGTGTGCAGACTTCGTCAATCGGTCGACTATCACCCAAATAGAATCATGACCCCTTTGTGACCTAGGAAGACCCGTCACAAAATCCATTGTGATATGTTCCTACTTCCACTTTGGAAGGGGAATATTCTGCAACATCCCTGGTGGCTTGCGGTGTTCTGCTTTTACTTGCTGGCAAGTTAAACAGCGCGAGACATTTTCGGCGATGTCTCGTTTCATATTCTCCCACCAGTATGTCTTCTTCAAATCTTGGTACATCTTGGTACCGTCAGGATGCATAACAAATCTTAATTTATGTGTTTCATCCATCACTTCTTGCTTCACAGATTTAGGCACACAAATGCGATGCTCATACCGTATCACACCCTCGGAATCCTGTGTGAACTCAGACCTCTTCCCTCTAGCAAGAATCGCCTGAAGGTACTCATCATATAATTGATTTTCAATTACCTTCTGTATAAGCTGGGATCCAGCCACCATCACTGCTAAGCATCCACGCTCTGTGGGACATATAATATCTAGATCTAACTCAAGCGCATATCTGGCCAATTCTGTAGGCGTCACCCTCAAGTTTGCTATCATCCCTGTGAACTTCCTGCTAAGAGCGTCGGGAACTACATTAGCCTTTCCTATTTGATAATTTATTGTGCAGTCGTAATCCTTTAGAAATTCCATCCACCGACGTTGTCTCATATTAAGATCCTTTTGAGAGAACAGGTACTTCAGACTCTTATGGTCGGTGAAGATTTCAAACGTGACACCGTAGAGGTAGTGTCGCCACATCTTCAAAGCAAATATGACTGCGGCCAATTCCAGATCTTGAACAGGGTAATTCTTCTCGTGCTCCTTAAGCTGCCGAGAAGCATACGCTACAACCTTACCCTCTTGCATAAGCACAGCACCCAGACCTTGGTGTGAAGCATCAGTGTATACCACGAAATCACCATCACCGTCTGGAAGCACTAGGATTGGCGCACTAATGAACCTTCGCTTTAGCTCCTGAAAGCTGTTCTCACCGTTTTCATCCCATTCAATTGTTACGCCTTTCTTCATCAAACGAGTCAACAGGGCTGATATTCTGGAGAAATTTTCCACAAACCTTCTGTAGTAGCCAGCCAGCCCAAGGAAACTTCTAACCTCCTGGACCGTGGTTGGAGTTTCCCATTCAGCAATAGCACGAATCTTTTCAGGGTCAACAGAAATACCGCTGTCTGAGATAACGTGACCGAGGTATGCTACTTCGCCAAGCCAAAATGCACACTTCTGTACTTGGCATATAACTTCTCTTCCCGTAAGGTACGCAACACCATATGCAAATGATTCTTGTGCTCACCATAATTTTGGGAATAGATCAAGATATCATCAATAAATACCACTACAAATTTATCTAAGTATTCACTGAACACCCGGTTCATAAGATCCATGAAAGCGGCCGGTGCGTTGGTTAGTCCGAACGACATCACCATGAATTCGTAGTGTCCATAACTCGTTCGGAACGCTGACTTTGGAATATCTTCATCTCGAATCCTCAGTTGATAATAACCCGACCTTAGATCAATCTTAGAGAATACAGTGGAACCTCTAAGCTGGTCAAACAGGTCATCAATGCGAGGTAGAGGATACTTATTCTTGATAGTGACGGCATTGAGCTGCCGATAGTCAATGCATAACCTGAAGGATCCGTCTTTCTTCTTAACAAAGAGTACAGGGGCGCCCCAGGGAGAGGTGCTAGGTCTGATGAACCCCTTTTCCAACAGATCCTAGAGTTGCCCTTTTAATTCCTCCAATTCCCTTGGCGCCATTCTGTATGGTGCTTTGGAAATGGGTCCCGTGCCGGGCTAAAGCTCAATAGCGAACTCGACTTGTCGTTGCAGAGGCAAGCCGGGTAATTCGTCAGGGAAAACGTCCGTATATCTCCTGACTACGGGCACACGTTCGATCGGAGACAAGGACTGTTCCTTGATTTCTGTAATGGACATCAAGTATGCTTCGCATCCATCGCGTAGCATCCTCTTGGCTTATATAACGTTAATAACAGGAGCAACTTGTCCAGAAACCCCTGTGAAGGTATAGGTAGTAGACTCTAACATACGGAAGGTCACTTTGCTTTCATAACAGTCTACAATAGCTCGATTAGCTTTGAGCCAGCTCCAGCCGAGGATGACGTCGAAATCAGATAAGTCCAACAACATCAGATCAGTGTGAACAACGATGTCCCCAAAATCCAGTGGGCACCGTTTTAACCTAGGTGTGATCGCAGCACACCACCGCCAGGTACGTGCACGGTCATATCATACCGTGCCAATACAGGTTTACGATCAATTTTCTTAACGAACTCGTAAGAAACAAATGAAAAGGAACTACCCGTATCAATAAGTAGGCAAGCAGGAACGCCATAAACAGAGATAATACCTCGCATAACGGAGTCTGATGCACGCTGAGCGTCCTCCTCAGATATAGTATATGCGCGTCCAGATGCCTGGGTCTGCCCACGCCCACCACGTGGGGGATTCTGCCATCGATAAGGTCGTCCGGGATTCTGCCGCGGCGCTGGTGCTGATCCCTGTGAGCTCTGGGCTTGTTTACCCTTATGGGGGCAGTTGTTTGCATAATGTCCCATTTCATTACAGTGATAACATCGGACGGAATTGAGCGGACACGACCTTGCTATGTGACCTGATTCTCCACACTGAAAACAGGCTCTGGAAGGAGTAGCTGGGGGCGAGCCAAAACCAGGGGATGATGTCGGTGCTGGGCCCCGATACCTGCTACCCGGAGCCCAAGATTTACGCCCTGGTTGGATGTCTTGGCGTCTAGATCCAGAAGCTGAAGCTGGTGGACTTCCTGGGCCAAAACTCCCAAGTCCCCAAAAGTCAGTCTGCGTAGGAGCCTTGCCACGTCTCTGAGCGTCACGCTCCTGGGCCTCGCGAATGACATCCTGTCCACATTGACTCATCCGTCGTGCAGTATCTATCACCTCAGCAAAGTTATCCGGTGGAATAATGCTCACCAGAATGCGAAGCTGTGCATCAAGGCCCTCTATAAAGTGTTCCGAACGCTCTCTCTCCATGGCCACCAGTCCGGGAAACATCTCTGACAGCTTCTGGAATTCGGCGATATACTCCTCAATTGGACGTCCATTTTGCTTGATGTGAACAAAATCTCGTCTCGCTACGGACCTTTGTGCCTGTGGGAAGTACTGCTACGTGAATACGCTCTGAAAAACATCCCAAGACATGCTTGCCGGTCCCAAAATGGCTACAGTCGAATGCCACCACTTTCGTGCCTGGCCACCAAGATAGAAAACTGCCAACTTCACTCGTTTCCTCTCTGGACATTCCATTGCGTCCAAAGTAAATGTCACGTTGGCTAGCCACTCCCGAGCTTTCCA
Source organism: Costus pulverulentus (assembly GCA_027562315.1). Lineage (NCBI taxonomy): Eukaryota > Viridiplantae > Streptophyta > Magnoliopsida > Zingiberales > Costaceae > Costus > Costus pulverulentus. Next base: position 83,791,480 of record CM050437.1, read on the forward strand.
TGAGTCGCCGTTCCCCTCGAACACGTCCAAACGGCCTCGTGCTAACTCGGTGAAGCGGGACAGCCAGTCGCCTCGGGTCGGGGGCGGAGTGACTTCCCGGTCGGGCTCCACAGCTACTGGTACTGTATATGAAGCTGGTGGTGTGTACTGATATACAGGGGGTTGTTGCTCCACTACTGGAGGCACTTCCCTTTGCCTTCGCCGTCGGCCAAGCCAATTCATAGGGATGTTCATCGCATCCCGCGCAATATCTGCAATTCCCCTGGCTCGACCACCGCGAGCCCTTGGAGGCATCCTGCAATCACAAGTACAGTTAACCCACAAGTACAGATTTCATTAGTTATACTTAAACATCATACTTATACTTTATCCCGTGTCCCAAATCCTTAGATTATCCTAAATCCTAAGTCCTTAAGGTCCCATTCAAGATCTAATACCATAGCCTCTGATACCAAAATTTGTCACGCCCCAAGACTCTCCCAACCTCAGGACGAGGCAAACAATGGACCTGCAAAGCCTTACAGATCCAGGATACAATACAATACAATACGACAAATAACATAAATGACGAAATCCATATAGATAAAATACACATCAGACCGACACAGCAGTCAAAGTCAACAATACACACAGGGCCGAACAGTCCTAGCCCACAAATCCCCACTGGTCCATGACCAGATAAATACAATCTCATCAGATATAATCCTCGAAATACAACAATAACAAATAACACGTGTGACACATAAGAAGATACAACACATGATAGGGAAGATAATCTACCTATCTATCTACTGCGCACTAGAGGGAGCCGAGCCTGAACCTGGAGGCAAGGCAAGGGGAGTTAGCCGGGAGGCTAAGTAGGATTTAATAAGTAGATGGTGCATATAAGAGTAAGGAGAATCCAACAATAATTAATAACCAGGAGTGCACTATAAGTAAATATAACCTGACTAAGTAAATACAGAAAGTACGACATGCAAGTGGAAATCTAGCTGTGCCAAATGTCCCGTAGGACGCGCACTCAAAGAGTGGTTCCTACCGCCAGCTAACGGTAGAAACGACTGTCCGTCGACAGTCCGCCGGTGTAGCGTCCTACACCCAGATCACCCCGGAATGCCGAGTCCCACGACATCCGACTGTGACCCATCCGGAGGCCTGTAGTTCATGGGCTCACACAGGCTGCATCCATGACTACTACCAATGGCCAAAATCACAAGGTTCTCAGAAGGTGGACTATCCCAGTCAGACCTATCCGTCCATCCCAAATATCAACACAAGCTGGCTGTAGAGACAGCCAAAATATATATGTACTGCATATAAATCTACCACCAACAATATCATGCACCGAAACATAAAAATCAGATAACATGCAAGCATCCATTTGACTCAATGGATAGAGACAGATTTCAATGGATTTACGAAGACAATAATCAGGTTCAGTCAGCAAGAAGATGATGCCGCTATCTATGCATGCGGTTTGGCACCGAACAAGGGTAGAGAGGTAAAAATCCTACCTGGTTCCTGTAGGTCTGAGCAAGATCCAACCAGTTATATACATTCAGAATAACCCCGCGCGCGCAGTCCGGAGTCGCAGTCGCGGTCGTCGGAGTTCGCCAGAAAATGTCGCCGGAACAGTGGCGCCGCCGCCGGAACAGTAACTTCGGCGGCCGGTCGAAATTCTCGAAGTGTCACGAGGTAGCCGCCGGCGAGAAGAGTTCAGCCGTACCACCGGTTTCGCGAGAGGAGGTTGGGGTCGCCGGGATCGAAGGAAAAAACCACCGGCGGCGTCGTTCGCAGATGTCGCCGGAGCTGGGGAAGACGACGCCGGAAAACGGGCAGAAAGGGAGAGGAAACGTCCGCCGATGGTGGGGAAGCTCGCTGGTGCAGCCGGAGACGAAGGACGCGCCGGATCTAGGGTTCCGGTCGCTTCTGGTCGCCGCACGCGCAAAGGAAGAGGAAAGAGCTTCCGCTCGCCGGTTCTGGTCACCGGAGCTGCGGTCGGAGGCGGAAGAGGAGGCTGAGAGGAGACGCGTGAAGAAGAGAGGAAAATGGGTTCGGTGTTGGTGAAGCAGCGGGAGAGGAGGATAAGATAAGGAGAGGAAGAGGAGATGGGGTCGGGTGGTTCACGGGGAGAATAGGGAAGAAAAGAGGGGAGTGAGGGAGCAGCGTGAGGAGCAAATGGGATGGGACGTGGCTGTCCTGTCCCATCAGCTCCATGTAAAAAATTTCGAACGTTACATAAACCGTTCCCAGTACCCACACAAAACAAGGTATATATGGATTATTCTAATATTTAATTATTACAAGGCAGTTTTCTGATTTCTCTTACTTCAGTCGATCCATCAAATTCCAAGGTAGAAGAAGGAATTAACTCATGCGATGGCTCCAATTCTTGGAACTGCAAACAAGGAAATACTAATGATGAGCAAATCACAAAGACAGCAACTGCTCAAGACTAGAAAGAATCAGGTTATTTTAATGTCTTTTAAGGAAAGTAATTAATAAGATTGTAATGGCGTCTGCTGAATCCCAATTGAACCGTATTGTACCGCAGAAAAGTGCGATTTCTCCGATTTCAGATTCAACACCTGCAATTTGCAAGGTGACGTAAGAATCATTGGAAAGAATCTCTCTTCTGTGATCCTTGTTACCAGCAGCAAAAGACGCGGCGAATGCTCATGGAAGATAATCAAGCCGTAACCGTGCAAATACGACTCGTCGGCCATGGCTAAAGTCCTGCGCTAAATTTAACAACCATATCCTCCAGTGCCCCTCGGCAATTGCTTTCACGACTTTGCCAACGTGCCCATGGCCCTCTTTGAGACGGCCGGGCCGTTCCCGCAGCCGGGTCCGGTTCATCATCACAACCCACCAAGCCGTGATGGTGTAGCGTGCAAGGAGAACTCGGAGTCGTGACTCTGAGTGCGGCGCAGGGTCTGGAAACAGGGAGGTGTGCAAGTGGAACAGGGACGAATCGTGAGCGGCTTCACGAAGCTTCCGTCTGGCGCTGGAAGCGGGAAAACGTCGGGAGCGTTGGCGTGGGAGTAGGAGGTGACGGCGGTGGGCCGGCGCCCACGTTGGAGCACCGGCGGAGGCGGAAAAACGTCTGTTCGATCGGAACAGGGGCGTGTGGGCGGAAGCTGGGGCGTGATGGTAATCCTTCCGATTCTGATGATCCAGCAGTCGGATCGAAGGATCCTTCTGGATCTGTGTTCCAATGAGAGTGGAGAGGAGGTGGCCAAAGTTTCAACTCGATCGGCCACCTGGAACTGAAATTCTAAACTCGGGAAGTGACAGTGGCAGAAGAAGACATGGAGCAGGGGATTGTTTGCGGCAGCGGCAGAAATCAGATGGTGGGTTGCGACAACGATGGAGGCTTGTTGGGTTTGGCTGGAAGAGTGGAACGGTTGATCGCTGGATGGGGAAGAGAGGTGCTCGACACCTAGAGAAGGGGAGGGGAAGGTAGTGGCGACACATGCGCCGGAGGGGAAGAAGGGGACATCCGATAGGATGAAACAGAAGCTATTTCCATTAATTCTTCAAAAAGGTCTACCAAATACATGAGGGAGATACAATGTTATAGGCAAGCAACATGTAGCCGTTGGAGGTTCTCTTCACGCAAACATGTAGCCGTTGCTGCTCCGGCTACTCTCACATAGGTAGTCTTCCTCCAGACGCAAGCTGCTTCCCTCTGTTCTTCACACTCACGCGAACTGCATTCTTCCCTTATACGCGAGCTGCCGAGCTTCTCTATTTTTGACCGAAAATCTGTTGTTTCTGCTTTAGTATGGTTGACTTGGGCTGAAAAAGGTGTGGGCTTCTTTTCTTTGTGGGCTGGCTACTCATATGGCCCAAGGTCTTTTCTTTGGTTGATTGAATTTGTGTTGAACTCTAGTTGAACTTGGGCTCAAGATTTGACCTTGATTCGATGTGACCTCGTATGGAATATATGATATGGATTAGTGCCTCACTAAACTTATGATTGCATTTAAAATTTAGACATAAACATTGACTAAGTCTATGTTCAATCAAGGTTTACAATAATTATACAAAATTTAACTAAGTCAAAATCATGTCGATATGCTCCTGCATCAGGGTGTCATCGACCTTGACAACGACGGTGAGGTTCACTGTTTCCCTCATGCACTCATGGGGCTACGTGTGGAGGTGACCTCATGATAGACCCTACCAAGGTGCTGTTGGGCAACTCCATCACCGACTTCTTGGCGCTCACATGGAGTGTGTACGATCGGTCATGAGATTGTGTTTCGAGGAGGGGTGGGATGGAAAAGCCACGGATTCTCTTCATCGCACGGCACAAGACAAGGAGGTTCGAAAACATGGCAGCGATTGGCCAGGTTGTGGAGGTGGTCGGGTTCTAGGTGGTGATGAAGCCGAACTTCTTCGGGGTGGTCAGGTTCACCCGCATAGTGAACTCGTCCGATGTGTTGGTGGGCGTGCACGGTGCGGGGCTAACCAACTTGCTGTTCCTTCCCACCAGCGGGATAATGGTTCAAGTGGTGCCGCAGGAGAAGCTGCACTGGATTGCGACTAATTTTTATGCGAAGCCGACCATTGGGAGGGGTCTGAGGTACCTACAATACAACATAAGCATAGAGGACAACACGCTGGTGGACTTGTACCCACGTAATCACATGATATTTGTAGACCCGGAGGCCATTCACAAATCTCAACACTTATATGTTGTGTTTAGTAGGAAAGAAAAGAAATTAAAAGGAAAAGAAAGTAAGAAAGAAGAAAAAATAATAAAGAAAGAAAATAATAAGATTTTTCATCATAGTGTTTATTTAGAAGGAAAGAAAATTAGAAAGATTCATAAGCATACTTTATTTTCTTTATTTTTATGTCAATGACTACGATGAGAGACGACAGTGAAATGGCGGCGATGAGAGACAACGGTGAAGAGGCGATGATGGCGATGATAATGACGACAATGGCAATGGCGATAGCAATGAAGACGACAATGACAACGATAATGAAGAAGATTGCAAGAAAAGCATAAGAGGGAGAGCGAGCATAAAAAAGAAAAGGGTGAAAATAGGTATGAGAAGGGCAAATTCAACTTTCCGTCAGACTTTCCGCCCAATTTGGGTGGAAAGCATATAGAGCTATTTTCCCTCTTACTTTCCTTTTTTTTTTCCTTCATTATTTTCATCCGTCCTATTAAACACGATTTTATAGCTCTCCTTCCAATTTTCCATTCATTCCCTCCTTTTTTTCTTCTTACTAAATACACTATTAGGGAATCGGTGGATGGCCGTGGTGGCCTAGCTTTTAACATTTTTTTTCCCGCTTTAAGTCGGTTCTTGGGCAGGCTTTGTTCCTCCTCCATCGAATAAAACTCTTAAGCGGTATCCTGCCACTGTAGCGGGGTACCCATTCAACATTCATTTAGCATTAGGATTCGTGCAATCCCAATAAAAAAAAGATCGAATGAAGCGCCTCACTCACCCAGGGGGAGTTTTATTCTCCTCCATCACGAGAATAATTGACCCATTATTTGTTATTTTTTTATACATGAACGTGCATATTAATTTAGTGCAATCAAACCATTGTACATGTGTTTTTTTTGTAAAAATAAAAAATGTTTTTTTATTTTTTTTAAAGTAATATGGAAAATAATGTGGAGAGTGCCAAAGTGGATCAATTAAGTATTTGACAATTTGTTGAGGACCTTTGTGTTGTTATTTCGTTGCTTATGGCGTTTTGCAAGTGATGTTCCCATATTTGTTTATTTATCTTGAAGGACCGAGAAAAATTATTAGGTATAGTCTTTGCCTCTAAAAAGCTTCGGCAATATAAAATCAACATAGTTTATCTTAGGGATGGTAGTACGTAGGTTGCCCATATTTTACATATTATCTGTATTTTCATTCAAATAATTCTTCTACTATCTTATATACTCGAATAACTACCTTTGTATCCTATAAATATTGGACTAAAATACCTATCTAATTAAATTTTAACTTATATATTTAGTTACCTAAATAAAATTTGAATACGAGACTCTATAAAAATTTTAATAATGATTAAATTTCAAACCAACCTTACTAATATATTAAAAAAGTTAGGAAACCCGACCCTATAAAAAAATTTAGTAATGTTTAAATTTTGGACCAACCCTACTAACATAATAAAAAAATTAATACACAAATAAATTGTATACATATATATATACAAATCCAATTCAGATAGTGGGTATCTGTCTTATGCGATTCGAATCTGACTCGAGTATCATATATACTATTCATACTCTACCCGAACCCAAATAATATGTATCCAATTATCTGTAAATGATTCAGATAAAATGGATACCTGCTAAAATATTACCCAGTTGCCATCCATACTTCATCTCTCTACGTGCGAATTTTAAATCATCATAGATATCAATTTTTTTATCAGGACGATAACCTTATAGATTTCTAAACCCTAATTTTTATATGTTAAATTTATACATTAAATATGAGTAAATAAAAAAAAGTATATTATTTACAAGTGAATAAAATTTTATATTTTTGGTAAGATGATCATAATTTTTAGGACTAAGTGTTCGTAAGGAAGTACATGATATCTTAATAATTAAAGAAACAAATTCACGGATGAACAAATATGAGATTTATTTAATTCCAATAAAATAAAAATATTAAAGTTTCTCGCATAGGAAGGGTAATGCATGCATGAACATAATCTAGCAAATACATGCATGAAAGATTAGCTTTCTTCTATTTATACGATACGATTAGCAGGATATTTTTTTTTTATAATTTTACAAAAAAATATATATCTTTCCATATTTGGTAGTCACATATCTATAAAACGACCTCTTGTCCTCTGATCATCAAATAAACTATACTAATTCGTAAGGAGCCATGGGTGCTATCCGCTTACTATGCGTTCTACTTGTTCTCTCGAGCTTGTGCACTCTAAATCAATGTAAGTATCTTCGTGTTTTAGTATATTTTTATGAATTTTTTTAATATGAAATTTCTTGTAAATTATAGGTAGAGAGATGAAAGGCATGGAGGAGAATTCATTGGGCAAAAACGAAAGCCTAATAGTGTTCATTCCTTGTATAAAGGAGGACTGCCCATACTTTGAATGTTACTGTTGTGCAATTAAGCAAGACCCTGATTGCTACAGAACAAGGGAAATCTGTCAAAAAAATTGCCCACCAACCCTTAAACCATGAGGAAATGTAATTTTCATGCCCATGTACAAGCAAGCAATCTTCCTCACACTATTTGGAAGATATAAACCATGAGGAACTGTAATTTTCATGCGCACGTACAAGCAAGCAATCTTCCTCACACTATTTGGAAGATATTATAATGAATAAGGATATCTATACTCTAAATATTTCTCAATTTTTAAAATTATGAAAAGCATTACTTATTGTAACTTTTTTTTATAGCATAATAAATGTCTTTATGGAATTTGATTTGTTCTAATAAAAGTGCTCTTTTTAATTTGTGAATCCCGAACTCTCCCAACTCACTCTGTTAAAGCTCACACGAGTATTTATTGCTTGGACGCTATCTTAATAATTGAAGGAACAAATTTATGGATGAACAATGTAAGATTTATTTAAATCGGTATAATAAAAATCCATAACCTTGTTCTGTCTAATTAAAATCAAATAAAATAATACTGGTAACCTGTGTTTCTTTGGAATAAGAAAATGCTTTAATTCATTAATAATTAATCTACTTTTTTACTTTCCGCCTTGAATTTCTCGAAGTACAAGCTTAAAGTTTCTCCGCAATTTTTTCGTAGCTGTCATCGTACGTACAAAGAGTTAATGGTTTCTAATGGAATCGGCTACATGAGACTGCATGCATGAACTTAGTAAGGGAAAGATTAGTTTTTTCCATTTAAACTTTAGTAGGTTATTTTGTTAAAGGGAAGTATTATTTTGTTTATAATTTTCTAAAAAAATATTTCTTTCCATATTCGGTAGTTAAATATGTATAAAATGGTCTCTTGTAATATTACATAAACTATAGTAATTCATATCTAAATTCAGAAATCTATTATTAAGGGCCTGTTTGGCTCCGTTTCGAAGCTGATTTTAAACAACTTTTAAGCAAAAAGCAATTAGAAAACAGTTTGGTAATGAAAAGCAGAAGCAAAAAAAAGCAGTAAAAAAGGAAAAGTTGGGAAAATTATAATTTGATACTTTTACAACTTCTAGTTCTCCAAAAAAATAATTTACATAATTTTGATTAAAATTTTAAATATTATTATTTTAAATAATTTAAAATTTTAACACTAAAGAAAAATAAAATATATTATAATTTTAAATAATTTTAAATAATATATTTATTTATTATTTTAAATTTTGACAGCAATTAAAAAGTTATTAACCAAACATCTTATAAATTTTAACAGTGCAGCACAGTACAGTACAACATAGTTATAAAGTTATTAAGAGTGGGGCCAAATAGGCTCTAAGTGTTGCTCTAAGTGTTCAACTTATTCTAGTTCGCTTGTGCACTTTAAATAAATGTAAGTATCTTCATCTTACTAAATTTTTTGTCTCTATTTTGCTTAATAATAGCTATAGTGCTAATAATATTTGTCATGAAATTTTTTTGTAAATCATAGGTAGAGATATCGAAATCACAAAGGGTAAATTGTTGGACATGACCGGCAAAAATCAAAGCAATATAGTGCTCATTCCTTGTGTGAAGACCGAGTGTAAAGAGTTTAGCCCATGTTATTATTGTCAAACTTTGAAAGAACTTAATTGCTTTCAATCATGGGAAATTTGTCAATCACATTGCCCAAAATGTGATCTGAATTGTTCTCCACCAACCTCTAAACCATGAGGAACTATAGTTTTCATATGTCCATGTACAAGCAATCTTCCTCTCTCTATCTTGGAAGATTTCATAATAAATTATGGCATTCAGAATCTAAATATTTCTCAATTTTCAAAAAAATATGAATAAAATAACTTATTGTTATCTTTTTTTTTAGCATAATAATGTCTTTTTAAATTTGATTTCCTCTAAACCTATTGTTAACAAGTGAGCTTATGCACATGTTTAGACAAACCTAATATTATTAACTTAGACTTAAAAAAAATAAATTTAGTAGGTACTAAGTTAATAAGTCAATTTTCTTATTAAGTGGATTATAACCTCTTTAACACTCCTCATACAAGCAATCCTATATATGAACTCTTGTTAATGCAAGCAATTCATGAAATGCAAAGTTTCCTTTCCTTCTCAAATGTGTAAGGTATATATCTTTTCTCTTTTCTTCTATATGATGCATATTCCCTTCTCTCTTCTCTTAGGCTGTATTTTTTTTAAGAAGAAATCTACAGTGAAAAAAAGTAAAAAAAATTTAAAATAATAATTTAAGTAATTTTTTATCCTATCTATTATGGATTTCTTTCAAAAAAAAAACACAGCATTAAGTTCAAGTGTAATGCATCATGCTCACTTCTATCTTCTCTCTAGGGTGTAGTAACTGGTCCAAGTTTTTGGATAAAAAAAAAACCGAATACGAAATAAAAAAAGTTCTCCGACTACTATAACTTCCTCAAGATGACTAAGTTTTAGCGAATTCTCTTCTAATGACAAAAGTTATACATTATCACTTATAATTAATATCTAAATGTTAACGTGCACAACCTGGTTAGAATAACTAAAGTAATTATTAAGTGCATCATGAGTCTCATGTTGGTGTATATGCCCTGGTCTACATGGTCAGACACTGTTTGAATGTACTTTGATAGAACTATTATTTTATATAGAGACATGACCGTTATTATACAGACTTCTCTACCTGCGTTGATGTATTGAGTTGCATAAATAATGTCCTAGGAGTTTGGTTGGATCCATTCTCATAAGCTATCCCCAGTCAAGGTACCTTAGCAGATATGGGACAGCTTTGGTACATGTGAGACTGGTGTATGGGCTAGTTAGGTGCGGGGTACAGTAACGCAGACATACAGGTGCATTGGATGCACTGAAGTGATCCACCGTGAGGATTGACTTGTCTAGTCAATAAGTCAATCTCACATGCGAGAGGTTTGCATTAATCTTTAGACTTGAGGTATTCATGTCTAGATTTGATGATGGATATGATTTGATGCAGTCTTACGTCTCTCTGTAATTGGGAGACCAAAACGATTGTCATTGGGCATGTCATAAGTCATGCAGAGACATGGATGACCAATAGTAGGATTTGCCCCTTCCTTCAGAGGAAGCGTGATATCCACTTTGGGGCGCCCCACCTCATTAATGCATGATAGGAATGTGTGGCCACACTGATTGAATCATGACCAATAGATTGGATTAATAAACTTGAGACTAAATCCAATGGAGGGATATCAGTTTAGGCAAAGGGATATCTATAGTGCATGGGAATCCTCGTTGCTTGTTAGAGAGTTGTTGCCATAATGACTTAAGTCCTATGACATGGGTAGTAGTGATGTATTGCTAGATACCACTCACTACTTATGATGTTTACATCATTGCCATCGTCATTAGGATCCTATGGGGTCACACGTAATAGACTCTTGATGTTGCTTTAATCAGAAGCCTTATGATCAAGTTATTGGATAACTTGGATCAATTTGGAAGATTTCATCAGCGCCAATGGGCCTGATGAGTTGGAAGAAAGTTATTAGAGCCAAACTTCATTTTTGGTAGGTTGACCCGAAATTGACCTAGAATAGTCACTTTTGGATTAGGGTTGCATTGGATTGGATCCAATGGCTTAGTCAACCCATGCCATGAAGTTTGGTCTTGCTCATTACCCAATGAGGCCCAATAACTAGTTGTCATGAAGAGGTATAAGCAAATAAGGGAATATTGGAGAAGAGTTTCACCCCATTGGCGCCAAGGGCATAATGGGGTGAACTAAGCGCACGTTGCTTCATAAGGAAGCATTAGGCGCCTCCCCCTTTGTTCCTTGGATGGAAATCTTGCCTCTATGGTAAGTGTTGGGGCTGATATGGCTTGATGGCTCTTTTGGAAAGACCTTGGGTGCATATGGGTAGTAGGGAGAGGTTTATGGTAAGGTCTTGGAGACTTACCTTACCTCCAAACCCTAATTCCCCTCAAACTCTTGCTTAGCCGAATTCCTCTTGCATGTTGCACCTAGCCCTTCTCCTTTGATGGTAAGAATGCATTTGAGGCATGTCTTGGGCTGATATGCTGGTTGGATAAATATGGATAGGTTTAATGAAGTATATGGCAAAGTCTTGGAGTCAAGAACTTTCCTTGCCTCATGACTCCTTATCCTACCCATACACTTGTCATCATCCTAGCCATTGCTCAAACCGACTCTTGGCCTATTAATAGGAACCTTGCCGCCCCCTCTTATGTTGTTGATTCGTCTGTTCAATCTTTGGAGGCATGAGCACATCAAGAGGCAAGGGCAAAGGCTGGTGGCGCAAGTATAAGGGCGTGAGTGCATAGAAGTGGCTCAACCTTCTTCCTCCTTGAAGCCGCAAGCATCCTCTTCTTCCTCTCTCTTTGGCACAAGAAGGAGGAGTGCTTGGTGTCTTCATCTTCTTCCATAGCCGCAAGCATCATCATCTCCTTGTCTTGGCGCAAGAACAAGGAGAGCTTGGTGGCATCATCTTCTCCATCCTCTCTCTTGGCGCAACTTCCATGAAGGTGGCGCAAGAGAAGTGAAGGAACCCTAAGGCTTGATTCTCTTCCCGAGGCTAGTACCAAGCATGGAAGGGAGCAATGTTGAGACGGTCGACGCGTGGATACTTGTAGAGGGCAAACACTTGGGCGCCTTCAACATGGCTTCAACAACTAAGCAAGCAAAAGAGGTACATCTCTAACACATCCTTGTGTCTTCTCTCTCGCATGGATCCTTGGGAAAGGAATATATTTCGTGTGTAATGATTCTTCTACTGCATCCTGGGACTGCAAATTTTAAAATTACACCCGGTATTTCCCAACAGTGGTATCAGAGCTACTTGCGAGAAACACAAGGTGTACGTTTGCTTGTTTGAAAAATTTTTGGAAAATTTTTCTTCTATCCATGCGCGTTTTACCTAGAAAGTGTTTTTCATCTAAACTTCTCTTTTCAATTTTATGGCCAAAATTTGATTGTGTTACATGATTGATTTAAGGCCAAAGGCGCACGTGGTTTTGTCATGTAGGACGGATATTGTGTCTTCGGACTGGCTGGGTCTCTTGATCTGACAAAACTGCCAGCCGATAGGGTCTATGAAATCATCATGGAACTTGATCTAAATTTTAGCATAAATTTGGTTAAGAGAGTGCTTTGGATGATGATGGCGCATAAGGGGCTAAAATTTGATTTTCCCGGCTTTTCAAATTTTACATGCGTCACTTGATTGAGTTGATATGGTCATAGCGAGTGCCCTCCTATGTTGTAATGTGGAAGCATGTTTCCACTAGTAATGAATGCTTGTAAAATCTCTTTCCACCTGCGTGTGGTTCTCTCCCTATCTTGGTGTAAAGATTTTTTATCTTGTTTTAGAATAGATGTAGAAAAAGAAGATAGGTTAAGGCTTCATCTTGACAACAAGGAGTCTTCTTCAACCGGAGTCAGAATTGGCGCCAGCTTTGGAAGCGTGGTGGTGGGCTTGCGGCTGAAGGAAGGACACTTGCTTTCGGATTCTGGTGTGGGCTGATTTGCTTTAGGGACTCGCAACCCTTGGATGCACGAGAACATGTCACATGGCTCGTGACAAGTTATGTGTTTGAAAAGGGCTATGACCATATCGACCAAACTAGTATGCCTGTGATGGTTTGTTATTCTGTCCATAGCATGCCTGTGATGTTTTTCCTTTGCTGCCATAACCATAGAAAAACTGCATGCTAGAAAAGAATAAAATAAACATGCAAAACTCTCAATACAATATCAAGTCGATAGCCTTCTAACGCATAGCCCTCATCAAACTATTGATCGGTGGTGTTGTGAATTGTTTCCCACTCTCGTGGGACACACCCACTTATCTTTAGGAGGTGTGTGGTGGCAATGGTTTCCAAAGTCCGTTTTAACCGGGCGTGCCTTCGCAAGGAAACTCGTTGACCCTGGGCATAACGGTTAGGATCAGACTTGACTAGTTTTTCATATGTCACTGACATGATGGATCACTAGAGGCAGCTATTGAGAGGATAGGGTTTTGTGTTGTATCCAGCCCTCACTAGACACAGGGCGCCTAGTCTGTCTTAACTAAGAGGAATTGTGCACGACACAATTGGCTGGCATGCCTACCTAAAGAAGCATGAGATCACTCTGTGCATCCCAACTCACCCTCGTGAGTCGCGGAGACCTCATGTGAAATTAGGATCCTACTCACTTATTTCTATGTTGAGTTTGAGAGTTCTCAACTTGTTTAGGAAATAGTGGGAGCATAGCATTTAATTAAAGTCCTAGTTAAATGCTTTATCATTGTACTTATTTTACTTATTTGCTTATTGTAGATGACATCTCCTAATATAAGATTGAAACTTTATAAAAACAAATTGGATGGGACTAATTGGACAAAGTGGTTCAAGATTTTGTCCAAGATACTAGAATAAAAAAATAAGGTGCATCTTCTTGAAAGACCTCCATCCCAGCCCAGCATGTACTTCACTACTGAGTGGGAGTGGAATGTCTATCTTGAACATTGTGAAGATAACAAACAGTACACTGCTCTTGTCTTATAGTGCATGACCCCAGAGGTCAAGGTTGAGTGTGATGAGATGGGGATTTATGATCTTATCATACATCTCAAAGGTCTCTTCACACCATGCTCTATAGACAAAGATCAGGAGAGTTATGTTGGATCTTCAGAATGTGTGCCTGAATCTGAGAATGACCATGGTTCTGTATCTTCGAAGCTAATACTTCGGAAGACTGGGAATGCATGGGTATTTCAAAGAGAATTGAGGGCCAAGAAGAGCATGGCGAAGAAGAAGGGATGTAATCCATCCGCTTCAGGTATTGTGTTACTAAGGTCTTAATGTCTACTTCTTATTCATGGGTACTGGGTACCGCATGTGAGGCTCACATATGTTTTACATGTGCAGGAGCTCAAAAGAAGTAGGATGATGAGGCTTGGTGGGATCGACTCTCGGGTCAGGGACAGAGCATTGGATCCTGCTGTTGATATCATCTCATTGCCTTGAAGACTTTATCTAGAACTTTGCTATTATGTATCAGCTTATGTATTAGAACATCATTCCTTTTGGAAAGGATTTTAGTTTGAAATAATAAATGATATTTTTTTTTAAATCTGAAATGTTCTATTGAAGTGATACAGTTGATAATAGTTTGTGGTTCTATATGTAACACAAGATCAGATCCAATGATTCAATAAACACCCTTTTATAGCATTGTCTCTTGAACCATAGAACAATGGTCACATCCAAAGGTCCATGGACTATTGGGATCATTATCCTTTCAGGATTATGATACATGTGAGCCCTGTTCAAAGGAACAAAGTGACAGATGCTGCCTTCACCATAAAGGGTTGAAGGGTAAGTGGCTTGTTGGATCTATTACACAGCAATGTGTGTGGACCCATGTAAACAAGCACTAAGAGGTGTTGAATACTTCATTAAGTGTGGGTATGCAATATCCAAACCTAAGAACTTTGGAGAAATCCAAGAAGTTTACAAATGGAGTATTGAATCAAATTGGTGAATCTATTAAAGCACTTTGATTGGATCAAGGTGATTAGTGGAGAATTTGATGATTGTCCTAAAGAGTGTGGGGTTATCTCATAGCTTACTTGAAACACCATTGTATGGTGAATTTCAAAGAAAGAAAGAGGAACACATTGGATGTGGTTCCATTTTGAATAGTCATGCAAATTTACTACTTTTTGACGCCATGCAAACATATGTACTGTCACTCCATAAGGAAATGTCTCTAAGATAGCTTTTGAGTTGGAAACTGCAAATACCCCATTCCATCAAAGGATTTGGGAATGTAATATGCAGTGATTGAAAAGTATGAATTTGTGGGGCACTATAGAGTGCTTATTCTATCCCGAAGAGAACAAACTATTTGTTGCTCAAACTACTGTCTCTCTTGAGAAGATATTTCTTTTGAAAGAAGCTAGTGGGAGTAGATTTGATTGGGACAAGGTCCAGAATCAACTACAATATAATTAGACACAAATGGAGAGTAGAATCTCACATACAGGTTGAAAGTCAACCTGAAGTTCAAGTAACACAGGAACCACATAAGTCTAGATGGATTCAAAATGTTGGGCATGACAAATTTTACATCTAGAATGAACCTAAGACTTATGATGAAATGGAAGAGGTCGGTGGACCAGATTCCAGGAAATGGCTAAGCGCCATGAGAATCATAATGGACTCCGTGTCAGCTGATCAAGTCTGGGACTTGGATGAGCTGCCAAAGGGGTAATACCCACAAGCTGTAAATAAATCTTCTAGGAAGATAGACATGGAAGGTAACATTGTTACCTTAAAAGGCAAGCTAGTGAACAGAAATTTCAAGCAAATCCACTGGGTGGATAGTGATGAAAATTTTCACCAATAGCTGTGTTCTAAGTCCATTAGGTATCTGCTTGTTGCATTTTCTGTTATGGCATGTTGAAA
This sequence comes from Costus pulverulentus, assembly GCA_027562315.1. NCBI lineage: Eukaryota > Viridiplantae > Streptophyta > Magnoliopsida > Zingiberales > Costaceae > Costus > Costus pulverulentus. The sequence continues at coordinate 83,807,064 of CM050437.1, forward strand.
ATTGCTTTTCTTAATGGATATCTGCAAGAGTATGTCCATATGGAAATAGCTGAAAGGTTTTCATATAGAGGCCGTAAAGATATGCATGGTCTTAAGCAAGCATGTTGAAAAGAACCTATGTTTACAAGAAGATCAGTGGGAGCACCATAATGATATTTCTTGTTCTAGATGATTAATGATATTCTCCTCACACGGAATGACATCTCAGCTCTTCACATGGTGAAGACGAGGCTTGAGAAGTATTTCGAGAAGAATGATCTAGGGAATGATGCCTACATCCTAGGCATGAGGATCTATAGATAGAGATCCAAGAGAGTCATTGCCCTTTAGTCAATCTATGTTCATCCAAGAGTTTTTGGAGAGGTTCATATTGGGTGATTCCAAATGTTGATACCTTCCAAGGAGATATGGTCTGACTCTCACAAGGATGCTATGTCCGCAAACATAGCAAGAGAGCAGTAACATGAGTCTAGAATCCTGATACATTAAGTATAGGATAGATGATGTTTTGTGCAAAGTGCATGAGACCATATATGGCAAATGCTTGGAGCATGGCCAGTAAGTTTCAATCGAATCCTAGTGTTTAACACTGGATAGCTGTGATAGCAATCCTTTAATACTTGGGAAGTACAAAGGATTAAGATATAGTCTGTAATAGACAGGAAAAACTTTGTGTACTGGGTACACTGATACTTCGTTCCAGTCTAAAGACTATAGTTCACAGCCAGGATTTGCATTTGCCTTATAGTGGGGATGTAAGCTGGAAGAGCTTTGTGCAAACCACAGTGGCAAATTCTACAATTAAGGCTGAGTACATTGCAGCTTCTTGTGGCAGCCAAGGAAGCAGCTTCATTCACATGAACTTGATTTAGTTCCTAGTGCTTAATGGTTCAGTATGATTCTTACCGGAGCCATAGCATAAGAGAGGGAACTTGGCAATCAAGTATGTACTACAGTAATATCATCTGATCTTGGAGATCATGGATAAGGATGATGATTCAAATTTGCAAAATAAACACAGACAGCAATCTAGAAAACCCACTGACATAGCATCTGGCGCAGCGGAAGCTAAATAAGTCATACTAGAGACATAGGGATTGATTAAACATCAGTTGCCCTTAGTCTTAGTGCAAGTGGGAGATTGTTGGTGTATATGCCCTGCAAACCAATGTATGTACATGGTCAGACATTGATTGAATGTACTTTGATAGAACTATTATTCTATATAGAGGCATGGTCACTATTATGCAGACTTCTCTACTTGCGTTGATGTATTGAGTTGCATAAATAATGTCCCAGGAGTTTGGTTGGATCCATTCTCATAAGCTATCCCCAGTCAAGGTACCTTAGCAGATATGGGACAGCCTTGGTACATGTGAGACTGGTGTATGGGCTGGTTAGGTGCGGGGCATAGTAACGCAGACATACAGGTGCATTGGATGCACTGGAGTGATCCACCGTGAGGATTGACTTGTCTAGTCAACAAGTCAATCTCACATGCGAGAGGTTTGCATTGATCCTTAGACTTGAGGTATTCATGTCTAGATTTGATGATGGATATGCTTTTATGCAGTCTTACGTCTCTCTGTAATTGGGAGACCAAAACGATTGTCATTGGGCATGTCATAAGTCATGTAGAGACATGGATGACCAATAATAGGATTTGCCCCTTCCTTCAGAGGAAGCGTGATATCCACTTTGGGGCGCTCCACCTCATTGGTGCATGACAGGAATGTGTGGCCACACTGATTGAATCATGACCAATAGATTGGATTGATAAACTTGAGACTAAATTCAATGGGGGGATATCAGTTTAGGCAAAGGGATATCTATAGTGCATGAGAATCCTCGTTGCTTGTTAGGGAGTTGTTGCCATAATGACTTAAGTCCTATGACATGGGTAGTAGTGATATATTGCTAGATACCAATCACTACTTATGATGTTTACATCATTGCCATCGTCATTAGGATCCTACGGGGTCACACGCAATAAACTCTTGATGTTGCTTTAATCAGAAGCCTTATGATCAAGTTATTGGATAACTTGGATCAATTTGGAAGATTTCATCAGCGCCAATAGGCCTGATGAGTTGGAAGAAAGTTATTAGAGCCAAACTTCATTTTTGGCAGGTTGACCCGAAATTGACCTAGAATGGTCACTTTTGGATTAGGGTTGCATTGGATTGGATCCAATGTTTTAGTCAACCCATGCCATGAAGTTTGGGCTTGCTCATTATCCAATGAGGCCCAATAACTAGTTGTCATGAAGAGGTATAAGCAAATAAGGGTATAATGGGGAAGAGTTTCACCCCATTGGCGCCAAGGGCATAATGGGGTGAACTAAGCACATGTTGCTTCATAAGGAAGCATTAGGCGCCTCCCCCTTTGTTCCTTGGATGGAAATCTTGCCTCTATGGTAAGTGTTGGGACTGATATAGCTTGATGGCTCTTTTGGAAAGACCTTGGGCGCATATGGGTTGTAGGGAGAGGTTTATGGTAAGGTCTTGGAGACTTACCTTACCTCCAAACCCTAATTCCCCTCAAACCCTTGCTTAGCCGAATTCCTCTTGCATGTTGCACCTAGCCCTTCTCCTTTGATGGTAAGAATGCATTTGAGGCATGTCTTGGGCTGATATGGTGTTTGGATAAATATGGATAGGTTGAATGAAGTATATGGCAAAGTCTTGGAGACTTTCCTTGCCTCATGACTCCTTATCCTACCCATACACTTGTCATCATCCTAGCCATTGCTCAAATTGACTCTTGGCCTATTAATAGGACCCTGGCCGCCCCCTCTTATGTTGTTGATTCATGTGTTCAATCTTTGGAGGCATGAGCACATCAAGAGGCGAGGGCAAAGACTGGTGGCGCAAGTATAAGGGTGTGAGTGCATAGAGGTGGCGCAACCTTCTTCCTCCTTGAAGCCGCAAGCATCCTCTTCTTCCTCTCTCTTTGGTGCAAGAAGGAGGAGTGCTTGGTGTCTTCATCTTCTTCCATAGCCGCAAGCATCATCATCTCCTTGTCTTGGCGCAAGAACAAGGAGAGCTTGGCGGCATCATCTTCTCCATCCCCTCTCTTGGCGGAACTTCCATGAAGGTGGCGGAAAAGAAGTGAAGGAACCCTAAGGCTTGAGTCTCTTCCCGAGGCTAGCACCAAGCGTGGAAGAGAGCAACGTTGAGACGGTCGACGCGTGGATACTTGTAGAGGGCGAACACTTGGGCGCCTTCAACATGGCTTCAACAACTAAGCAAGCAAAAGAGGTACATCTCTAACACATCCTTGTGTCTTCTCTCTCGCATGAATCCTTGAGAAAGGAATATGTTTCTGGTGTAATGATTCTTCCGCTGCGTCCTGGGACTACAAATTTTAAAATTATACCCGGTATTCTCCAACATCTCAATCTCATAATTTTTTTATTCATCAATACTTGTGTGTTAGTAATTAGAAATGACCATTTTATATTAGATAATTGGAGCATATTACATTAAATAAACCCAATTATGTATATATAGTGTTGCAAATAATGTATTTTTGCTATTTTCGATGGATTTAACTGCAAATTTTATGTTTTTGCATAAAATTACAATTATACATTTAAGATAGATAAAATTTCATTGTTTACCTTTTTTACTTAACTAGCATACGAGATATTTTATCTAAAAATGAATAAAGAAAGTATTCCACATACTCACTTTTCTATTGATTTTGAATGATAGCTCGGGACATCCAAATCGTGAAAGGCAATTCATCGGACTTAGCTAGCAAAAACCAAAGTCATATTGTGCTCATTCCTTGTATAAAGTATGCTGTCTGTCGAGGTTTGAGTCCATGCTATTTTTGTGTAGCTAAAGGAAATGTCTGCTACCCGACGCAGGAAATCTGTTAGGCAAATTGTCGAAAATGTGACCCACGCTATGATTTGCCATCACTCACAAGAGAAACTACTGTCATAGCGTCCATGTATTACCAACCTTACTTATTATGAATAAATCATGGCGTTTATATTCCAATTAGTGATACCAATTTTTTCTTTTTTGTATTTGAATGTTATCGATCTCATAGATCAACTACAAGTACAATGACTATTTAGAGCAGGTTAGTTTTGCTCCAAGAAAACTAAACAATGCAACTAATTGTACAACTCAATAATGTGAATTTTTGGATTCATATATGACTAAAACGCTTGCTTCATTGTGTTGTATAATTGTATATGCCCACTAGCCAAATGAGCTGGGTTGTTACCAATTGAACAAGGATAAGCTTGCAACACATGGCGAAACCCAAGTTGTGTTCTTGCCCGTCCCCGCCATCGGCCACATAATTTCCATGGTCGAGATGGCTAAACTTCTCCTCCACCAACACCTAGGCCGCCTTGCCAGCCTCTTCTCCGTCACGTTCCTCGTCCCCGGCAAACCCTACACTGCCGTCGTCGAAGCCTACATCTATTCCGTCGCCGACTCCCACTGCAACATCCAGTTACACCGCCTCCCTCACGTCGCCCCTCCTACACACTATGATGGCCCCGAGGATTACATCTCCATCTGGATGGAGATGCAAAACCCCCAAATTAAATCTGCCCTCTCTGATCTCCTCCGCTCCTTTGCTGCCCCCGTGGTGGCTCTTGTCATCAATTTCCTTTCCACCACCGTGATCGACGTCACCACTGAGCTCGACATCCCCTGTTACGTGTACTACGCCACGGGCGCCGCCTTCTTCGCCCTCATGCTCTATCTTCCCACTCTCCATCTTCGAGATTTAATTATGTTTCTTTTTTACTTTCATGTTCTTGCTTTAGAGTAGGGTAGCCAAGGATTTTATTTTCTTTTAAAGTGTTTTTAATTTCCTAGTTGATGTAGTAGGGTATTTTTAGCCTAGGTTGCTTACACTTGTAATTCACTACAAGCCACCTCCTCCTTCTCAAAATGATTAATATCAGCCCTCCATTTCAACTCATCAAGGGTGATCCAAGATCTACCACACATCAAGGAAATCCTCAAGATCAGCCCTCCATCAAAGCCTCTTCAAAGATAAGGCAAGATCCACCGCACATCAAGATTTGAGTCATCATTGGCGCCACCTTCCAAGGCACTAACCACCTTCATGACATATGGATGCCACCTCATCATGCTTACATGTCATGGGTGCCCAAATCAGGTCAAAGTCAACAAGGAACCAATTTCAAATTCAAACAAGTTAAAACTATCTCACATTCCACCAATAAGCTTCAAGACACCTCTTCACTCCACCAATGGAAGAGGCATGCGCACACCATCTCCAAGAGCATTAAAGGAGGCTTGCATGCACTCTTGCATGCAGCCAATTCGTTTACACATCTCCCTCAAACATCAAAGGCGCCAAGGAAGAAAAGATATCCATGTCATTCATTCAAAATTCAGCCATTAACCACCCTTGATTGAAGATCTCACATAGGGGCTGTTTTGTAAACTCAAGGTGAAGTTAACGTTGAGAGAAGGAGAGGATTTAAGGGCTTGTATTCCCACTTTGCACTTAAGTCTATTGTTTATGAATAACGAATTATGAAGAATGCGTGAGCATTGTTTGGTTTGGTGGATTCCAACCGAGGCTATCTCCTCTTCCCCCTTCTCTTCCTCTAGTGTTGCCAAGTGTTCTTCCTCTCTTCTCTTCTTCTTCTTCTTCTCCACCAAAGATATCCTCCTCTCCTTGAAGTTGTCATGTGTCTTGACACCATCCACAAGCTGATCTCCTCCATCTTCAATGCCAAGCAAAGGGAAGCAACATCGAAGCCTTGATCAAGAAATCCCCTAAGGACCATTCTTGTTTTAGTTTAAGGGGAGTTTGGGGACACATGTATTTTGTCCTCCCCTAGTTCTTAAGATTTGTAGGACATTTAAATACCCTCTTCTAAGCCTCATCACCAAGATTCGGGAGCGAGGACAAAGAAAGGGGTTAAGGCCCCTTCCCTAATAGGGGCCACGGGGTGATCTCTCTCCATTTCTCCATTTCTCCTCTTGTTTCTTTCTTATTTGCTTACTCCCCTAGAAACACATGCTTATGGTTAATATGTTTTTGAGCTCCATACCTAGAAACGGTCCTAATTTCAAACCCTATAATCATGTTCTACTTCAGTGGTATCAGAGCAAACTCTAGGTGCTCAAAGTGTTTGTTAGGGCTTTCATGCTTAGTCTGTTGTTTGTGATTTTCGGCCATGCATCTAGTTTCTATACTTTGTGTTTTCGGTTTCATGAGCTTTATGATCAGAAGTGTTTCTAAGCATGTTGTGGTTTTGGCTAGGTTTTGTGAAGAAAATGATCAAAACATTGAGAAAGGGAATACCTAATCAATAGGTAGTTTCAATCTCCTTGTTGTATTTCTTGCTACTTTGTGTTTTCGGCCATATTTCTATTTGGTGGTGTTTTGTTTTTGAAAATGTTTCTGATCGAAAGTATTCTATGCCAAGCTATGTTTCCTGAAATTTTAGGGAGTATATCATCTATTTGAGTAAAGGAACTATCTAACCAATAGATAGCCTTCTCCACATGAAGATCTATACCCTTAATGTGTTTGATGCATTTTAATCTTGGTCTCAACACTCTTTGGCTGAGACATGTGTTGGGTTTTGAGATCTCTACTGAACCTTAATCTTGAAGTATTGCTTGCTTGTAACCAACTGATTTGTGATACCTTGATTTGAGTGGGAAACACCTAAACAATAGGTGACTTTCCTACTCAACCCTTAAGTTTCTCTTGGACTTGTGTTGTCTTGTCTATTGTTGGCCGAATCTTGTGTTGAGTTTCTAGCCAGAACTATTACTGAACTCTAGTTTTTTTTTGAGGATATATGTGTTTGTGGTCTCTAATGTTGGTACCTAGCTTGAGTTAGGAAACACCTAAAACAATAGGTGGTCTCCTCACTCAAAGTTTGATCTTCTCTTGTATTTGTGTTGTATTTCTTGGCTTATTACATGGATTTGTGATTACCTTATTCTACTAACCGAGACTTGGGAGAACCCTAATCTGATAGGGAAGGCTTAAGTCATAGGCTAAGTTGTGTTAGAGTCTACCTTCATCCAATAGTTAGATATCTTACACATTTTTCTTGTGAAGCTACAAGTAGGGTTTGTGTGATGCACCATTGCCCAACCCTAAGCCGAATTCTATTTGTGTGGGGTTTTCTCTTTTGCCGATTTCACTTTGTGAGGTGACATTCTTTGGTGGCCTTATGAGTTGTGAAACATTCTAATTTGGGTGGAAACATCTAAGCAAATAGGTGACTTCCACACTTAATACTTGAATCCTTGTGGATTTGCATTGCTTACTTTGTTGGCTGAAACTTAAACTGAATTCCTTTACCTTGTGTTTGTCTACTGAGATTAGGAATCCCTAATCTGATAGGGAGAGCTTAAGTTGAAAGTTAAAAGGTGCTTGGGGGACTATCTAAGCAAATAGGTAGCCTCCCCACTTGAAAGCACACTCTTGGATGAACCCTTGAACCAAGACTTGTGTTGATTGTCTTTGGCTTTGCAAACTCTGATTTGAAATAAAATTTGATCATAACCTTGCTGAGTTTTCACATTTAGTGATAGAACTTTCTACTGTGATTTAATGTGTTTTGAAAACCCTATAGCATTGCTAGAAGTCAAACATCAAACTAGGGTTTTGCTTAAAATTGCTTGTGTTGCTAAGCTATTCTAAACTTTTGTTTTGTGAATTGTATGCTGAGAACTTGCTGTGGGATTTTGCTTTTGTAGGATTTATAAGTTAATCATTTTGGTATTCTGTTCAAAACTCTAAGCATGCTGGTTTCTAGATTTCATCGGTGCTAACAAAATTACAAAGCTTGATTGTGTAATTTGCATGAATATTGGTTATGCTGAAATTTTTGTGCACTATCATTTGCTTAATCTGAATATTCATGCTTAGTGTTGTTTTGTATTCTAGTTCACCTCCAAATCAAGTTAATTGCATTAGTGCTGGTATGATCACACCCACCATTCTTCTACCATTTTTCCAATTTATATCCAACCGCGGGGCATGCCCGGTGCAAAATTTGAGCCAGAGAGCGATTGTCATAATTTTTTTTATAAAAAATTTAATTTATTATTATTGTGGCTTCATTTCACATGCACTTCCAAGCTGCTCAAAAAGGGGTTCAATACTGTCATTCTCTTGCCATTTTTCCAATTTATATCCAACCGCGAGATGCGCCCGGTGCAAAATTCGAGGCAAAGAGGAATTGTCATATTTAAAAAATTCTTGATTTATTATTGTTGTCTCTCCGTTTTTCGTGCACTCCCAAGCTGCGCAAAAAGGGGTGAACAGGAAGACTTCCCAAAGGGTCACCCATCCTAGTGCTACTCTCTGCCAAACACAATTAACTTTGGAGTTCTGATGGGATCCAGTGCTTTAGTGGCACCCGTTATTCTCCTACCATTTTTCCAATTTATATCTAGCCACGGGGTGCGGCCGGCGCAAATTTGAGGCAGAGTGATTGTCATAATTTTTATTTTTTAAAAATTCTTAATTTATTATTATTATAGCTTCATTTCACGTGCGCTCCCAAGCTGCACAAAAAGGGGTGCAACACAAGGGCTTCCGAGGGGGTCACCCATCTTACTACTACTCTTGCCCAAGCACACTTAACGTCAGAGTTCTGATGGGATCCGATGCATTAATGCGGGTATGAACTCACACGCCATTCTCCTACCATTTTTCCAATTTATATCTAGCCGCTGGGTGCACCGGGCATAAAATTCGATGCAAAGAGCGATTGTCATAATTTTTCTTTTTTTAAAAAAATTCCTAATTGACTATTATAGTGGCTTCATTTCTCGAGCGCTCCCAAGCTACCCAAAAAGGGGTGCAACACGAGGACTTCCTAGGGGGTCACCCATCTTAACACTACTCTCGCGTATGCACGCTTAACTTCGAAGTTCTGATGGGATCTAGTGCATTAGTGCTGGTATGATCTCACCTATCCTAGTACTACACTCACCCAAGCACGCTTAACTTCGAAGTTATGATGGGACCCGGTGCATTAGTGCAGGTATGATCGCACCTGTCGTTCTCTTGCCATTTTTCCAATTTATATTTAGGCCCCTAGCAGGTCTGGCGTGAAATTCGAGACAGAGAGCGATTGTCATAATTTTTCTTTTTTTAAAAAAAATCTTAATTTAATATTATTGTGGCTCTCTCCATTTTGCGTGCACTCCCAAGCTGCCCAAAAGGGGTGCAACACGAGGACTTCCCAGGAGGCCACCCATCGTAGTACTACTCTCGCCCAAGCACGCTTAACTTTGGAGTTCTGATTGTATCCAGTGCAGTAGTGCTGGTATGATCGCACATGCCAATCTCCAATTATTTTTTCAATTTATATCGAGCAACGATGCATGCTCGGCGCAAAATTTGAGGCGTAGAGCGATTGTCATAATTTTTTCTTTTTAAAAAACTTTTTAATTTATTACTATTGTGGCTCCGTGTCGCGTGCGCTCCCAAGCTGCCCAAAAGGGGGTGTAAAACGAAGACTTCCCAGGGGGTCATCCATCAAAGCACTACTCTCACCCAAGCATGCTTAACTTCGGAGTTCTAATGGGATCCGGTGCATTACTGCTGGTATGATCGCACCCGCCATTCTCATGCCATTTTTCCAATTTACATCCAGTAGTGGGGCGCACCTGACGTGAAATTCGAGGTGGAGAGCGATTGTCATAATATTTTTTCAAAAAAATTCTTAATTTTTTATTATATTGGCACTGTTTCGTGTGCGCTCCTAAGCTGCCCAAAATAGGGTGCAACACGAGGACTTCCCAAGGTGTCACCCATCCTAGTACTATTCTCGCCCAAGCACGCATAACTTCAAAGTTAAGATGGGATCCAGAGCATTTGTGTTGGTATGATTGCACCTGCCATTCTCCTGCTATTTCTCTAATTTATGTCATGCCGCGGGGCACGCTCGACACAAAATTTGAGGTAGAGAGCGATTGTTATAAACTTTTTTAAAAAATTATTAATTTATAATTATTGTGGCTCCATTCCACGTGCTCTCCCAAGCTGCCCAAAAGGGTGGTGCAATACAAGGACTTCCCGTGGGGTCACCCATCCAAGTATTACTCTCGCCCATGCACGCTTAACTTTGGAGTTCGGATGGGCTCCAGTGCATTCATGCTGCTATGATCGCACCCATCATTCTCATGTCATTTTTCCTATTTATATCGTGTCGCGACGCGCGCCCAACGTGAAATTAGAGGGCGAGAGCGATTGTCATAAATTTTTATTTTAAAAAAATAATTAATTTATTATTTTTACAGATTCGTTTCATGTGCGCTATCAAGCTGCCCAAAAAGGGGTGCAACATGAGAACTTCCCAAGGGGTCACCCATCCTAGTACTACTTTCGCCCAAGCATGCTTAACTTTGGAGTTCTGATGGGATCTGGTGCATTAGTGCTGTTATAATCGCACCCGTCATTCTCTTGCTTTTTTTCCAATTTATATCCAGTCACAGATCGTGCCTGGCAGGAAATTCAAGGCAAGAAGCGATTGTTATATTTTTTTCTTAAAAAAAATTATTAATTTATAATTATTGTGGATCCGTTTCACATGCACTACCAAGCTGCCCAAAAAGGGGTGCAACACGAGGACTTCCTAGAGAGTCACTAATCCTAGTACTACTCTCGCCAAAGCATGCTTAATTTCGGAATTTTGATGGGATCCGGTACATTAGTGCTGGTATGATCGCACCTGCCATTTTTCTAATTTATATCTAGCCGCGGGGGCGCTTGGCGCAAAATTTGAGGTGGAGAGTGATTGACATAATTTTTCTTTCTAAAAATTCTTAATTTATATTTATTGTGGCTCCATTTCGCATGCACTCCCAAGCTGCCCAAAAAGGGGTGCAACACCAGGACTTCCCAGGGGGTGACCCATCCTAGTATTATTATCGCCCAAGCACACTTAAGTTTGGAGTTTTGATTGGATCCGGTGTAGTAGTCCTAGTATGATCGCGCTTGCCATTCTCTTGCCATTTTTCTAATTTTTATCGAGCAATGGTGCGTGCCCGACACGAAATTTGAGACGTAAAGCGATTGTTATAATTTTTCTTTTTAAAAAATTTCTTAATTTATTACTATTGTGGCTCCGTTTCGCTTGCGCTGCCAAGCTGCCCAAAAAAGGGTGCAACACGAAGACTTCCTAGGGGGTCACTCACCCTAGTACTACTCTCACCCAACCACGCTTAACTTCGGAGTTTTGATGAGATCCGGTGCATTAGTGCTAGTATGATCGCACCCGCCATTCTCCTGTCATTTTTCCAATTTACATCCAGCTGCGGGGCGCGCCCGATGCGAAATTCGCGACAGAGAGAGAGATGTTCATCATACTTGGTACTACCCCCAAGAGTTCACAATAATAGCAGTGGTACCGAAGCCGAGATGTTCATCATAATTATTCCTTGGGCTTGGCACTGTTCTAAAAAAAAAGGCACCACATAGGGACTATGGGGCACTGATGCTATTTTCCCATGACTTGATGTACAATCATATGATTTGTGAACGCTTGATCAAAGGTTTCATTTGAATGAGATGCATGATAAAGGTTTTTGGTGTTTTCAACATTGCATATCTCAATGGATTGTATTAGTAATACTTGATTTAATTTGCTTTCAATACTGCATTGTAACCTAAGGCCTATTGTGAACAAATTATAACTTTGTTAGACTTAATTAAACCATTTGAGATCCCCCATTTCATTTCATCATTGTGTTCTAGACAATTCAATTGCTTGAGGACAAGCAAAACTTTAAGTCCGATGTATTTTGATGACATGCAAACATATAATATATCGTGACTTATTTTTGTTATTATTTTGGAGTAAAATGCATGTTTTGTCTCATTTATCTGCTTAATTGCTTCATATTCTTCAGAGTCTTCACTTTTCCCTTATTTTATTGAATTATAGGGATTTCACCCTAAAATTGATGGAATTTGGAAGATCTGGAGATATGGAACGATTCCTCATGATGAGACGAAGCTACACGTCGAATTTCAGCTCAAATAGACTTTCCTATGCTCATCACGGGCAGGCCATGTTCATGATCATGACCATGATCATCTCGGCAGAACTCTGCAGCATTCTGCGAGACAGTCACGGCCAGGGTGTGTTCATGTTCATGGCCATGAAGAGGTAAAAATCTGTGTGACGGGATGAACATGGCCATGACAGCTCTTGCCTAGTTCGATAGGCGTTCGGTTTTTTACCCATAACTTAATTTTGGAAGCAGATTTCGCTGAAAGTTTATGGAGACCTTCCTAACTTACCCGCGAATGTTTTGGGACCAAAATCATCGGATTTGATCAAGCGGTTGAGGAGAACGAAGTGAAAGGGCGACAACCAAGGGTTTGGGGCAATTTTCTGGGCGACAACACTGTTCCGACGTGATTTTTCCTCCGTTCCGACATGGATCTTCATGCTGGGCCTTCTTCCGTCAAGGATCTACCCCTACCTTTGGTTTGAATAAACTTTTATGAGAGATTTTGTGTATTTAAAGATAAATCTTGTAGCGTAAACTCTCTTTTTGGGGTTTGGGCGAAGCCCACTGTAAGAATGTTGGTTTTAATACTTGATTAATACATTTTCCTTATTTATCTTTGTTCTTATTTATGTCTAGGATGTTTTCATTTATGTTTATGTACTGGCACTACATGTTCATGTCTTAGATGTTGTGGGAAGGACTGAGAGGTGAACCACAATCATTGGATCCCCCTAGACTGGACTGGTGATTTCGTTTGGCGAGAGCACTCAAAATCACCCGAGGAACTCTAATTCTTCACAGAGCCCATTGGGTCCGCTTAATCCAGTAAGCCACGAGAGTAGGAGACTTGGGATAAGTCGGACACCGGACTGTGTCCTGAGAGGGAGTGTGTTTGTACCCTAGGAAGGATTACCTTGAGAACATAGGTAGAACATAATTAAATTATCAGTATTAACTATCTCGCATGCTTTAGTGTGGTAAAACCTAAAACCCCGATCTTCTCTTATAGACTTCAAATCCCGATTGCTTGTTTTCTGCCTTGCTTGTTCTTCACTTGCTTTAGTTTAATTATCTGCACTAGGATTTTAGATATTTCTCCATTAATTGTTAACCTCACTACTAGTTGACTGATTAGTTAGTACTTGACCCTTAGTCCTCGTGGGATCGATACTTATTTTATTACGCGATAGACCGTGCACTTGCGGTAGCTGCCGTTTAGGCCCTATCAAGTTTTTGGCACCTTTGTAGGGGACTAGGTTGCCAATATTCATACGATCAGGAAATTGGTAGACTAGGTCTAGTTAGAATTTTCTTTTCTTTAATTTTTTTATTTTATATAATTTTTGTTTATTGTGGCTGAAATTTTTCTATCATCTAGAGTTTCTGAACTTTTCTTCAAAGTTTTCACTTAATTAATGTGCATGATGTTTGATTCGTCAAATATATGTCATGCATTGTTACCGTATGTTTCTTGTGATATATGTGGATGTACTGGTCATTTTTCTGATGAATGTCAATTAGGGACTTCATTTTCCATTCACTCATGCTCTAATACTTATGAATTTATCAATCCTACATTGTTACCATATATTTCTTGTGATGTTTGTGGACTGTCAGGACATGTTGCTGCTGATTACCCCATTTTGAGCACTCCATCTGAACAGTTTAATGCTATCGGGACCTTTAGAAATCAGAACGATCCTTATTCGAGCACGTACAATCTAGTATGGAGAAATCACCTGAATTTTTCTTACAGGTTTAACCAAGGACAAGTCCCTCATGAAAATTTTTCTAATCCAAACTCTTCTTCTACTTTCAAGCCTCCTCCCGGAATGCAACCTCCATTTATCAATTAAGAGCAGCCAGACCTACCTAACATGTCGAGACTAGAATCGATGTACGAGAATTTTATGGCGACCCAGATGAAGTAGAATGACAGCATGAATGAGTAGATTCGTCAGCTGAATTTGAAGGTGGATTCCATTGCCATACACAGAAAAAAATTTGAAGACCTAGATTATCTAGCTTGCCCAGCGAGCCATCTTCTTAGACAAACCCATGGGAGAGTTAGAGGAGCCTCAAGTGAAGAGTAGCGAGTTCAGTGAGGGTGAATTGGAGAGTCATTTGGATGAGAATAATTTAAACATTGATATCACAAATGTTGATGAAGAGGAACCAGTGTGCATTTTACCACCTCCGTCTGAACCACTGATTCCTATTCCCCAAAGATTGATGATTAAAACTGATCACCGATTTTGGTTATGCTATAACTTAGAAATGTTGAACAATATGGTTGAGGAAATTCATGTCCCCAGATCAACAAAGATTCATTGGAAATTTACATGATTGATGATGATGATGAAGAGATGCCTGAAATTGATATTCAAGTAAACTCTCAACTACATGACTTACATCTAGCTATTGATGCCGAAACGGTACGACCTTTGACACTTGACAATATCAACCATGAGGTATGTGAAAATCTAAAATTTGAATTTAAAGCTGTCCCAGGAATGCGAGTGTTTAATATGATAATGATCAACTTGCTAGTGAAACAAATGATACTTGTTTTGGTGAGAATGTTTTCAGGACGGCAAAAAGGCAGGCGACTACATGCACTTTATTATGCCAGTGACCCACCAGCAACACCATAATCTTCAAGTACTGGTCAAGCTAGTGACCTTAAAGAAACGCTTATTGGGAGGCAACCCAACCTCTTATTTAGATTTCTAATTTTTTATTTATTTTTGTCATTAAATCTTTGTAGTTTTTTAAATTTTCTTTCATATTCATGCTTTTTAGGTTGTACCCAGCTGATGGAAATTTTTTTAGAATTTTTCAGGTACTTGCAAGCCACTCACGGTCGCATCTGTGTATCCATGCATGGTCGTGAATGTCTCGCAACATTTTCTACACCCAGCATGCTATCATTGACGCAGAGCACAGATTCACGACCTTGACGCTGAAGTAGGACACCAAGGACGGGTCCAATCTTCCAGTATTTACTTTAGTTGTTAATTGTTAGTTTTCAAGAGAGACTGCGTCGACACTGGGGATGAGCATCATTGGTTTCACCCATCACTCGGTCAGCTTTATGTTTTTCCAGTATTTACTTTAGTTGTTAATTGTTAGTTTTCTTTTATTAGATTGTCATTTCCCTTTCTGCATGTTTTAGTTTTCTCGTTGTTTCAACATCTTAAGTGTCTCGCCCACACCCCTTCTTTATGCTATTTGCTTTGTCTTATGGTATTGCATTATCCTGAGAGTACTTGATTGGTTTGCGATGGGACTCTTATCTATTTTTAGAAGTCTATATTTGTTATAGTTTACACATATGACTTTTTGGTTACAGGCAGTTGAATGATCTAATTAGCTCAGTTAGTTATTTCTATGATCTTGATGAGTATGATTGTTGTCTTCCTCTTAACCCTAAAGTGCATCACATATATAATGATTCTTTGAATTTTGCTCATAATTCCATACTTATTTGTACACCTTGTCATGGGAATCAGAATTAATAATAGTGGTACCGAAGTGTACTTATACATTGCACATAGTACTTCCACTTGGCACTATTCATAGCATCACAAAAGCAAAAGGGATAGTGGTACCTAAGTTCATTGTTCATCATACTTGGCACTACCCCCAAGAGTTCATAATAATAGCAGTGGTACCGAAGCCGAGATGTTCATCATAATTATTCCTTGGCCTTGGCACTATTCTAAAAAAAAAGGGCACCACATAGGGACTATGTGGTACTGATGCTATTTTCCCATGACTTGATGTACAATCACATGATTTGTGAACACTTGATCAAAGGTTTCATTTGAATGAGATGCATGATAACAATTTTTGGTGTTATCAACATCGCATATATCAATGGATTGTATTAGTAATACTTGATTTAATTTGCTTTCAATACTGCATTGTAACTTGAGGCCTATTGTGAACAAATTATATCTTTGTTAGACTTAATTAAACCATTTGAGATCCCCCATTTCATTTCATCACTGTGTTCTAGACAATTCAATTGCTTGAGGACAAGCAAAACTTTAAGTCCGATGTATTTTGATGACATGCAAATATATGATATATCATGACTTATTTCTGTTATTATTTTGGAATAAAATGCATGTTTTGTCTCATTTATTTGCTTAATTACTTCATATTCTTCAGAGTCTTCACTTTTCCCTTGTTTTATTGAAATGTAGGGATTTGACCCTAAAATTGATGGAATTTGGAAGATTTGAAGATATGGAACGATTCCTCATGATGAGACAAAGCTACACGTCGAATTTCAGCTCAAACGGACTTTCCTACGCTCATCATGGGCAGGCCATGTTCATGATCATGGCCATGATCATCTCGGCAGAACTCTGTAGCATTCTACGAGACAGTCATGGCAAGGGTGTGTTCATGTTTACGGCCGTGAAGAGGTAAAAATTTGTGCAACGGGATGAACACGGCCGTGACAGCTCTCGCCCAGTTCGACAGCCGTTCGATTTTTCGCCCATAACTTACTAACTTACCCATGAACGTTTTGGGACCTTCCTAACTTATCCATGAATGTTTTGGGACCAAAATCATCAGATTTGATTAAGCGGTTGAGGAGAACGAAGCGAAAGGGCGACAACCTAGGGTTTGGGGCGATTTTCTAGGCAAACACTGTTTCAGCGTGATTTTTCCTCCGTTATGACGTGGATCTTCGTGCTGGACCTTCATCCGTCAAAGATCTACCCCTGCCTTTGGTTTAAATCAACTTTTATGAGAGATTTTGTGTATTTAACAATGAATCTTGTAGCGTAAACTCTCTTTTCGGGGTTTGGGCACAGCCCACTATAAGAATGTTGATTTTAATACTTGATTAATGCATTTCCCTTATTTATCTTTATTCTTATTTATGTCTATGATGTTTTCATTTATGTTTATGTACTAGCCATGCATGTTCATGTCTTAGATGTTGTGGGAAGGACTGAGAGGTGAACCACAATCATCGAATCCCCCTAGACTGGACTAGTGATTTCGTTTAGCGAAAGCACTCGAAATCACCCGAGAAACCCTAATTCTTCACAGAACCCATTGGGTCCACTTAACCCGGTAAGCCACGAGAGTAGGAGACTTGGGTTAAGTTGGACACCGGACCGTGTCCTGAGAGGGAGCATGTTTGTACCATAGGAAGGATTACCTTGAGAACATAGGCAGAACATAATTAAATTATCAGTATTAGCTATCTCACATGCTTCAGTGTGGTGAAACCTAAAACCCCGATCTTCTCTTATAGACTTCAAAACCCGATTGCTTGTTTTTTGCCTTGCTTGTTCTTCACTTGCTTTAGTTTAATTATCCGCACTAGGATTTTAGATATTTCTCCATTAATTGTTAACCTAGCTACTAGTTGACTGATTAGTTAGTACTTGTACCCCTAGTCCTCGTGGGATCAATACTTATTTTATTACACGATAGACCGTGCACTTGTGGTAGCAGCCGTTTAGGCCCTATCAGGGCGCGCCTGATGCGAAATTCAAGGCAGAGAGCGATTTTCATAAGTTTTCTTTTTTAAAAAAATTCTAAATTTTTTATTATTGTGGCTTTGTTTCATGCGCACTCCCAAGTTGTCCAAAAAGGGTGCAAAACAAGGATTTCCCATAGGGTCTCCCATCCAAGTACTACTCTCGCCTAAGCAAGTTTAACTTTGGAGTTCTGATGGGATCCAGTGTTTTAGTGCAGGTATGATCGCACCCGCCATTCTTCTGCCATTTTTTCCAATTTATATCCAGCCGTGAGGCACGCTCGGCCTAAAATTCGAGGTAGAGAGCAATTGACATAATTTATCTTTTCAAAAAATTCTTAATTTATTATTATTAAGGCTTTTTTTCACGTGCACCCCCAAGCTGCCCAACAAGGGGTGCAACACGAGGACTTCCCACGAGGTCACCCATCCTAGTACTACTCTCGCCCAAGAAAGCTTAACTTCAGAGTTCTAATGAGATCCAGTGCATAAGTGCTGGTATGATCGCACCCACCATTCTCTTGCCATTTTTTCAATTTATATCCAGGCGTAGGGCGCAACCGACGCAAAATTGGAGGCAGAGAGCGATTATCATAATTTTTATTTTTTAAAAATTCTTAATTTATTATTATTAAGAATCCATTTCACCAGCACTCCCAAGCTACCCAAAAAGGGGTGCAACACGAGGGCTTCCCAAAGGGTCACCCATCTTACTACTACTCTCACCCAAGTACGCTTAACGTCGGAGTTCTAATGGGATCCTGTGCATTAGTTCTGGTATGATTACACCTGCCATTCTCCTGCCATTTTTCCAATTAATATCCAGCCGCGGGGCTTGCCAAGCATAAAATTCGATATAGAGAGCGATTGTCAAAATTTTTCTTTTTTAAAAATTTATTAATTGGTTATTATTATGTCTCTGTTTCTCGTGCGCTCCCAAGCTGCCCAAAAATGGGTGCAACATAAGGACTTCCTAGGGGGTCACCCAAAAATTTATTAAGGCTTTGTTTCACGTGCACCCCCAAGCTGCCCAACAAGGGGTGCATCACGAGGACTTCCCACGGGGATCCTAGTACTACTCTCACCCAAGAAAGCTTAACTTCAGAGTTCTGATGGGATCCAGTGCATAAATGCTGGTATGATCGCACCCACCATTCTCTTGCCATTTTTTCAATTTATATCCAGCCGTGGGGTGCAACCAACGCAAAATTGGAGGCAGAGAACGATTATCATAATTTTTATTTTTAAAAAATTCTTAATTTATTATTATTAAGACTCCATTTCACCTACACTCCCAAGCTACCCAAAAAGGGGTGCAACACGAGGGCTTCCCAGAGGGTCACCCATCTTACTACTACTCTCACCCAAGTACGCTTAACGTCGGAGTTCTAATGGGATCCTGTGCATTAGTGCTGGTATGATTACACCTGCCATTCTCCTACCATTTTTCCAATTAATATCCAGTCGCGGGGCTTGTCAAGCATAAAATTCGATATAGAGAGCGATTGTCATAATTTTTCTTTTTTAAAAATTTAAAAATGGGTGCAGCATATGGACTTCCTAGGGTGTCACCCATCTTAGCACTACTCTCACCCAAGCACGCATAACTTTGAAGTTCTGATGGGATCCGGTGCATTTTGCACACGCTCTCAAGATGCCCAAAAAGGGGTGCAACATGAGGACTTCCCAAGGGCTCACCCATCCTAGTACTACTCACGCCCAAGCACGCTTAACTTCGGAGTTCTAATGGGATCTGGTGCATTAGTGTTGGTATAATCACACCCACTACTCTATTGTAATTTTTTCAATTTATATCCAGCCGCCTAGCATGCCCGTCGTGAAATTCGAGATGGACAAGATTGTCATAATTTTGTTCTAAAAAAATTAATTTATTATTATTGTGGCTCCGTCCTTTTTGCTTGCACTCTCAAGTAGCCCAAAAAGGGGTGCAACACGAGGACTTCCTAGGGGGTCACCCATCCTAGTACTACCCTCGCCCAAGCACACTTAACTTCGGAGTTTTCATAGGATCCGGTGCATTGGTGTTGGTATGATTGCACCCGTCATTCTCTTGCTATTTTTTCCAATTTATATCCAGCCGCTAAGCGCACCCGACGTGAAATTCAAGGTAGACAGTGATTGTCATAATTTTTTTAAAAAAATTAATTTATTATTATTGTGGCTCCATCCATTTTGCATGCACTCCCAAGCAGCCTAAAAAGGGGTGTAACACGAGGACTTCCCAAGAGGTCAACCATCTTAGTGCTACTCCGCCCAAGCACACTTAACTTCAGAGTTTTGATGAGATCCGGTGTATTAGTGCTAGTATGATCGCACCCGCCATTCTTCTGCCATTTCTCCAATTTATATCCTACCGCGGGGAGCGCCCAGAGTGAAAATTCAATGCGGAGAGCGATTATCATAATTTTACTTTTAAAACAAGTTATTAATTTATTATTATTGTGGCTTTGTTTCGCGTGCGCCCTAAGCTACCCAAAAAGGGGGGCAACACGAAGACTTCCCAGGGGTCACCTGGCACGATATTCTAGGTGGAGAGCGATGGTATTAATTTTTCTTCTTAAAAATTTATTAACATATTATTATTATGACTCTGTTTCACGTGTGCCCGCAAGCGGCCCAAAAAGGGATGCAACACGAGGACTTCCAAGGGGGTCAACCATCCAAGTACTACTCTTGCACAAGCACACTTAACTTCAGAGTTCTTATAGGATTCGCTAGATTAGTGCTGGTATAATTGCACCTACCATTCTACTGCCATATTTCCAATTTATATCCTGCCATAGGCACACCCAGCGTGAAATTCATGGCGGAGAGCGATTGTCATAATTTTTTTTAAAAAAATTATTAATTTATAATTATTGTGACTCTGTTTCACGTGCGCTCCCAACCTACCCAAAAAGGGATACAACACAATGACTTCCTAGGGGGCAACCCATCCTAGTACTGCTCACGCCCAAGCACGCTTAACTTCAGAGTTCTGATGGTATCTGGTGCATTAGTGCTAGTATAATCACACCCCGCTATTCTTCAACCATTTTCCAATTCATATCCTGCTGGGGGGACTGCCCGGCGCGAAATTTGATGTGAAAATCAATTCTCATAATTTTTTTAAAAAAAAGTTATTAATTTATTATTATTGTGGCTCCATTTCACGTGCGCTCCCATGCTGCACAATAAAGGGGTGCAACACGAGGACTTCCTAGAGGGTCACCCATCCAAGTACTACTTTCACCCAAGCACGCTTAACTTTGGGGTTCTAATGGGATCCAGTGCATTAGTGCTGGTATGATCACACTCGCCGATCTCTAGCTTCTTTTCCAATTTACATCTAGCTGCGCGTCGCGCTTGGTGCAAAATTCGAGGCAAAGAACAATTGTCATAATTTTTTTTTAAAAAATTCTTAATTTATTATTATTGCAATTCCCTTTCGTGTGCGCTCCCAAGTACCCAAAAAGGGATGCAACACGAGGACATCCTAGGGGGTCACTTATCCTAGTACTACTATCGCGCAAGCGCACTTAACTTCAAAGTTCTGATAGGATCATATGCATTCGTGCTGGTATAATTGCACCGGCCATTTTTCCAATTTATATCTATCTGTGGGGCGCGCCCAGCGTGAAATTCGTGGCGGAGAGCGATTGTCATAATTTTTTTTTAAAAAATTATTAATTTATTTTTATTATGACTCCGTTTCACGTGCGCTCCTAAGCTGCCCAAAAAGGGGTATAACACGATGACTTCCCAGGGGGAAACCCTTCCTAGTATTGCTCACGTCCAAGCATGCTTGACTTGAGAGTTCTGATGGGATCCGGTGCATTAGTGCTAGTATGATCGCATCCGCCAGTATTCTGCCATTTTTCCAATTTATATCCTGTCACGAGGAGCACACGCGTGAAATTCGATGTAGAGAGCAATTCTCATAATTTTTTTTAAAAAAGGTACTAATTTATTATTATTGTGGCTTCATTCCATGTGTGCTCCCAAGCTACTCAAAAAGGGGTGCAATACGAGGACTTCCCATGGGGTCACCCAACCCAGTACAACTTTCGCCCAAGCACGCTTAACTTCGGATGGGATCTAGCGCATCAGTGCTGGTATGATCACACCTGTCATTCTCTTGCCATTTTTTTCAATTTACATCCAGCTGCATGGCACGCCCAGTGCGAAATTCGACGCAGAATGCGATTGTCATAATTTTTATTTTTAAAAAAATTATTAATTTATTATTATTGCGGTTCCATTTCGTGTGCACTTCTAAGTTGCCCAAAAAGGGGTGCAACACGAGGACTTCCTGGGGGTCACCCATCCTAGTACTATCCTCGCCCATACACGCTTAACTTCAGAGTTCTGATGGGATCCGGTGCATTAGTGCTGGTATAATCGCATCATTCATTCTCCTACCTTTTTCCAATTTACATCTAGCTGCAGGGCACATCTAGCATGAAATTCGAGGAGGAGAGCGATTGCTTTAATCTTTCTTTTTAAAAAATTATTAATTTATAATTATTGTGGCTTCGTTTCGCATGCGCTCCCAGGCTATTCAAAAAGGGGTGCAACACAAGGACTTCTGTAGAGGTCACCCATCTTAGTATTACTCTTGCCCAAGCACGCTTAACTTCAAAATTCTAATGGGATCCATTGCATTAGAGCAGGTACGATCGCGCCTGCCATTCTTCTACTTTTTTTCTAATTTATATCCAACCACAATGCGAACTCAGCACGAAATTCAAGGCAGAGAGCAATTGTCTTAATTTTTTTAAAAAATATTAATTTATTATTATTGTGACAGAGAGAGATTGTCATGTATCTTTTTGAAAAAAATATTAATTTATTATTATTCATGGCAGGGAGCGATTGTCATAATTTTTTTTTTAAAAATTATTTGTTTCTTATTATTATAACTCCATTTCATGTGCGCTCCCAAGCTACCCAAAAGGGGTACAACACGATGACTTCCTAGGGGGCAACCCATCCTAGTACTACTCACGCCCAAGCATACTTAACTTCAGAGTTCTGATGGGATCCAGTGCATTTGTGCTGGTATGATCACACTCAGCATTCTCCTGCCTTTTTTCCAATTTATATCCAGCCGGGGGGCACGCACAAAGCGAAATTCATGGCGGTGAGCGATTGTCATATTTTTTAAAAAAAAATTATTAATTTATTATTATTATAACTCTATTTTTCGTATGCCCTTAAGCTACTAAAAAAGGGATACAACATGCTGACTTCCTGGGGGCAACCCATTCTAGTACTACTTACGCCCAACCATGCTTAACTTTAGAGTTTTAATGGGATCCGGTACATTAGTGCTGGTATGATCGCACACGTCATTCTTTTGCCAAATTTTCAAATTTATATCCTGCCGCGGGGAGCGCCCGACACAAAATTCGATGAAAAGAGTGATACTCATCATTTTTCTTTTTAAAAAATTTATTAATTTATTATTATTGTAGCTTTGTTTCGCGTGCGCTCCCAAGTTGCCCAAAAAGGGGGGCAACACGAGGACTTCCCGAGGTATCACCCATCCTAGTACTACTTTCGCCCCTAAACTCTTAACTTCGAAGTTTTGATGGATCTAGTGCATTAGTGCTGGTATGATCACACCCGCCATTCTCATGCCATTTTTCCAATTTACATACAACTGCGTTGCGCGCCCGGTGCGAAATTTGAGGCAGACAGCGATTCTCATAATTTTTTTTAAAAAATTATTAATTTATTATTATTATAGCTCTGTTTCGCGTACGCTCTGAAGTGGCCCAAAAATGGGCACAACACGATGACTTCTAGGGGGTCACCCATTCTAGTACTACCCTCGCCCAAGCACGCTTAACTTCAGAGTCTTGATGGGATCCGGTGCATTAGTGCTGGTATGATCGCACCCGCCATTCTCCGGCATTTTTTCCAATTTATGTTCAGTCGCGGGGCGCGGCTGTTACAAAATTCGAGGCGAAGAGCGATTCTCATAATTTTTCTTTTAAAAAAATTATTAATTTATTATTATTACAGCTCCGTTTCGCGTGTGCTCCGAAGTGGCAGAAAAAGTGGTGCAACACGAGGACTTCCCAAGGTTCACCCATCCTAGTACTACTCTCGCCCAAGCACGCTTAACTTCGGATTCTGATGGGATCCGGTGCATTAGTGCTGGTATGATTGCACCCGCCATTCTCCTGCCATTTTTCTAATTTATGTCTAGCTGCGGAGCGCGCCCGGTGCGAAATTCAAGGCGGAGAGCAATTCTCATAATTTTTCTCTTTAAAAAATTATTAATTTATTATTATTATAGCTCCATTTCGCATGTGCTCCGAAGTGGCCCAAAAAAGGGAGCAACACAAGGACTTCCCACGGGATCACCGATCCTTGTACTACTCTCGCATAAGCACGCTTAACTTCGGAGTCCTGATGGGATCCGGTGTATTAGTGATGGTATAATTGCACCGGCCATTCTTCGGTATTTTTTCCAATTTATGTTCTTCCGCGAGGTACGCCCGGTGCGAAATTCGAGGTACAAAGCAATTCTCATAATTTTTGTTTTTAAAAAATTATTAATTTATTATTATTATAGCTCCGTTTTGCGTGCGCTCTGAAGCGGCCCAAAAAGGGGTGCAACACGAGGACTTCCCAGGGGGTCACCCATCCTAGTACTACTCTTGCCCAAGCACGCTTAACTTCGGAATTCTAAAGGGATCCGATGATTGCACCCGCTATTCTCTTGCCTTTTTTCTAATTTATGTGCAGCCGTGGCCCACGCACGGCGCGAAATTCAAGGCGGAGACCGATTCTCATAATTTTTCTTTTTAAAAAATTATTAATTTATTATTATTACAGCTCCGTTGCGCGAGCGCACCGAAGCATCCCAAAAAGCGGTGCAATACGAGGACTTCCCAGGGAGTCACCGATCCTAGTACTACTCACGCCCAAGCACGCTTCACTTCAGAGTTCTAATGGGATCCGGTGCATTAGTGCTGGTATGATCGCACCCGCCATTCTCCAGCATTTTTCCAATTTATGTTCAGCCACGTGGCGCGCCCGAGGCGAAATTCGAGGCGGAAAGAGATTCTCATAATTTTTCTTTATAAAAAAATTATTTATTTATTATTATTATTGCTCTGTTTCACGTGCACTACGAAGCGGCCCAAAAAGGGGTGCAACATGAGGACTTCCAAGGGGGTCGCCCATCCTAGTACTACTCTCCCCCAAGCATGCTTAACTTCAGAGTTTTGATGGGATCCGGTGCATCAGTGCAGGTATGATCGCACCCACCATTCTCCTGGCTTTTTTCCAATTTATGTTCAGCCGCAGGGCGTGCCCGGTGCAAAATTCGAGGCAGAGACAAATTCTCATAATTTTTTTTTTTAGAAAATTATTAATTTATTATTATTATAGCTTTATTTCACTTGTGCTCCGAAGCGGCCCAAAAATGGGAGCAACACGAGGACTTTGTTGGGGAATACCGGGTGTAATTTAAAATTTTGTAGTCCCAGGACGTAGCGGAAGAATCATTACACCCGAAACATATTCCTTTCCCAAGGATCCATGCGAGAGAGTAGACACAAGGATGTGTTAGAGATATACCTCTCTTGCTTGCTTAGTTGTTGAAGCCATGTTGAACCCGCCCATGTGTTCGCCCTCTACAAGTATTCACGCGTCGACTGTCTCAACGTTGCTCCCTTCCACGCTTGGTGCTAGCCTTAGGAAAAGAATCAAGCCTTTGTCACTTCCTTCAAAACTTGCGCCACCTCCATGGTAGAAGCGCAAAGAAGAGATGAGGAAGAGGATGATGCCGCCAAGTTGCTTCCTTCTTTTCTTTGCTTGTGCCACCTTCAAACAAGGTGCACCTATGGCCAAGGAACGGAGAGGGCTTATGGCAAGGAGACGCCACTAACCACTAAGAGTCCTTGCGCCAAGAAGATGAGAAGAAGAAGAGGAACTTGCGGCCACTTGGAAGAAGATTGCGCTAAGCCTATATTGCTCTTGCCACTTGCCCTCCAGTTATCTCCAAGTGATATGTCACGCCTCTAAGAAATCGTCCACATGAACAACAAAACACAAGAGGGGGCGGCAAGGGTCTTATTAATAGGGCAAGAGGCGACTAGGGCAATGGCTAGGATCATGCCAAGTGTATGGCTAGGATGAGGTGTCTTGAGGCAAGGAAAGTCTCCAAGACTTTGCCATATACTTCATTCAACCTATCCATAAATATCCAAACACCATATCAGCCCAAGACATACCTCAAAAGCATTCTTACAATTAAAGGAGAAAGGGCTAGGCGCAACATGCAAGAGGAATTCGGTTAAGCAAGGGTTTGAGGGGAATTAGGGTTTGGAGGTAAGGTAAGTCTTTAAGACCTTACCATAAACCTCACTTTTCTTCTCATATGCGCCCAAGCTCTTTCCAAAAGAGCCATCAAGCCATATCAGCCCCAACAGTTGCCATAGAGGCAAGATTTCCATCCAAGGAACAAAAGGGGGAGGAGCCTAATGCTTCTTTATGAAGCAACATGCGCCTACTTCACCCCCATTATGCCCTTGGCGCCAATGGGGTGAAATTCTTCCCCATTATACCCTTATTTGCTTATACCTCTTCATGACAATTAGTTATTGGGCCTCATTGGATAATGAGCAAGCCCAAACTTCATGGCATGAGTTGATTAATCCATTGGATCCAATCCAATGCAACCCTAATCTAAATGTGACCAATCTTAGTCAAATTCGGGTCAACCTGCCAAAAATGAAGTTTGGCTCCAATAACTTTCTTCCAACTCATCAGGCTCATTGGCGCTGATGAAATCTTCCAAATGGATCCAAGTTATCCAATAACTTGATCATAAGGCTTCTAATTAAAGCAACGTCAAGAGTCTATTGCGAGTGACCCCGTAGGATCCTAATGACAATGGCAATGATGTAAACATCATAAGTAGTGAGGGGTATCTAGCAACACATCACTACTACCCATGTCATAGGACTTAAGTCATATGGCAACAACTTACTAACAAGCAACGAGGATTCCCATGCATTATAGATATCCCTTTGCCTAAACTGATATCCTGCCATTGGATTTAGTCTTAAGTTTATCAATCCAATCTATTGGTCATGACTCAATTAGTGTGGCCACACTTTCCTGTCATGCACCAATGAGGTGGGGCGCCCCATAGTGGATATCATGCTTCCTCTGAAGGAAGGGGAAAATCTTACTATTGGTCATCCATGACTCTACATGACTTATGACATGCCCAATGACAATCATTTTGGTCTCCCAATTACGGAGAGATGTAAGACTGCATCAAAGCATATCCATCATCAAATCTAGACATGAATATCTCAAGTCTAAGGATCAATGCAAACCTCTCGCATGTGAGATTGACTTGTTGACTAGACAAGTCAATCCTCACGGTGGATCACTCCAGTGCATCCAAAGGACCTGTATGTCTGCGTTACTGTGCCCCGCACCTAACCAGCCCATACAACAGTCTCACATGTACCAAAGCTGTCCCATATCTGCTAAGGCACCTTGACCGGGGATATCTTATGAGAATGGATCCAACCAAACTCCTGGGACATTATTTATGCAACTCAATACATCAACGCAGGTAGAGACGTCTACGTAATAACGACCATGCCTTTATAAAGAATAGTAATTATATCAAAGTACATTCAAACAATGCTTGACCATGTCCATACATTGGTCTGAGGGGCATAAACACCAACAATCTCTCACTTGCACTAAGACCAAGGGAAATTGATGTTTAATCAGTTCCTATGTCTCTAGTTATTTAGCTTCCGCTACGCCAGAGGCTATGTCAGTGGGTTTTCTAGATTGCTATCTGTGTTTATTTTACAAATTTGAATCATCATCTTTATCCATGATCTCCAAGATTAGATAATATACTGTAGTACACACTAGAGTGCTAAGTTCCATGCTATGGCCCCAATAAGAATTATATTGGACCATCGAGCACCAGGAACTAAATCAAGTTCTAGTGAATGAAGCTGCTTCCTTGGCTGCCACAAGAGGCTGCAATGTACTCAGCCTTAATTGCAGAATTTGCCACTATGGTTTGTCTAATGCTCTTCCAGCACACAACACCACAACAAGGCAAGGCGCAAATCCTCGCTGTGATAAATAGTCATTAGACTGGAACGAAGTGTCAGTGTACCCCTGTACACAAAGTTCTTCCTGGCTGTCACAGACTACAGTTCAATCCTTTGTACTTCCCAAGTATTAAGGATTGCTTCCACAGCTATCTAGTGTCAAACACTAGGATCAGATTGAAACTTGCTGGCTATGTCACAAATGGTCTTGTGCACTATGCACAAAACATGATCTATCCTGTACCCAATGTAACAGGATTTTAGACCCATGTTACTACTCTCCAGCTGTGTCATCGGACATAGCATCCTTGTGAGAGTCAGACCATATCTCTCTGGAAGGTATCAATATTTGGAATTATCCAATATAAACCTCTCCAGAAACTCCTGGATGAACATAGATTGACTAAAGGGCAATGACTTTCTTGGATCTCTATCTATAGATCCTCATGCCTAAGATGCAGTCATCATTCCCTAGATCATTCTTCTCGAAATACTTCCCAAGCCTTGACTTCACCGCATGAAGAGCTGGGATGTCATTTCATGTGAGGAGAATATCATCAATCATCTAGAACAAGAAATATTATGATGCTCCCACTGATCTTCTTGTAAACACAGGCTCTTTTCAACATGCTTGCATAACACCATGTATATCTTTATGGCCTTGATATGAAAACCTTTCGTCTATTTCCTTGCAGACATCCTATTCCAGATGTCCATTTAAGAAAAGCAGTTTTCATAACAACACGTCATAACTGATCATGCAATTATAACAAGCAGATTCCTAATGGACTTAAAACACAACTATTGGTGAAAATTTTCATCATTATCCACCCAGTGGATTTGCCTGAAATTTCTGTTCACAAGCTTGTCTTTCAAGGTAACAATGTTACCTTCCATGTCTATCTTCCTTGAAGATCTATTTACAGCCTATGGGTGTTACCCTTTTGGCGGCTCATCCAAGTCCCAGACTTGATTAGCAGACATGGAGTCCATTATGGTTCTCATGGCGCTTTGGCCATTTCTTGGAATCTGGTCCATTGACCGCTTCCATTTCCTCATAAGTCTCAGGTTCATCCTAGATGAAAAATTCATCATGCCTAGCATTTCGAATCCATCCAGACTTATGTGGTTCCTGTGTTACTTGAACTGCAGGTTACTTTGAACCTGTATGTGAGATTCTACTATCCATTTGTGTCTAATTGTATTGTGGTTAATTCTGGATCTTGTCCCAATCAAATCTACTTCCACTAGCTTCTTCTCAAAAGAGATATTTTTCTCAAGAGAGACAGCAGTTTGAGCAACAAATATTTTGTTCTCTTTGGGATAGAATTAGCACTCCATAGTGCCCCACAAACACATACTTTTGAATCACTGCACATTACATTCCTAAATCCTTTGAAGAAATGGGATATTTGCAGTTTCCAACTCAAAAGCTATCTTAGACACACTTTCCAATGGAGTGACAGTACATTTGTTTGCATGGCATCAAGTAGTAAATTTGCATGAATGTTCAAAAGATGGAACCACATCCAATGTGTTCCTCTCTTTCTTTGAAATTCACCACACAGTTGTGGTGTTCCAAGTAAGCTATGAGATAACACTCACACTCCTTAGGACAGTCATCAAATTCTCCACTAATCACCTTGATCAAATCAAAGTGCTTTAATAGATCCATCAATTTGATTCAATACTCCATTTTTGAACTTCTTGGATTTCTCCAAAGTTCTTAGGTTTGGATATGGCATACCCACACCTAATGAAGTATACAACACCTTTTAGTGCTTGTTTACAAGGGTCCACACACATTGCTGCGTAATAGATCCAACAAGCCACTTCCCCTTCAACCCTTTTGGTGAAGGCAGCATCTGTCACTATGTTCCTTTGAACACGGCTCACATTTATCATAATCTTAAAAGGATAATGATTTCAATAGTCCATGGACCTTTGGATGTGACCATTGTTCTATGGTTCAAGAAACAATGCTATAAGAGGGTGTTTATTGAATCATTGGATCTGATCTTGTGTTATATATAGAACTACTAACTATTATTATTTGTATCACTTCAATAGAACATCTCAGATTTAAAGGAAAAATATCATTTATTTTTTCAAACTGAAATCCTTTCCAAAAGGAATCATGTTCTAATACATAAGCAGATACATAATAGCAAAGTTCTAGATAAAGTCTTCAAGGCAGTGAGATGATATCAACAACATCCAATGCTCCGTCCTTAACCCGAAAGTCGATCCCACCAAGCCTCATCGTCCTACTTCTTTTGAGCTCCTGCACATGTAAAACATATGTGAGCCTCACATGCGGTACCCAGTACCCATGAATAAGAAGTAGACATAAAGACATTGGTAACACAATACCTGAAGCGGATGGATTACATCCCTTCTTCTTCGCCATGCTCTTCTTGGCCCTCAATTCTCTTTGAAATACCCATGCATTCCCAGTCTTCTGAAGTATTAGCTTCGAAGATAAAGAACCATGGTCATTCTCAGATTTAGGCATACACTCTGAAGATCCAACAGAACTCTCCTGATCTTTGTCTATAGAGCATGGTGTGAAGAGACCTTTGAGATGTATGATAAGATCATAAATCCCCATCTCATCACACTCAACCATGACCTTCGGGGTCATGCACTCTAAGACAAGAGCAGTGTACTGTTTGTTAACTTTACAATGTTCAAGATAGACATGTCACTCCCACTCAATAGTGAAATACATACTGGGCTGGGATGGAGGTCTTTCAAGAAGATGTACCTTATTTTCTTGTTCTAGTATCTTGGACAAAATCTTGAACCATTTTGTCCAATTTGTCCCTTCCAATTTGTTGTTATAGAGTTTCAATCTAAAATTAGGAGATGCCTTCTACAATAAGCAAATAAGTAAAATAAGTACTATGATAAAGCATTTAACTAGGATTTTAATTAAATGCTATACTCCCATTATTTCCAGAACAACTTGAGAGCTCTCAAACTCAACATGGAAAGAAGTGAGTAGGATCCTAATTTCACATGAGGTCTTCGCGACTCACGAGGGTGAGTTGGGACGCACAGAGTGATCTCATGCTTCTTTAGGTAGATATGTCAGCCAATTGTGCCATGCACAACTCTTCTTAGTTAAGACAGACTAGGTGCCCTATGTCCAGCGAGGGTTAGAAACAACACAGAACTCTATCCTCTCAATAGCTGCCTCTAGTGATTCATCATGTCAGTGACATATGAAAAACTAGTCAAGTCTGATCCCAACCGTTATGCCCAGGGTCAACGAGTTTCCTTGTGAAGGCGCGCCCGGTTAAAACGGACTGGGGAAACCATTGCCACCACACACCTCCTAAAGACAAGTGGGTGTGTCCCACGAGGGTGGGAAATAGTTGACAACACCACCGATCGATAGTTTGATGAGGGGTACGCGTTAGAAGGTTATCGACTTGATATTGCTTTGAGAGTTTTGCATGTTCATCTTTATTCTTTTCTAGCATGCAGTTTTCCTATGGTTATGGCAGTAAAGGAAAAACATCACAAGCATGCTATGGACAAAATAATAAACCATCACAGGCATGCTAGTTTGGTCGATATGGTCATAGCCCTTTTCATACACATAACTTGTCACGAGCCTTGTGACATGTTATCGTGCATCCAAGGGTTGCGAGTCCCTAAAGCAAATTAGCCCACGCCAGAAGCCGAAAGCAAGTGTCCTTCCTTCAGCCGCAAGCCCATCATCACGCTTCCAAAGCTGTCGTCAATACTGACTCCGGTTGAAGAAGACTCCTTGTTGTCAAGATGAAGCCTTAACCTATCTTCTAATTCTACATCTATTCTAAAAAAAGATGAAAAAAAACTTTACACCAAGATAGGAAGAGAACCACACGCAGGTGGAAAGAGATTTTACAAGTATTCATCACAAGTGGAAACATGCTTCCACATCACAACACAGGAGGGCACTCGCTATGACCATATCAAGTCAATCAAGTGGCGCATGTAAAATTTGAAAAAGCCAGGAAAAATCAAATTTTAGCCCCTTATGCGCCATCATCATCCAAAGCACTTTCTTAACCAAATTTATGCTAAAATTTAGATCAAGTTTCATGATGTTTTTATTGACCCTATCGGTTGGCAGTTTTGTCAGATCAAGAGACCCGGCCAGTTCGAAGACACAATGCTCGTCCTACTTGACGAAATCACATGCGCCTTTGGTCTTAAATCAATCATAAACAAAATAAAATTTGGCCATAAAGATGAGAAGAGAGGTTTGGATGAAAACGCTTTCTGGGTGAAACGAGCATGGATAGAAGAAAAATTTTCCAAAAATTTTTCACACAAGCAAATGTACACCTTGTGTTTCTCGCAAGTAGCTCTGATACCACTGTTCGGGAATACCGGCTGTAATTTAAAATTTTGCAGTCCCAAGACACATCAGAAGAATCATTACACCCGAAACATATTCCTTTCCCAAGGATCCATGCAAGAAAGAAGACACAAGGATGTGTTAGAGATATACCTCTTTTGCTTGCTTAGTCGTTGAAGCCATGTTGAAGGCGCCCATGTGTTCGCCTTCTACAAGTATCCGCGCGTCGACCGTCTCAACGTTGCTCCCTTCCACGCTTGGTGCTAGCCTCGGGAAGAGAATCAAGCCTTTGTCACTTTCTTCAAAACTTACGCCACATCCACGGTAGAAGCGCCAAGAAGAGATGAGGAAGAGGATGATGCCGCCAAGTTGCTTCCTTCTTTTATTTGCTTGCGCCACCTTCAAACAAGGTGCGCCTATGGCCAAGGAACGGAGAGGGCTTGTGGCAAGGAGACGCCACTAACCACTAAGAGTCCTTGCGCCAAGAAGATGAGAAGAAGAAGAGGAACTTGCGGCCACTTGGAAGAAGATTGCGCCAAGCCTATATTGCTCTTGCCACTTGCCCTCCAATTCTCTCCAAGATATATGTCACGCCTCTAAGAAATCGTCCACATGAACAATTAAACACAAAAGGGGGCAGCAAGGGTCTTATTAATAGGGCAAGAGGCGGCTAGGGCAATGGCTAGGATCATGCCAAGTGTATGGCTAGGATGAGGTGTCTTGAGGCAAGGAAAGTCTCCAAGACTTTGTCATATACTTCATTCAACCTATCCATAAATGTCCAAACACCATATCAGCCCAAGACATGCCTCAAAAGCATTCTTACCATTAAAGGAGAATGGGCTAGGCGCAACATGCAAGAGGAATTCGGTTAAGCAAGGGTTTGAGGGGAATTAGGGTTTGGAGGTAAGGTAAGTCTCTAAGACCTTACCATAAACCTCACTTTTCTTCTCATATGCGCCCAAGCTCTTTCCAAAAGAGCCATCAAGCCATATCAGCCCCAACACTTGCCATAGAGGCAAGATTTCCATCCAAGGAACAAAAGGGGCAGGCGCCTAATGCTTCCTTATGAAGCAACATGCGCCTACTTCACCTCATTATACCCTTGGCGCCAATGGGGTGAAATTCTTCCCCATTATACCCTTATTTGCTTATACCTCTTCATGACAATTAGTTATTAGGCCTCATTGGATAATGAGCAAGCCATTGGATCCAATCCAATGCAACCCTAATCCAAATGTGACCAATCTAGGTCAATTTTGGGTCAACCTACCAAAAATGAAGTTTGGCTCCAATAACTTTCTTCCAACTCATCAGGCCCATTGGCGCTGATGAAATCTTCCAAATGGATCCAAGTTATCTAATAACTTGATCATAAGGCTTCTGATTAAAGCAATGTCAAGAGTCTATTCCATGTGAACCCGTAGGATCCTAATGACGATGACAATGATGTAAACATCATAAGTAGTGAGGGGTATCTAGCAACACATCACTACTACCCATGTAATAGGACTTAAGTCATATGACAACAACTATCTAACAAGCAACGAGGATTCCCATGCATTATATATATCCCTTTGCCTAAACTGATATCCCGCCATTGGATTTAGTCTTAAGTTTATCAATGCAATCTATTGGTCATGACTCAATCAGCGTGGCCGCACTTTCCTGTCATGCACCAATGAGGTGGGGCACCTCATAGTGGATATCATGCTTCCTCTGAAGGAAGGGGCAAATCCTACTATTAGTCATCCATGTCTCCACATGACTTATGACATGCCCAATGACAATCATTTTGGTCTCCAAATTATAGAGAGACGTAAGAATGTATCAAAGCATATCCGTCATCAAATCTAGACATGAATACCTCAAGTCTAAGGATCAATGCAAACCTCTCGCATGTGAGATTGACTTGTTGACTAGACAAGTCAATCCTCATGGTGGATCACTCCAGTGCATCCAAAGCACCTGTATGTCTGCGTTACTGTGCCCCGCACCTAACCAGCCCATACACCAGTCTCACATGTACCAAAGCTATCCCATATCTGCTAAGGCACCTTGACCGGGGATATCTTATCAGAATGGATCCAACCAAACTCCTGGGACATTATTTATGCAACTCAATACATCAACGCAGGTAGAGAAGTCTACATAAAAAAGGACCATGCCTTTATAAAGAATAGTAATTCTATCAAAGTACATTCAAACAATGCCTGACCATGTCCATACATTGGTCTGCAGGGCATATACACCAACAATCTCCCACTTGCACTAAGACCAAGGGAAACTGATGTTTAATCAGTTACTATGTCTCTAGTATGACTTATTTAGCTTCAGCTACACCAGAGGCTATGTCAGTGGGTTTTCCAGATTGCTATCTGTGTTTATTTTACAAATTTGAATCATCATCTTTATCCATGATCTCCAAGATCAGATGATATGCTGCAGTACATACTTGAGTGCCAACTTCCATACTATGGCCCCAATAAGAATTATATTGGACCATCGAGCACCAGGACCTAAATTCAAGTTCAAGTGAATGAAGTTGCTTCCTTGGCTGCCACAAAAAGCTGCAATGTACTCAGCCTTAATTGCAGAATTTGCCACTGTGGTTTGTCTAATGCTCTTCCAACACACAACACCACAACAAGGCAAAGCGCAAATCCTGGCTATGATAAATAGTCATTAGACTAGAACGAAGTGTCAGTGTACCCCTGTACACAAAGTTCTTCCTGTCTGTCACAGACTAAAGCTCAATCCTTTGTACTTCCCAAGTATTAAGGATTGCTTCCACAGCTATCTAGTGTCAAACACTAGGATCTGATTGAAACTTGTTGGCTATGCCACAAATGGTCTTGTGCACTATGCACAAAACATGATCTATCCTTTACCCAATGTAACAGGATTTTAGACCCATGTTACTACTCTCCAGCTGTGTCATAGGACATAGCATCCTTGTGAGAGTCAGACCATATCGCTCTAGAAGGTATCAATATTTGGAATCATCCAATATAAACCTCTCCAGAAATTCCAGGATGAACATAGATTGACTAAAGGGCAATGACTTTCTTGGATCTCTATCTATAGATCCTCATGCCTAAGATGCAGTCATCATTCCCTATATCATTCTTCTTGAAATACTTCCCAAGCCTTAACATCACCGCGTGAAGAGCTGAGATGTCATTTCATGTGAAGAGAATATCATCAATCATCTAGAACAAGAAATACTATGATACTCCCACTGATCTTCTTGTAAACACAGGCTCTTTTCAACATGCTTGCATAACACCATGCATATCTTTATGGCCTTGATATGATAACCTTTTGGCTATTTCCTTGTAGACATCCTATTCCAGATGTCTATTTAAGAAAAGCAGTTTTCAAAACAACACGCCATAACTGATCATGCAATTATAACAAGCAGATTCCTAATGGACTTAAAACACAACTATTGGTGAAAATTTTCATCATTATCCACCTAGTGGATTTGATTGAAATTTCTGTTCACAAGCTTGCCTTTCAAGGTAACAATGTTACCATCCATGTCTATCTTCCTTGAAGATCTATTTACAGCCTATGGGTGTTACCCTTTTGGCGGCTCATCCAAGTCCCAGACTTGATTAGCAGACATGGAGTCCATTATGGTT
>CM050437.1:83856677-83866839 GCA_027562315.1 Costus pulverulentus
TTCCAACTCATCAGGCCCATTGGCGCTGATGAAATCTTCCAAATGGATCCAAGTTATCCAATAACTTGATCCTAAGGCTTCTGATTAAAGCAATGTCAAGAGTCTATTACGTGTGACCCCGTAGGATCCTAATGACGATGGCAATGATGTAAACATCATAAGTAGTGAGGGGTATCTAGCAACACAACACTACTACCCATGTCATAGGACTTAAGTCATATGGCAACAACTCCTAACCAAACAACGAGAATTCCCATGCATTATAGATCCCTTTGCCTAAACTGATATCCTGCCATTGGATTAGTCTCAAGTTCATCAATCCAATGCATTGGTCATGACTCAACTAGTGTGGCCACACATTCCTGTCATGCATCAATAAGGTGGGGCGCCCCCAAGTGGATATCATGCTTCCAATAAGGAATTGGCAAATCCTACTATTGGTCATCAATGTCTCTACATGACTTATGACATGCCCAATGACAGTCGTTTTGGTCTCCCAATTACGGAGAGACGTAAGACTGTATCAAAGCATACCCATCATCAAATCTAGACATGAATACCCCAAGTCTAAGGATCAATGCATACCTCTTGCATGTGAGATTGACTTGTTGACTAGACAAGTCAATCCTCACGGTGGATCACTCCAATGCATCCAATGCATCCAATGCACCTGTATGTCTGCGTTACTGTGCCCCGCACCTAACCAGCCCATACACCAGTCTTACATGTACCAAAGCTGTCCCATATCTGCTAAGGTACCTTGACTGGGGATAGCTTATGAGAATGGATCCAACCAAACTCCTGGGACATTATTTATGCAACTCAATACATCAACACAGGTAGAGAAGTCTGCATAATAACGACCATGCCTCTATAAAGAATAACAATTCCATCAAAGTACATTCAAACAATGTCCGACCATGTCCAAACATTGGTCTGCAGGGCATAAACACCAACAATAAGATCGCACCCACCATTCTCCTGCATTTTTTCTAATTTTTATTTAGCCGCGGGGCATGCCCGGTGCGAAATTCGAGGCGGAGACCCATTCTCATAATTTTTCCATTTTAAAAATTATTAATTTATTATTATTATAGCTTCGTTTCACGTGCACTCCGAAGCGGGCCAAAAATGGGTGCAACACGAGGACTTCCCAGGGGGTCACCAATCCTAGTACTTCACTCGCCCAAGCACGATTAACTTCGGAATTCTAATGGGATCCGGTGCATTAGTGCTGGTATGATCGCACCCGCTATTCTCCTGCCTTTTTTTCCAATTTATGTGCAGCAGCGAAGCGCGCCCGTCATGATATTCGAGGCGGAGACCGATTCTCAAAATTTTTCTTTTTAAAAAATTAATACTTTATTATTATTACAGCTCCGTTTCACATGCACTCTGAAGTGGCCCAAAAAGGGGTGCAACACGAAGACTTCCCAAGGGGTCACCCATCCTAGTACTACTCTCGCCCAAGCATGCTTCACTTCGGAGTTCTGATAGGATCCGGTGTATTAGTGCTGGTATGATCGCACCCGCCATTCACCAGCATTTTTTCCACTTTATGTTTAGCTGCAGGGCGCGCTCGGTGCGAAATTCGAGGCGGAGAGCGATTCTCATAATTTTCTTTTTAAAAATTATTAATTTATTATTATTATAGCTCCGTTTCGCGTGCACTCCGAAGTGGCCCAAAAAGGGGTGCAACATGAGGACTTCCCAGTGTGTCACCCATCCTAGTACTACTCTCGCCCAAGCACGCTTAACTTCGGAGTTCTAATGGGATCCGGTGTATTAGTACTAGTATGATCTCACCCGCCATTCTCTGTCATTTTTTCCAATTTATGTTCAGCCGCGGGGCATGCCCAGAGCGAAATTTAAGGCGAAGAGCGACTCTCATAATTTTTTTTTAAAAAAAATTATTATTTTATTATTTTTACAGCTCCGTTTCATGTGCGCTCCAAAACGGCCCAAAAAGGGGTGCAACATGAGGACTTCCTAGGGGATCACCCATCCTAGTACTACTCTCGCCCAAGCACTCTTAAACTTGGAATTCTGATGGGATCCGGTGCATTAGTGCTGGTATGATCCCACCCACCATTCTCTTGCCTTTTTTCCAATTTATGTGCAGCCGTGGCTTACGCCCGGTGCGAAATTCGAGACAGAGACCGATTCTTATAATTTTTCTTTTTAAAAAATTATTTATTTATTTATTATTATAGCTCTGTTTCGCGTGTCCACCGAAGCGGCCCAAAAAGTGGTGCAACACGAGGACTTCCCAGGGGGTCACCCATGCTACTACGACTCTCGCCCAAGCACGCTTCACTTCGGAGTTCTGATGGGATCCGGTGCATTAGTGCTGGTATGATCGCACCCGCCATTCTCCGGCATTTTTTCCAATTTATGATCAGGCGCGGGGCGCGCCCGGTGCGAAATTCGAGGCGGAGAGCGATTCTCATAATTTTTCTTTTTAATAAATTATTAATTTATTATTATTATAGCTCCGTTTTGCATGCACTTCGAAGCTGCCCAAAAAGGGGTGCAACACGAGGACTTCCTAGGGGGTCAGCCATCCTAGTACTACTCTCGCCTAAGCTCGCTTAACTTCGGAGTTCTGATGGATCCGGTGCATTAGTACTGGTATGATCGCACGTGCCATTCTCCTGCCTTTTCTCTAATTTATGTCCAACCGCGGGGCGCACCCAGTGGGAAATTCGAGGCGGCGAGCGATTCTCATAATTTTTTTTTAAAAAAATTATTAATTTATTATTATTATAGCTCCGTTTTGCGTGTGCTCCTAAGCGGCCCAAAAAGGGGTGCAACACGAGGACTTCCTAGGGGGTCACCCATCCTAGTACTACTCTCGCCCAAGCACGCTTAAGTTCGGAGTCTTGGTGGGATCTGATGCATTAGTTCTGATATGATCGCACCTGCCATTCTCCTATCTTTTTTCCAATTTTTGTTCAGCCGCGGGGGTGCTCGGCACGAAATTCGAGGAGGAGACCCATTCTCATAATTTTTATTTTTAAAAAATTATTAATTTATTATTATTATAGCTCCATTTCTCATGTGCTCTGAAGCGGCCCAAAAAAGGGAGCAACATTAGGACTTCCCACGGGGTCAACCATCCTAGTACTACTCTCGCACAAGCACTATTAACTTCGGAGTCCTGATGGGATCCGGTGCATTAGTGATGGCATGATTGCACCCGCCATTCTCCGGCATTTTTTCTAATTTATGTTCTTCCGCGGGATGCGCCCGGTGCAAAATTCATGGCAGAGAGCGATTCTCATAATTTTTTTTAAAAAAAAATTATTAATTTATTATTATTACAGCACCATTTCACGTGCGCTCTGAAGTGGCCCAAAAAGGGGTGCAACACGAGGACTTCACAAGGGGTCACCCATCCTAGTACTACTCTCGCCCAAGCACTCTTAACTTAGGAATTCTGATGGGAATCGGTACATTAATGCTGGTATAATCACACCCGTCATTTTCTTGCCTTTTTTCCAATTTATGTGCAGCCGCGGCTCGCACCCGGCGCGAAATTCGAGGCAGAGACTGATTCTCATAATTTTTCTTTTCAAAAAATTATTAATTTATTATTATTATAGCTCCATTTCGCGTGCGCTCCAAAGTTGCCCAAAAAGGGGTGCAACATGAGGACTTCCCAGGGTGTCACACATCCTAGTACTACTCTCGCCCAAGCACGCTTAACTTCGGAGTTCTAATAGGATCCGGTGTATTAGTGCTGGTATGATCGCACCCACCATTCTCTATCATTTTTTCCAATTTATGTTCAGCCGCGAGGAGTGCCCAGCGCGAAATTTGAGGCGGAGAGCGATTCTCATAATTTTTCTTTTTAAAAAATTATTAATTAATTATTATTACAGCTCTGTTTCACGTGCGCTCCAAAGTGGCCCAAAAAGCGGTGCAACACGAGGACTTCCCAGGGGTCACCAATCCTAGTACTTCACTTGCCCAAGCACGCTTAACTTCGGAATTCTGATGGGATCCGGTGCATTAGTGCTGGTATGATCGCACCCGCCATTCTCCTGCCTTTTTTCCCGATTTATGTGTAGCTGCGGGGCGTGCCCGTCACGATATTCGAGGTGGAGACCGATTATTAGAATTTTTCTTTTTAAAAAATTATAAATTTATTGTTATTACAGCTCCGTTTTACGAGCGCACCGAAGTGGCCCAAAAAGGGGTACAACACGAGGACTTCCCAAGGGGTCACCCATCCTAGTACTACTCTCGCC
Organism: Costus pulverulentus; assembly: GCA_027562315.1. Classification (NCBI taxonomy): domain Eukaryota; kingdom Viridiplantae; phylum Streptophyta; class Magnoliopsida; order Zingiberales; family Costaceae; genus Costus; species Costus pulverulentus. The sequence goes on from CM050437.1 coordinate 83,860,931, forward strand.
CAAGCACTCTTAACTTTAGAATTCTGATGGGATCCGGTGCATTAATGCTGGTATAATCGCACCCGCCATTCTCTTGCCTTTTTTCCAATTAATGTACAGCGACGGCTCGCGCCCGGCGCAAAATTCTAGGCGGAGACCGATTCTCGTAATTTCTCTTTTTAAAAAATTATTAATTTATTATTATTATTGCTCTGTTTCACGTGCGCATCAAAGCGGCCCAAAAAGTGGTGCAACACAAGGACTACCCCGGGGCTCACCCATCCTAGTACTACTCTCGCCCTAGCACGCTTCACTTCGGAGTTCTGATGGGATCCGGTGCATTAGTGCTGGTATGATCGCACCCGCCATTCTCCAGCAATTTTTCCAATTTATGTTTAGCTGCGGGGCGTGCCCGGTGCGAAATTCGAGGCGCAGAGCGATTCTCATTATTTTTCTTTTTAAAAATTTTTAATTTATTATTATTGCATCTATGTTTCGCGTGCGCTCCGATGTTGCCCAAAAAGGGGTGTAACATGAGGACTTCCCAAGGTCTTACCCATCCTAGTACTACTCTCGCCCAAGCATGCTTAACTTCGGAGTTCTAATGAGATCCGGTGTATTAGTGCTGGTATGATCGCACCTGACATTCTCTGTCATTTTTTCCAATTTATGTTCAACGGCGGGGCGCGCCCAATGCGAAATTTGAGGCGGAGAGTGATTCTCATAATTTTTCTTTTTAAAAAATTATTAATTTATTATTATTATAGCTCTGTTTCGCGTGCGCTTCGAAACGGCCCAAAAAGGGGTGAAACACGAGAACTACCCAAGGGATCACCCATCCTAGTACTACTCTCGCCCAAGCACTCTTAACTTTGGAATTCTGATGGGATCCGGTGCATTAGTGTTGGTATGATCCCACCCGCCATTCTCTTGCCTTTTTTTTCCAATTTTACTTAGCCGCGGGGCGTGCTCGGCGTGAAATTCGAGGCGGAGACCCATTCTCATAATTTTTCTTTTTTAAGAATTATTAATTTATTATTATTATAGCTCCGTTTCGCACGTGCTCCGTTTCACCCAAAAAAGGGGGCAACACGAGGACTTCCCATGGGGTCGCCCATCCTAGTACTACTCTCGCACAAGTATGATTAACTTCGGAGTTCTGATGGGATCCGGTGCATTAGTGATGGTATAATTGCACCCGCCATTCTCCGGCATTTTTTCTAGTTTATGTTCATCCGCGGGGTGCGCCTAGTGCGAAATTCAAGGCGGAGAGTGATTCTCATAATTTTTCTTTTTTAAAAAACTAGTAATTTATTATTATTACAGCTCTGTTTCGTGTGCGCTCTGAAGCGGCCCAAAAGAGGTGCAACACGAGGACTTCCCAGGGGTCACCCATCCTAGTACTACTCTCGCCCAAGCATGCTTAACTTCGGAGTTCTGATGGGATCCAGTGCATTAGTGCTGGAATGATCGCACCCGCTATTCAACTACCTTTTTTCTATTTTATGTCCAACTGCGGGGCGTACTCGGCACGAAATTCGATACGTAGAGCGATTCTCATAATGTTTTCCTATTAAAAAAATATTAATTTATTATTATTATAGCTCCATTTTGCGTGCGCACCTAAGCGACCAAAAAAGGGGTGCAACACTAGGACTTCCCAGGGGGTCACCCATCCTAGTACTACTCTCGCCCAAGCACGCTTAATTTCGGAGTTCTGATGGGATCCGGTGCATTAGTGCTGGTATGATCTCACCCGCCATTCTCCTGCCTTTTTCCTAATTACGTCCAGCCGCAGGGCGCACCCGGGGTGAAATTCGAGGCGAAGAGTGATTCTCGTAATTTTTCTTTTTAAAAAATTATTAATTTACTATTATTATAGCTCCCGTTTTGCGTGCACTCCGAAACGGCCCAAAAAGGGTGTAACACGAGGACTTCCTAGGGGGTCACCCATCCTAGTACTACTCTCGCCCAAGCTCGCTTCACTTCGGAGTTCTGATGGGATCGGGTGCATTAGTACTGGTATGATCGCACCTGCCATTCTCCAGCATTTTTTCCAATTTAAGTTTAGCTGTGGGGCGCGCCCGGTGCAAAATTCGAGGCAGAGAGCGATTCTCATAATTTTTCTTTTTAAAAATTATTAATTTATTATTATTGTAGCTCCGTTTCGCATGCGCTCCGAAGTGGCCCAAAAAGGTGTGCAACATGAGGACTTCCCAGTGTGTCACCCATCCTAGTACTACTCCCGCCCAAGAACGCTTAACTTTGAAGTTCTAATGGGATTCGGTGTATTAGTGCTGGTATGATCGCACCTGCCATTCTCTGTCATTTTTTCCAATTAATGTTCAGCCGCGGGGAGCGGGAGCGCACAGCGCGAAATTTAAGGCGGAGAGTGATTCTCATAATTTTCTTTTTAAAAAATTATTAATTTATTATTATTATAGCTCCGTTTCACGTGTGCTACGAAGCAGCCCAAAAAGGGGTGCAACTCGAGGACTTCCTAAAGGGTCACCCATCCTAGTACTACTCCGGCCCAAGCACTCTTAACTTCGAAGTTCTAATGGGATCTGGTGCATTAGTGCTAGTATGATCGCACCCGCCATTCTCCATCATTTTTTTCAATATATGTTCAGCCGCGGGCTGCGCCCGGTGCGAAAATCGAGGCAAAGAGCGAATCTCATAATTTTTCTTTTTAATAAATTATTAATTTATTATTATTACAGCTTCGTTTTGCGTACACTCCGAAGCTGACAAAAAAGGGATGCGACACTTGGACTTCCCATGGGGTCACCCATCCTAGTACTACTCTCGCCCAAGCACGCTTAACTTCGGAGTCCTAATGGGATCCGATGCATTAGTGCTGGTATGATCGCACCCGCCATTCTCTATCATTTTTTCGAATTTATGTTCAGCCGCAAGGTGCGCCCAGCGTGAAATTCGAGGCGGAGAGTGATTGTCTTAATTTTTTTTAATAAATTATTAATTTATTATTATTACAACTAAGTTTCGCGTGCGCTCCGAAGCGGCCCAAAAGGGGTGCGACACGAGGACTTCCCATGGGGTCACCCATCCTAGTACTACTCTCGCCCAAGCACGCTTAACTTCGAAGACCTGATGAGATCCGATGCATTAGTGCTGATAAGATCGCACCCGCCATTCTCCTGCCTTTTTTATAATTTTTATTTAGCCGCGGGGCGTGCCCGGCTTGAAATTCGAGGCGAAGACCCATTCTCATAATTTTTCCTTTTTAAAAATTATTAATGTATTATTATTATAGCTCTGTTTCGCATGTGCTCCAAAGCGGCCCAAAAAAGGGAGAACCACGAGGACATTCCACGAGGTCGCCCATCCTAGTACTACTCTCGCACAAGCACGATTAACTTCGGAGTCCTGATGAGATCCGGTGTATTACTGATGGTATGATTGCACCCACTATTCTCCTGCCTTTTTCTAATTTATGTCGAGCCACGGGGCGCACTCGGTGAGAAATTCGAGGCGTAGAGCGATTCTCATAATTTTTTCCTTTTAAAAAATTCATAATTTATTATTATTACAGCTCCGTTTTGCATGCGCTCCTATGCGGCCCAAAAAGGGGTGCAACACGAGGACTTCCCAAGGGGTCACCCATCCTAGTACTACTCTCGCCCAAGCACGCTTAACTTCGGAGTTCTGATGGGATCCAGTGCATTAATGCTGTATGATCGCACCCGCCATTCTCCTGCCTTTTTTCTAATTTATATCCAGCCATGGTGCGCACTCGGCGCGAAATTTGAGGCGAAGAGCGATTCTTGTAATTTTTCTTATTAAAAAATTATTAATTTACTATTATTATAGCTCCCGTTTTGCGTGCGCTCCGAAGCAGACCAAAAAGAGGTGTAACACGAGGACTTCCCAGGGGGTCACCCATCTTAGCACTACTCTTGCCCAACCACGCTTAACTTCAGAGTCCTGATGGGATCCGGTGCATTAGTGCTGGTATGATCGCACCCGCCATTCTTATGCCTTTTTTCTAATTTATGTCCAGCCGCGGGGCGCACCTGGCGCGAAATTTGAGGCGAAGAGCGATTCTCGTTATTTTTCTTTTAAAAAAATTATTAATTTACAATTATTATAGCTCCCGTTTTGCGTGCGCTCCGAAGCAGCCCAAAAAGGGGTGCAACACGAGGACTTCCCAGGGGGTCACCCATCCTAGTACTACTCTCGCCCAAGCACGCTTAACTTCGGAGTCCTAATGGGATCCGGTGCATTAGTGCTGGAATGATCACACCCGTCATTCTCCATCATTTTTTTCCAATTTATGTTCAGCTGCGGGGAGCGCCTGGCGCGAAATTCGAGGCGAAGAGCAATTCTCATAATTTTTTTAATAAATTATTAATTTATTATTATTACAGCTAAGTTTCGTGTGCGCTCTAAAGAGGCTCAAAAAGTTTCGTGTGCGCTCTAAACAGGCTCAAAAAGGGGTGCGACAATCAGACTTCCCATGGGGTCACCCATCCTAGTACTACTCTCGCCCAAGCACGCTTAACTTCGGAGTCCTGATGTGATCCGGTGCATTAGTGCTGATATGATCGCACCTGTCATTCTCCTGCCTTTTTTCCAATTTTTGTTCAGCTTCGGAGAAAGTTCGTCGCGAAATTCGAGGTGGACACCCATTCTTATAATTTTTCTTTTAAAAAAATTAATAATTTATTATTATTATGGCTCCATTTCACATGTGCTTCGAAGCGGCCCAAAAAAGGGAGCAACACGAGAACTTCCCACGGGGTTAGCCATCCTACTACTACTCTCGCACAAGCACGATTAACTTCGGAGTCCTGATGGGATCTGGTGCATTAGTGATGGTATGATTGCACCTGGCTTTCTCCGGCATTTTTTCTAATTTTTGTTCATCCGCGGGGTGTGACCAGTGCGAAATTCAAGGCGGTGAGCGATTCTCATAATTTTTCTTTTTAAAAAATTAATAATTTATTATTATTATAGCTCCGTTTCGCATGCGCTCTGAAGAGGCCCGAAAAGGGGTGCTACATGAGGACTTCCGAAGGGGTCACCCATCCTAGTACTACTCTCGCCCAAGCACTCTTAACTTTGGAATTCTGATGGGATCCGATGCATTAGTGCTAGTATAATCGCACCCGCCATTCTCTTGCCTTTTTTCCAATCTATGTGCAGTCGTGGCTCGCGCCCGGCACGAAATTCTAGGCGGGGGACAATTCTCATAATTTTTCTTTTTAAAAAATTATTAATTTATTATTATTATAGCTCCGTTTCACGTGCGCACCGGAGCGGCCCAAAAAGTGGTGCAACACGAGGACTTCCCAGGGGGTCACCCATCCTAGTACTACTCTCGCCCAAGTATGCTTCACTTCGGAGTTCTGATGGGATCCGGTGCATTAGTGCTGGTATGATTGCACCAGCCATTCTCCAACACTTTTTCCAATTTATGTTCAGCTGCGGGGCGTGCCTAGTGCGAAATTCGAGGTGAAGAGCGATTCTCATAATTTTTCTTTTTCAAAAATTATTAATTTATTATTATTACAGCTCCGTTTCGCATACGCTCCGAAGTGGCCTAAAAAGAGGTGCAACATGAGGACTTCCCAGGGTGTCACCCATCCTAGTACTACTCACGCCCAAGCACGCTTAACTTCAGAGTTCTAATGGGATCCGGTGTATTAGTGCTGGTATGATCGTGTAAGACCCCTTTCCAGAGGAGGGCGAAACCCAATAAGTGGCGCAAATAAAATTTCATGCAGAATCAAGGGTTTCATAAGATCATTTGCAAGAACACATGATCAACTTCATAAAGATTGGATTCATACCATAGTCATTTCGCTTGGATGGCGATTTGGAAGAAGAGAGAGCGAGAGGATCTCCTCCAAAGGATGTGCACACTAGATGAAGAAGTCGCCTACTCCCTTGGTACTCCTTGTGCT
>CM050437.1:83877024-83895577 GCA_027562315.1 Costus pulverulentus
CATAATTTTTCTTTTTAAAAAATTATTAATTTATTATTATTATAGCTCCGTTTTACGTGCGCTCCGAAGCGGTCCAAAAAGGGGTGCAACACGAGGACTTCCCAGGGGTTACCCATCCTAGTACTACTCTCACCCAAGCACACTTAACTTCGGAGTTCTGATGGGATCCGGTGCATTAGTGCTGGTATGATTGCACCCACCATTCGCGTGCGCTCCGAAGAGGGGAGCGGCCGGCGCGAAATTCGAAGTAGAGAATGATTCTCATAATTTTTCTTTATAATAAATAATTAATTTATTATTATTACAGCTCCATTTTGCGTGCGATTCGAAGAGGCCCAAAAAGGGGTGCAACACGAGGACTTCCTAGGGGGTCACCCATCCTAGTACTACAGTCGCCAAAGCACACACTTAACTTCGGAGTTCTGATGAGATCCGGTGCATTAGTGCTGGTATGATCGCACTTGCTATTCTTATGCCTTTTTTCTAATTTTTGTCCTACCGCGGTGGGCGCCCGGTGCGAAATTCGAGGCAGAGAGCAATTCTCATAATTTGCCTTTTTAAAAATTATTAATTTATTATTATTACAGCTCTGTTTTACGTCCGCTCTGAAGCGGCCTAAAAAGGGGTACAACACGAGGACTTTCTAGGGGGTCACCCATCCTAGGACTACTCTCGCCGAATCACGTTTAACTACGGAGTTCTGATGGGATCCGGTGCATTAGTGTTGGTATGATCGCACCGGCCATTCTCCTGCCTTTTTTTTCTAATTTATGTCCAGTCGCGGCCAGCGCTCGGCGCGAAATTCGAGGCGGAGTGCGATTCTCATAATTTTTCTTTTTAAAAAATTATTAATTTATTATTATTGTAGCTCCGTTTTACATGCGCTCCTAAGCGGCCCAAAAAGAGGTGCTACACGAGGACTTCCCAGGGTGTCACCCATCCTATTACTACTCACGCCCAAGCACGCTTAACATCGGAGTTTTGATAGGATCCAGTGCATTAGTGCTGGTATGATCGCACTCGCCATTCTCCTGCCTTTTTTCTAATTTATGTCCAGCCGCGGGGCGTGCCTGGCGTGAAATTCGTGGCGTAAAGCGATTCTTATAATTTTTTTAAAAATTATTAATTTATTATTATTACATGGGGTCACCCATCCTAGTACCACTCTCGCCCAAGCATGCATAACTTCGAAATTCTGATGGGATCAGGTGCATTAGTGTTGGTATGATCGCACCCGTCATTCTCCTGCCTTTTTTATTATTTATGTACAGCCGTGGGGCGCGCTCGATGCGAAAATCGTGGCGAAGAGCGATTCTCATAAATTTTATTAAAAAATTCTTAATTTATTATTATTACATCTTCGTTTTGCGTGCGCTCCGAAGCAGCCCAAAAAGGGGTGCAACACGAGGACTTCCAAGACGGTCACCCATCCTTGTACTAGTCTCGCCCAAGCACGCTTGACTTCGGAGTTCTGATGGGATCCGGTGCATTAGTGCTGGTATGATCGCATCCGCCATTCTCCTGGCTTTTTTCTAATTTATGCCCAGCCGCAAGGGGCGCCCGGCGCGAAATTCGAGGCATAGAGGGATTCTCATAATTTTTTTTAAAAATTATTCATTTATTATAATTACAGCTCCGTTTTGCGTGCGCTCAGAAGCGGCGCAAAAAGGGGTGCAACACGAGGACTTCCAAGGGGGTTACCCATCCTAGTACTATACTCTCCCATGCACGCTTGACTTCGGAGTTCTGAAGGGATCCAGTGCATTAGTGCTGGTATTATCGCAGACTCCATTCTCCAGCCTTTTTTCTAATTAATGTCCAGCCGCGGTGGGCGCCATTCGCGAAATTCGAGGCAGAGAGAGATTCTCATAATTATTTTTTAAAAAATATTAATTTTTTATTATTACAACTCCGTTTTGCCGGCACTCCGATGCTGCCCAAAAAGGGGTGCAACAAGAGGACTTCCTAGGGGGTCACCCATCCTAGTACTACTCTCGCCCAAGCACGCTTAACTTCGAAGTTTTGATGGGATCCGGTGCATTAGTGTTGGTATGATCGTACCCACCATTCTCTTGCCTTTTTTATAATTCGTGGTGCAGAACGATTCTCATAATTTTTTTTAAAAATAATTAATTTATTATTAATACATCTTCGTTTTACGTGCGCTCTGAAGCGGCCCAAAAAGGGGTGCAACACGAGGACTTCCGAGAGGGTCACCCATCCTTGTACTACTCTCGCCCAAGCACGCTTAACTTCGGAGTTCTGATGGGATCCAGTGCATTAGTGCGGGTATGATCGCACTTGTCATTCTCCTGCCTTTTCTCTAACTTATGTTCTGCCGCGGCATGCGCCTGGCGCGAAATTCGAGGCGGAGAGCGATTCTCATAATTTTTCATTTTAAAAAATTACTAATTTATTATTAGTACAGCTCCGTTTTACTTGCGCTCCGAAGCGGCCCAAAAAGGGGTGCAACACGAGGACTTCCCAAGGGGTCACCCATCCTAGGACTACTCTCGCCCAAGCATGTTTAACTTCGGAGTTTTGATGGGATTCGGTGCATTAGTGCTGGTATGATCGCATCCGCAATTCTCCTGCCCTTTTTATAATTTATGTACAGCCGCGGGGCGCGAAATTCGTGGCGCAGTGCGATTCTCATAATTTATTTAAAAATATTATTAATTTATTATTATTTCATCTTCGTTTTGCGTACGCTCCGAAGCGGCCCAAAAAAGGGTGCAACACGAGGACTTCCCAGGGGGTGAGCTATCCTAGTACTACTCTCGCCCAAGCACGCTTCACTTCGGAGTTCTGATGGGATCTGGCGCGTTAGTGCTGGTATAATCGCACTCGCCTTTCTCCTACCATTTTTCTAATTTATGTCCAGCCGCAAGGCGCGTCCATCACGAAATTCGAGGCAGAGTGCAATTCTCATAATTTTTTCTTTTAAAAAATAATGAATTTATTATTATTACAGTATCGTTTTGTGTGCGCTCCGAAGCGGGCCAAAAAAGGGTGCAACACGAGGACTTCCCACGGGGTCACACATCCTAGTACTACTCTCGCCCAAGCATGCTTAACTTCAGAGTTCTGATGGGATCTGGTGCATTAGTGTTGGTATGATTGCACCCGCCATTCTCCTGCCATTTTTCTAATTTATGTATAGCTGCGGGGCGCGCCCGACGCGAAATTCGAGGCCCAGAGCGATAATCATAATTCTTTTATAAAAAAATTATTAATTTATTATTATTATCACTCCGTTTTGCATGCGCTTCGAAGTGGCGCAAAAAGAGGTGCAACACGAGGACTTCCAAGGGGGTCACCCATCCTAGTACTACACTCGCCCAAGCACGCTTAACTTCGGAGTTCTGATGAGATCCGGTGCATTAGTGCTGGTATGATCGCACCCGCCATTCTCCTGCCTTTTTTCTAATTAATGTCCTGCCGCGGTGGGCGCCAATTGCGAAATTCGATGCGGAGAGTGATTCTCATAATTTGTCTTTTAAAAAATTATTAATTTTTTATTATTAGAACTCCGTTTTGCGGGGGCTCCGAGGAGGCCTAAATAGGGGTGCAATACGAGGACTTCCCAGGGGGTCACCGATCCTAGTACTACTCTCGCCCAAGCACGCTTAACTTTGGAAGTCTGATGGGATCCGGTGCATTAGTGTTGGCGCGAAATTTGTGGCGGAGAGCCATTCTCATAATTTTTTTTAAAAATAATTAATTTATTATTAATACATCTTCGTTTTGCGTGCGCTTTGAAGCGGCCCAAAAAGGGGTGCAACACGAGGACTTCCATGAGGGTCACCCATCCTTGTACTATTCTCGCCCAAGCACGCTTAATTTCGGAGCTCTGATGGGATCCGGTGCATTAGTACTGGTATGATCGCACTTGCCATTCTCCTGGCTTTTCTATAATTCATGTTCTAACGCGGCATGCGCCCGACGTGAAATTTGAGGCGGACAGCGATTCTAATAATTTTTCTTTTTAAAAAATTATTATTTTATTATTATTACAGCTCCGTTTTACGTGTGCTCCGAAGCGGCCCAAAAAGGGGTGCAACACGAGGACTTCCCAAGGGGTCACCCATCCTAGGACTACTCTCGCCCAACCACGTTTAACTTCAGAGTTCTGATGGGATTCGGTGCATTAGTGCTGGTATGATCGCATCCGCCATTCTCCTGCCCTTTTTATAATTTATGTACAGCCGCCGGGCGCGCCCGGCGCGAAATTCGTGGCGCAGATCGATTCTCATAATTTTTTTTTAAAATATTATTAATTTATTATTATTATATCTTCGTTTTGCATGCGCTCCGAAGTGGCCCAAAAGGGGGTTCAACACGAGGACTTCCAAGAGGGTCACCCATCCTTGTACTACTCTTGCCCAAGCAGGCTTAACTTCGGAGTTCTGATGGGATCCGGTGCATTAGTGCTGGTATGATTGCACTTGCCATACTCCTGCCTTTTCTCTAATTTATGTTCTACCGCAGCATGCGCCTGGCGTGAAATTCGAGGCGGAGAGCGATTCTCATAATTTTTCTTTTTAAAAAATTATTAATTTATTATTATTACAGCTCCGTTTTACGTGCGCTCCGAAGCGGCCCAAAAAGGGGTGCAACACGAGGACTTCCCAGGGGGTCACCCATCATAGGACTACTCTCGCCCAAGCAAGTTTAACTTCGGAGTTCTGATGGGATTCGGTGCATTAGTGCTGGTATGATCGTATCCGCCATTCTCTTGCCCTTTTTATAATTTATGTACAGCCGCAGGGCGCGCCCGGGTCGAAATTAGTGGCGCAGAGCGATTCTCATAATTTTTTAAAAATATTATTAATTTATTATTATTACATCTTCGTTTTGCGTGCGTTCCGAAGCGGCCCAAAAAGGGGTGCAACACGAGGACTTCCAAGATTGTCACCCATCCTTGTACTACTCTCACCCAAGCACGCTTAACTTCAATGTTTTATCGCATCCGCCATTCTCCTGTCTTTGTTCTAATTTTTTGCCCAGCCGCGAGGGGCGCCCGGCACGAAATTCGAGGCGTAGAGCGATTCTCATAAATTTTTTTTAAAAAATTATTCAATTATTATAATTAACGCTCCGTTTTCCGTGCGCTCCGAAGCGGCCCAAAAAGAGGTGGAACACGAGGACTTCCCAGGGGGTGACCCATCCAGTACTACTCTCACCCAAGCAAGCTTAACTTCGGAGTTCTGAAGGGATCCGGTGCATTAGTGCTGGTATTATCGCAGCCGCCATTCTCCTACCTTTTTTCTAATTTATGTCCAGCCGCGGTGCGCGCTCGGAGTGAAATTCGAGGCGCAGAGCGATTCTCATAATTATTTTTTTTTAAAAAAATATTAATTTATTATTATTACAGCTCCGTTTTGGGTGCGCTCCGAAGTGGCCCAAAAAGGGGTGCAACACGAGGACTTCCTAGGGGGTCACCCATCCTAGTACTACTCTCGCCCAAGCACGCTTAACTTCGGAGTTTTGATGGAATCTGATGCATTAGTGCTGGTATGATCGCACCTGCCATTCTCCTGCCTTTATTCTAATTTATGTCCAGCCGCGGGGGCGCCCGACGCAAAATTCGAGGCGTAGAGCGATTATCATATTTTGTTTTAAAGAAATTATTAATTTATTATTATTACATCTTCGTTTTGCGTGTGCTCCGAAGCGGCCCGAAAAGGGGTCCAATACGAGGACTTCCAAGAGGGTCACCTATCCTTGTACTACTCTCGCCCAAGCACGCTTAACTTTGGAGTTCTGATGGGATCCGGTGCATTAGTGTCGGTATGATCTCATCCGCCATTCTCCTGCCTTTTTTCTAATTCATGTCCAGCCGCGGGGGCGCCCGGCGCAAAATTCGAGGCGTAGAGCGATTATCATATTTTGTTTTTAAAAAATTATTAATTTATTATGATTACAGCTCCGTTTTGCATGCGCTCCGAAGCGGCTCAAAAAGGGGTACAACATGAGGACTTCCAGGGGGCCACCCATCCTAGTACTAGTCTCGCCCAAGCACGCTTAACTTCGGAGTTCTGATGGGATCCTGTGCATTAGTGCTGGTATGATCGCATCCGCCATTCTCCTGCCTTTTTTCTAATTTATGTCCAGCCGTAGGGTGCGCCTAGCGCGAAATTCGAGGCGGTGTGCGATTCTCCTAATTTTTTCCTTTTAAAAAATTATTAATTTATTATTATTACATCTTCGTTTTACGTGCACTCCGAAGCGGCCCAAAATGGGGTCCAATACGAGGACTTCCAAGAGGGTCACCCATCCTAGTCCTACTCTCGCCCAAGCACGCCTAACTTCGGAGTTCTGATGGGATCCAGTGCATTAGTGCTGGTATGATCGCATCCGCCATTCTCCTGCCTTTTTTCTAATTTATGTCTAGCCGCGGCGTGCGCCTGGCCCAAAATTCAAGGCGGAGAGCGATTTTCAATTTTTTTTAAAAAATTATTAATTTATTATTATTATAGCTCTGTTTTGCGTGTGCTTCGAAGCGGCGTAAAAGTGGTGCAACACGAGGACTTCCCAGGGGTTACCGATCCTAGTACTACTCTTGCCCAAGCACGCTTAACTTCGGAATTCTGATAGGATCCGGTGCATTAGTGTTGGTATTATCGCACCCACCATTCTCTTGCCTTTTTTATAATTTATGTCCAGTCACCGGGCACGCCCGACGTGAAATTCGTGGCGCAGAGCGATTCTCATAATTTTTTAAAAAATTATTAAGTTATTATTATTACATCTTCGTTTTGCGTGCGCTCTGAAGCGGCTCAAAAAAGGGTGCAACACGAGGACTTCCGAGGGGGCCACCCATCCTAGTACTACTCTAGCCCAAGCACGCTTAACTTCGGAGTTCTGATGGGATCCGGTGCATTAGTGTTGGTATGATCGCATCCGTCATTCTCCTGCCTTTTTTCTAATTTATGTCCAGCCGCAGGGCGCGCCCAGCGTGAAATTCGAGGCGGAATACGATTCTCATAAATTTTCCTTTTTTAAAATTATTAATTTATTATAATTAGAACATCGTTTTGCGTGTGCTCCGAAGCGGCCGATAAAGGGGGTGCAACACGAGGACTTCCCACGGGGTCACACATCCAAGTACTACTCTCGCCTAACCACGCTTAACTTTGGAATTTTGATGGGATCCGGTGCATTATTGCTGCTATGATGGCATTCGCCATTCTCCTGCCTTTTTTCTAATTTTTGCCGAGCCGCGAGTGGCGCCCAGTGCAAAATTCGAGGCGTAGAGCGATTCTCATAATTTTTTTTAAAAAATTATTCATTCATTATAATTACAGCTGCATTATGCGTGCGCTCCGAAGCGGCCCAAAAAGTGGTGGAACACGAGGACTTCCCAGGGGATGACCCATCCTAGTACTACTGTCGCCCAAGCACGCTTAACTTTGGAGTTCTGATGGGATCCGGTGCATTAGTGCTGGTATGATCACACCCACCATTCTCCTGCCATTTTTCTAATTTAAGTATAGTCGCGGGTCGCACTCGTAGCGAAATTCGAGGCGCAGAGTGATAATCATAATTCTTTTCTAAAAAAATAATTAATTTATTATTATTATTACAACTCCGTTTTGCAACATGAGGACTTCCAAGGGGGTCACCCATCCTTGTACTACACTGGCCCAAGCACGCTTAACTTCGGAGTTCTAATTTATGTCCAGCCGTAGGGCACGCCCACCGCAAAATTCAAGGCAGAGTGCGATTCTCATAATTTTTTCTTTTAAAAAATTACTAATTTATTATTATTACAACATCGTTTTACGTGCGCTCCGAAGCGGTCCAAAAAGGGGTGCAACACGAGGACTTCCCATGGGGTCACACATCCTAGTACTACTCTTGCCCAAGCACGCTTAACTTCGGAGTTCTGATGGGATCCGGTGCTTTAGTGCTGGTATGATCGCACCCGCCATTCTCCTGCCATTTTTCTAATTTAAGTATAGCCACGGGTCGCGCCCGGCGCGAAATTCGGGGCGCAGAGTGATAATCATAATTCTTTTCTAAAAAAATTATTAATTTTTTATTATTACAACTCCATTTTGCGTGCGCTCCGAAGAGGCCCAAAAAGGGGTGCAACACAAGGACTTTCAAGGGGGTCACCCATCCTTGTACTACACTCGCCCAAGCACGCTTAACTTCGGAGTTTTGATGATATCCGGTGCATTAGTGCTAGTATGATCGCGATCGCCATTCTCCTGCCTTTTTTCTAATTTATGTCCAGTCGCGGTGGGCGCCCATCGCGAAATTCAAGGCGGAGAGCGATTATCATAATTTGCATTTTAAAAAATTATTAATTTATTATTATTACAACTCCGTTTCGCGTGTGCTCCGAAGCAGCCTAAAAAGGGGTGCAACACGTGGGGGGATCCGGTGCATTAGTGCCTTTTTTCTAATTTATGTCCAGCCGCGAGGGGCGCCCGGTCCAAAATTCGAGGCGTAGAGCAATTCTCATAATTTTCCTTTTTAATAAATTATTAATTTATTATTTTTACAGCTCCGTTTTGCATGCGCTCCGAAGCGGCCCAAAAAGGGGTGCAACACGAGGACTTCCTAGGGGTTGACCCATCCTAGTACTACTCTCGCCAAAGCACGCTTAACTTCAGGGTTATGATGGGATCCGGTGCATTAGTGCTGGTATAATCGCACCCGCTATTCTCTTGCCTTTTTTCTAATTTATGTCCAGCCGCAAGGCGCACCCAACGCAAAATTCGAGGCGGAGTGGGATTCTCATAATTTTTCCTTTTAAAAAATTATTAATTTATTATTGTTACAGCATCGTTTTGCGTGTGCTCCGAAGCGGCGCAAAAAGGGGTGCAACACGAGGACTTCCCATGGGGTCACACATCCTTGTACTACTCTCGCCAAAGCACGCTTAACTTCAGAGTTCTGATGGGATCCGGTGCATCAGTGCTGGTATGATCGCACTCGCCATTCTCTTGCCATTTTTCTAATTTATGTATAGCCACGGCGCGCGTCCGGCACGAAGTTCGAGGCACAGGGCGATAATCATAATTCTTTTTTAAAAAAAATTATTAATTTATTATTATTACAACTCCGTTTTGCGTGCGCTCCGAAGTGGCCCAAAAAGAGTGTGCAACACTAGGACTTCCATGGGGGTCACCCATCCTAGTACTACACTCGCCCAAGCACGCTTAACTTCGGAGTTCTGATGAGATCCGGTGCATTAGTGCTGGTATGATCGCACCCGCTATTCTCCTGCCTTTTTTCTAATTTATGTCCAGCTGCGATGGACGCTCGGTGCAAAATTCTAGGCGGAGAGCGATTCTCATAATTTGCCTTTTTAAAAAATTATTAATTTATTATTATTATAGCTCCGTTTTGCATGCGCTCCGAAGCGGCCTAAAATGGGGTGCAACACGAGGACTTCCTAGGGTGTCACCCATCCTAGTACTACTATCGCCCAAGCACGCTTAATGTCAGAGTTCTGATGGGATCTAGTGTATTAGTGCTGGTATGATCGCATCCACCATTCTCCTGCCTTTTTTTAATTTATGTCCAGCAGCGGGGTGCGCCCGACGCGAAATTCATGGCGCAGAGCAATTCTCATAATTTTTTTAAAGAATTATTAATTTATTATTATTATAGCTCCGTTTTGCGTGCACTCCGAAGCGGCCCAAAAAGAGGTGCATCACGAGGACTTTCATGAGGGTCACCCATCCTTGTACTACTATTGCCCAAGCACGCTTAACTTCGGAGTTCTAATGGGATCCAGTGCATTAGTGCTGGTATGATCGCATCAGCCATTTTCCTGCCTTTTTTCTAATTTATGTCTAGCGCGTGAGGCGCCCAGCGCAAAATTCGAGGCGTAGAGCGATTCTCATAATTTTCCTTTTTAATAAATTATTAATTTATTATTATTACAGCTCCGTTTTGCATGCGCTCCGAGGCGGCCCAAAAAGGGGTCCAACACGAGGACTTCCCAGGGGTTGACCCATCCTAGTACTATTCTCGCCAAAGCACGCTTAACTTCGGAGTTCTGATGGGATCCGGTGCATAAGTGCTGGTATGATCGCAATCGCCATTCTCCTACCTTTTGTCTAATTTATGTCCATCCACAGGGCGCACCTAGCGCGAAATTCGAGGCAGAGTGGGATTCTCATAAATTTTCCTTTAAAAAATTATAAATTTATTATTGTTACAGCATCGTTTTGCGTGCGCTCCGAAGGGCCCAAAAAAGGGGTGCAACACGAGGACTTTCCACGGGGTCACAGATCCTAGTACTACTCTCGCCCAAGCACACTTAACTTCATAGTTCTGATGGGATCCGGTGCATCAGTGCAGGTATGATCGCACCCGCCATTCTCCTGCCATTTTTCTAATTTATGTATAGCTGCGGGGCGCGCCCGACGCAAAATTCGAGGCGCAGAGCGATAATCATAGTTCTTTTCTAAAAAAATTATTAATTTATTATTATTACAACTCCATTTTGCGTGCGCTCCGAAGAGGCCCAAAAAGGGGTACAACACTAGGACTTCCAAGGGGGTCACCCATGCTAGTACTACACTCGCCCAAGCACGCTTAACTTCGGAGTTCTGATGAGATCCGGTGCATTAGTGCTGGTATGATCGCACCCGCTATTCTCCTGCTTTTTTTCTAATTTATGTGTAGCCGCGGTGGGCGCCCGGCGCGAAATTTGAGGCGGAGAGCGATTCTCATAATTTGCCTTTTAAAAAAATTATTAATTTATTATTATAGTTCCGTTTTGTGTGTGCTCCGAAGCGGCCTAAAAAGTGGTGCAACAAGAGGACTTCCCAGGGGGTCACCCATCCTAGTACTACTCTCGCCCAAGCATGCTTAATGTCAGAGTTCTGATGGGATCTGGTGCATTAGTGCTGCTATGATCTCACCCGCTATTCTCCTGCCTTTTTTCTAATTTATGTCCAGCAGCGGGGTGCGCTCGGCACGGCCTTTTTTCTACTTTATGTCCATCCGCGAGAGGCGCTCGTCGCAAAATTCAAGGATTAGAGCGATTCTCATAATTTTCCTTTTTAATAAATTATTAATTTATTATTATTACAGCTCTGTTTTGCATGCGCTCCGAAGCGGCCCAAAAAGGGGTGCAACACGAGGACTTCCCATGGGGTCACACATCCTAGTACTACTCTCGCCCAAGCACGCTTAACTTCGGAGTTCTGATGGGATCCGGTGCATTAGTGCTGGTCTGATCGCACCCGCCATTCTCCTGCCATTTTTCAAATTTATGTATAGCCGCGAGGTGCGCCCAGTGCGAAATTCGTGGCGCAGAGTGATAATCATAATTCTTTTCTAAAAAAATTATTAATTTATTATTATTGCAACTCCGTTTTGCATGCGCACCGAATCGGCCCAAAAATGGGTGCAACACGAAGACTTCCCACGGGGTCACACATCCTAGTATTACTTTCGCCCAAGCACGCTTAACTTCAGAGTTTTGATGGGATCCGGTGCATTAGTACTGGTATGATCACACAGGCCATTCTCCTGCCATTTTTCTAATTTATGTATAGTCGCTGGGCGCGCCCGGCACGAAATTCGAGGCACAGAGCGATAATCATAATTCTTTTCTAAAAAAATTATTAATTTATTATTATTACAACTCCGTTTTGCGTGCGCTGCGAAGAGGCCCAAAAAAGGGTGTAGTACGAGGACTTCCAAAGGGGTCACCCATCGAAGTACTACACTCGCCCAAGCACGCTTAACTTCAGAGTTCTCATGAGATCCGGTGCATTAGTGCTCGTATGATCGCACCCACCATTCTCCTGCATTTTTTCTAATTTTTGTCCATTCGCGGTGGGCGCCCGGCGTGAAATTCGAGGCAGAGAGCGATTCTCATAATTTTCCTTTTTAAAAAATTATTAATTTGTTATTATTACAGCTCTGTTTCGCGTGCGCTCCGAAGCGGCCTAAAAAGGGGTGCAACACGACGACTTCCCAGGGGGTCACCCATCCTAGTACTACTCTCGTCTAAGCACGCTTAACTTCGGAGTTCTAATGGGATCCAGTGCATTAGTGCTGGTATGATCTCACCCGCCATTCTCCTGCCTTTTTTATAATTTATGTCCAGCCGCGAGGTGCGCCCGGCACGAAATTTATGGCGTAGAGCGATTCTCATAATTTTTTTTAAAAAATTATTAATTTATTGTTATTATAGCTCCGTTTTGCGTGCGGTCTGAAGCGACCAGTCCCAAGAACCCCGAAACAGGCCAGTCCCAAAAACCCAGTGAAGATCGCATGCGAAAGAGTCGACACGATGAGATAGAAAATACCTTGAGCAAGACGAGGCTAATGTCGAAGTAGGCGCCCAAGCATGCGCCCTCTGCAGTCTCACACACACGGATCACCTCGAGTCCTCTTCTTCCACACCCAGTACTAGCCTCGGGAAGAAGATCCAAGCCTTGTGTTTATTCCTCAAGCCTTGCACCACCTCCAAGGTATATGCGCCAAGAGGAAGATGAGGAGAAGGAAGTCGCCAAGCAACACCAAGTTCTTCACACCAAGAGGAAAGGAAGATTAAGTGTTCTCGGCTAGGGTTGGATGGAAGAGAAGTGCGCCACTATCGCTTGCTCTTGCCTCTCTCTTGTGATCACGCCTTCAAGATTAATTGTGTCACAAGAGGGAGCGTCTAGGGCCTCTTATATAGAGCAAGAGGCGGTTTAATGTGTGGCCACAATTCAAATCAAATGGGTGGCTAGGAGAGGATGTAGGAGAATTAACCAAGTTAATCAAGTCCTAATCCAATTAGGACTCTAATTGATTCAAACAATTAAATCGTAATCCAATTAGGATTCTAATTATTTAAATAATTAAATCCTAATCTAATTAGGATTCTAATTAATTAATTAAATAATTAGTCCTAATCCAATTAGGATTCTAATTAATTAATTAATTAACCCATATGATTAATTTGAAACCATAGGCGTTAACAATAGTCTAATCAGGGTTAAGCACACGCCTACTTTCTCCTTCTCCTTAAGCCCAGTAAGCCCAACTTTACAATGGGCCCAGCCCAAGGTCCATTATGCATGTTAATCAAGCCCTTGGATCCAATCCAATTTAACCCAAGGTCAAACTAGGCTAACCATGGTTAATATGCCGTAAATGGAAGTTGGCTCCAATGAATTTCTTCCATCTCATCAGGCTCATTGGCGCTAATGAAATCTCCAAAATAGATCCGAGTTATCCAATAACTCGATCATAAGGCTTCCCAATCAATATGAGAACTCGAGTATCAAGATGTGCGACCCTGTAGGTTCCTCTGACGTTGGCAGTGCTGACCTAAGGTTACCACAAGTAGTGAGTGGCACCTAGCAGTGCATCGCTGCTACCCAAGTCATCAGAATGGATATCGACATCGACATCCCCATCATCGCAATCAGGTACAGATGCATTACAGTCTCTATGCCGAACTGATATCCGATTGGCCAAGTATGTCACCACTTGTTTTTATCCAATCTCATGGCTATGACTAAATCAGGTCTCACCTGGGTGTAGCCATACACTTTCAGTCATAAAACCATAGAGGAGGTTCATGGATATCATGCTTCCCTTAGGAAGGGGCAAATCCTATGTCTATTCATTGATCTTCTCATATGGGTCGTGATATGCCCAATGATAACCGTTATTACCTCCCAACTACGGCAAAGCGTTAGGTTGTATCAAAGCATATCCCTAACCATATAGAATGACCAATGACCTCAAGTCAAGGGATCAATGTTTCTCCTATCACTTGTGAGGATGACTTGTGACACCAAGTCATTGCCTCACAGCGGGCCGGTCCAGTACATCCACCACTGATATACCCATATGTCTGCGTTAGCACCTTGTGCCTAACTAGCCCATATACCAGTCTCACAAGTACCAAAGTTGTCCCTTATCTACTCAGGTACATTGACTAGGGACAATCATTTGAGCACAGATCCAATCTGTGTTCAGGGACATTATCATATAAGTACATAATCGCAAATGTAAGCAAATATAGATAATGAGAATGCCATAATGATATAAAATATCAACGTCAAATAGTACAGTAATGGACCAAAACTAGGTCCTAGGGCACATACACCAACAATCTCTCACTTGCACTAAGACCTAGAGATTGAGAAATCTCAATCCCATATCTCTAGCGTGACAGTCATGCTTCTGCTGCGCCAAAGCCTTGGTCAATGGGTCTGCCAGATTGTTCTCTGTGTCAACTCTGCTAATCTTGATATCACCTCTGTCGATGATCTCTCTGATCAGGTGAAATCTCCTGAGTATGTGTTTGAATTTTTGTTGAGACCGTGGTTCCTTGGCTTGTGCAATTGCTCCATTGTTATCACAGTAGATTTCAATGGGATCCATTGCACTGGGAACCACCTGAAGTTCCAAAATGAAGTTCTTTATCCAAACAGCTTCTTTGGATGCCTCAGAAGCGGCCACATACTCAGCTTCGGTTGTAGAATCAGTTATGGTAGATTGCTTGAAGCTCTTCCAGCATACACCGCCTCCATTTATTTTGAACACATAGCCGGCCTGCGATCTGAAGTCGTCAGGGTCAGACTGGAAAGACGCATCAGTGTAACCCTGCATACTGAGCTCTTCCTGTCCCCCATAGACTAGGAACAAATCCTTAGTTCTTCTTAGATACTTTAGGATGTTCTTTACAGCCACCCAGTGCTGTAATCCAGGATTGGATTGGTATCGTCTTGTTATGCTCACAACATAAGCTACATCTGGTCTAGTACACAACATTGCATACATGATCGAACCTACTGCCGAAGCATAGGGTACTCGACTCATGTCATCCCTCTCAGCCTATGTGGTGGGACACTGGCTCTATGAGAGAGTAAGACCATGTCCCACTGGAAGGTACCCTTTCTTGGATTACTCCAAGCTAAACCTCTCCAGGACCTTATCAATGTATGTACTCTGACTAAGGGCTAGGAGCTTCTTGGATCTATCCCTATAGCCTCCCCTAAGTCTTTCATCTCAAAACACTTCCCTAACCATGTCTTCACAGCTTGAAGACTAGGGATGTTGTTCCCGATGAGCAGTATGTCATCGACATACAAGACCAGAAAAGCCACCAAGCTCCCACTGAATTTTTTGTATACACAGGCGTCATCTTCGCTTTTGATAAAGCCATAATCTCTCACTGCTTCATCAAATCGAAGATTCCAACTTCGAGATGCTTGCTTTAATCCATAGATGGATCTCTTTAGCCTGCAGAACTTATTGACCTCTGCAAGATGGATGAAGCCATCAGGTTGTGTCATATACACATCCTCAGTCAGCATCCCATTAAGGAAAGCTGTTTTTACATCCATCTGCCATATTTCATAATCATGATATGCAGCTATAACAAGCAGAATCTGAATGGATTTGAACATGGCAACCGGCGAGAAGGTTTCATCATAATTCACCCCGTGGATTTGCTTGAATCCCTTAGCCACTAGTGTACCTTTATAGGTAACTATGTTGCCATTCATGTCTGTCTTCCTTTTGAAGACCCATTTACACCCTATGGGTTTTACTCCATCAGGTAGCTCAACCAAATCCCAGACTTGGTTAGCTGACATGGAATCCATCTCGGATCGTATGGCGTCAAGCCATCTCTCGGAGTCCGGTCCACTGACCGCCTCATCATAGGTCCTGGGTTCATCTTCAATGATGAAGATACCGTCGTGTTGGGTCGGCAGCGACGCATACCTCTCAGGTACACGGCGAATCCTCCCAGACCTACGCGGGGCCTGTGTCTGAGCCTCAGGTTGCCCAGCAACCGGTGCAGTTGGCTTAGGTTCCATCTCTGTGTTTTGTTGTTGCACTTGGACCTCGTCCATGTCAAACTTTCTCCCACTAACTTTTTTCATGAGAAATTTTTTCTCTAGAAAGACAACACCCCGAGCAACAAAAACTTTATTCTCGGTGGGAACATAGAAGTAGTAACCCTTAGTTTCCTTAGGGTACCCCACAAACACGTATTTATCAGATCTAGGTTCTAGCTTGCTAGAATCCTGACGTTTGACATAAGCCTCACATCCTCAGATCCTGATAAAAGTGAGATTAAGGCGTCTCCCACTCCATACCTCGTACGGAATCTTTGAGACACTCTTAGATGGAACATTATTCAGTATTAGAGAAGCTGTCTCTAGTGCATGTCCCCTGAATGAGGGAGGTAGAGTTGCATGACTTATCATACATCGAACCATGTCCAACAAAGTTTGATTTCTCCTTTCAGACACACCATTCCATTGGGATGTTCCAGGTGGAGTGAGTTGGTGTAAAATCCCACACACTCTCAGATAGTCAAGAAACTCACCACTCAGGTACTCTCCCCCACGATCTAATCGAAGAGTCTTAATGGATCTACCAAGCTGGTTCTCTTCTTCATTCTTGAACTCCTTGAATTTCTCAAAGGATTCAGATTTATGTCTCATCAAGTAGACATAACCATACCTACTGAAATCATCAATAATGGTAATGAAGTAGCTGTGTCCTCCTCTGGTTTGTTTATTGAATGGCCCACACACATCGCTATGTATGAGATCCAACAAACCTCCTGCCCTTTCACTAGTCTTGGTCCCACGAGGGTGGGAAACAGTTCACAACACCACTGATTGATAGCTTAGTGAGGGCTACGCGTTAGAAGGCTACTAGACTTGATATTTATTTGTGAGGGTTTTTTTGAGGTCTCATCAGTTTTATCTTATGTCTAACATTACAGGCATGCAATCCTATAGTGATAACATAACGATAAAATAGGCATGCTTTAGCAGATATCGAAAACAATAAATGAATGATGTGATCATAGCCTATTCAAGACATTGAACCAACCCATGCCAAAAGAGGTTCAACTCTTGACCTAGGATTCAAGCCCCAAAGACAAGACCTAATCTAGCCGACCTCTAACTTGAACTTCAAGGTTGGCTCCAAGGTCCTTCTCACCATGGTTTAGCTCTCAAACCCTAGAGGTGTCCCTCATGGGTTCGGCCAATGCCATGGGTATTTCTCCATAGATGATGCGCCACCATGCAAGGAGCCAAGATGGCTAGCTCTCAAACCCTAGGGTTCGGCCATGCCATCTTGCGCCACTCCTCCATGCGCCATCAAGCGTGCATGCGCCAGGGTTCCATGTGGTTGCGCCCTAATCTTCTTCTTCTTGTTACAAAAATAAAAGAAAAGAAAAGTGGCATGCAGGCCTCACAAAGATACATCACAGGCATGCAAAGGGGCTTGACCCATGATCACAACATTATGCACAAGCAAGGTATCTACACATGCAGTTCTATATGCTCATGAAAAACATAAAATCTGAAATTTTACTTTTTCATAAAACTAGTCTCTTTTCCTCATCTTCTTATCACAAATCTTTTGGTTATTTGCGATTAAACTTTTATGATGATTTCAAAGATCCTTTCGGCTGGTAATTTTGTCAGATCAAGAGACCCGGCCAGTCTGAAGACACAATGCCCGTCCTACTTGACAAAACCACGTGCGCCTTTGATCCTTTAAATCATACAAGAAAAATAATCCAAAAATCCAAAAGAGATTGAAAAGATGATAGAAACAAGAAACCCTATTTTTTCCTACTTTAGAAAAATCGTGGCCATGCAATTTTCAAAAATTGAAATATGGCATGTGAGCATGAAAAGCATGAAAATACATCGTTCGAGTTTCGCAAGTGCCTCTGATACCACTATTGGGAAACCCCGGGGATATTTTACAATTTTCAGAGATAGAAATTACACAAATACATTGCGCAGCGGAACTAATATCCCCGAAATAGGCTAGTCCTAAAAACCCAGTGAAGATCGCATGCGAAAGAGTCGACACGATGAGATAGAAAATACCTTGAGCAAGGCGAGGCTGATGTCGAAGTAGGCGCCCAAGCATGCGCCCTCTGTAGTCTCACACACACGGATCACCTCGAGTCCTCTTCTTCCACGCCCAGTGCTACGGGAAGAAGATCCAAGCCTTGTGCTTATTCCTCAAGCCTTGCGCCACCTCCAAGGTATATGCGCCAAGAGGAAGATGAGGAGAAGGAAGTCGCCAAGCAACACCAAGTTCCTCACGCCAAGAGGAAAGGAAGATGAAGTGTTCTCAGCTAGGGTTGGATGGAAGAGAAGTGCGCCACTATCTCTTGCTCTTGCCTCTCTCTTGTGATCACGCCTTCAAGATTAATTGTATCATAAGAGGGAGCATATAGTGTTGGGAAACCCCGGGGATATTTTATAATTTTCAGAGTTATAAACATACATACATTCATTACACAGCGGAAGAATGTCCCCGAAACAGGCCGGTCCCAAAAACCTAGTGAAGATCGCAAGCAAGAGAGTCGACACGATGAGTTAGGAAATACCTTAGAGCAGGATGAGGTCGATGTTGTGATAGGCGCCCAAGCGTGCGCCCTCTGCAGTTTCACACACACAGATGCCTCGAGTCTTCTTCTTCCACGCCCGGTGCTAGCCTCGGGAAGAAGATCTAAGCCTTAGTTATCTTCTTGAATGCTTGCGCCACCTCCAAGGTAGAAGCGCCAATTGATGAAGAAGAG
>CM050437.1:83920141-83937407 GCA_027562315.1 Costus pulverulentus
ACTTCGAAATTCTGAAGGGATCCGGTGCATTAGTGCTGGTATGATCGCACCTGCCATTCTTGTGCCATTTTTCTAATTTATGTCGAGCCGCGCTGTGCGCCCGACACGTAATTCGAGGCGGAGAGTGATTCTCATAATTTTCTTTTTTAAAAATTATTAATTTATTATTATTACTGCACCGTTTTGCGTGTGCTCCGAAGCAGCCTAAAATGGGGTGCAACACGAGGACTTCCCAGGGGGTCACCCATCATAGTACTACTCTCGCCCAATCACGCTTAACTTCGGAGTTCTAATTGGATCCGGTGCATTAGTGCTGGTATGATTGCACCCCCCCATTCTCCTGCCTTTTTTCGAATTTATGTTCAACTGTGGGGTGCGCCCGGCGCGAAATTCAAGGCATAGAGCGATTCTCATAATTTCTTGCAAAAAATTATTAATTTATTATTATTACAGCGTCGTTTGCGTGCGCTCCGAAGCGACCCAAAAAGGTGTGCAACACAAGGACTTCCTAGGGGGTCACCCATCCTAGTACTACTCTCACCCAAGCACGCTTAACTTCGGAGTTCTGATGGGATCCAGTGTATTAGTGCTAGTATGATCGCATCCGCCATTCTCCTGCCTTTTTTCTAATTTATGAATAGCCGCGGAGCGCGCCTGGCATGAAATTTCAGGCGCTGAGCGATTCTCATAATTTTTCTTTTTAAAATACTTATTAATTTAATATTATTACAGCTCCTTTTGCGTGCACTCCGAAGCAGCCCAAAAAGGGGTGCAACACGAGGACTTCTCAGGGGGTCAACCATCCTAGTACTAGTCTCACCCATGCAAGCTTAACTTCGGAGTTCTGATGGGATCTAGTGCATTAGTGCTGGTATGATCACACCCGCCATTCTACTACCTTTTCTCTAATTTATGTATAGCCGTGAGTAGCGCCTGGTACGAAACTCGAGGCGCAGAGCGATTCTCATAATTGTTTTTTTAAAAAACATATTACTTTTTTATTATTACTGCTCCATTTTGTGTGCGCTCCGAAGTGGCCCAAAAAGGTGTGCAACACGAGGACTTCCAAGGGGGTCACCCATCCTAGTACTACTCTCGCCCAAGCACGCTTAACTTTGGAGTTCTGATGGGATCCGGTGCATTAGTTCTGGTATGATCGCACCCACCATTCTCTTGTTTTTTTACTAATTTATGTCCAGCCGCGGGGACCGCCCAGTGCGAAATTCGAGGCGGAGTGCGATTCTCATAATTTTTCCTTTTTAAAAAAATGTTAATTTATTATTATTATTGCTCCATTTTGCATGCACTATGAAGCGGCCTAAAAAGTAGTGCAACACGAGGACTTCCCAAGGTGTCACTCATCCTATTACTACTTTCGCCAAAGCACGCTTAACTTTGGAGTTATGATTAGATCCGGTGCATTAGTGTTGGTATGATTCCACCCACAATTCTCCTGCCTTTTTTGTAATTTATGTCTAGCCGCGGTGCATGCCTGGTGCGAAATTTGAGACACAGAGCGATTGTCATAATTTTTCTTTTTGAGAAATTATTGAACTATTATTATTACAGCTCCATTTTGCATGAGCTCCGAAGCGGCCTAAAAAGGGGTGCTACACGAGGACTTCGCAGGGGTCACCTATCCTAGTACTACTCTCGCCCAAGCACGCTTAACTTCGGAGTTCTGATGGGATCCGGTGCATTAGTGCTAGTATGGTCGCACCCGCCATTCTCCTGCCCTTTATTTTATTTATGTCCAGCCGCGGGGCGCGCCTGACCCAAAATTCCAGGTGCAGAGCGATTCTCATAATTTTTTCTTTTAAAAAAATTATTAATTTATTATTATTACAACTCCGTTTTCCGTGCGCTCCAAAGCAGCCCAAAAAGGGGTGCAACACGAGGACTTCCTAGGGGGTCACCCATCCATGTACTACTCTCGCCTAAGCACGCTTAACTTCGGAGTTCTGTTGGGATCCGATGCATTAGTGCTGGTATGGTCGCACCTACCATTGTCTTTCCTTTTTTCTAATTTATGTATAGTCGCAGGACGCGCCCGGCGCGAAATTCCAGGCGGAGTGCGATTCTCATAATTTTTCCTTGTACAAAATTATTAATTTATTATTATTACAGCTCCGTTTTGCGTGCGCTCCAAAGCGGCCCAAAAAGGGGTACAACACGAGGACTTTCTAGCGGGTCACCCATCCTAGTACTACTCTCGCCCAAGCACGCTTAAATTCGGAGTTCTGATGGGACCCGGTGCATTAGTGCTGGTATGATCGCACCAGCAATTCTCGTGTCTTTTTTCTAATATATGTCTAGACACGGGGTGCGCCTGTCGCGAAATTCGAGGCATAGAGTGATTCTAATAATTTTTTTAAAAAATTATTAATTTATTATTATTATAGCTCCGTTTTGTGTGCACTCCGAAGCGGCCCAAAAAGGGGTGCAACACGAGGACTTCCTAGGGTGTCACCCATCCGAGTACTATTATCGCCCAAGCACGCTTAACTTCGGAGTTCTGATGGGATCAGGTGCATTAGTGCTGGTATGATCGCATCCGCCAATCTCCTGCCTTTTTTCTAATTTATGTCGTGCCGCGGGGCGCACTCGGTGCTAAATTCGAGGCGGAGATCTATACTTATAATTTTTCTTTTTAAAAAATTATTAATTTTTTATTATTATAGCTCCATTTTGTATGCGCTCCGAAGCGGCCCAAAAAGGGGTGCAACACGAGGACTTCCCAGGGGGTCACCCATTCTAGTACTACTCTCGCCCAAGCATGCTTAACTTTGGAGTTCTGATGGGATCCGGTGCATTAGTGCTGGTATGATCGCACCTGCCATTCTCCTTCATTTTTTCTAATATATGTCCAGCCGAGGGGCGCGCCCGCAATTCTCATAATTTTTCTTTTTAAAAAAATTATTAATTTATTATTATTACAGCTCCACTTCACGTGCGCTCTAAAGCGGCCCAAAAAGGTGTGCAACACAAGGACTTCCCAGGGAGTCACCCATCCTAGTACTACTCTCGCCCAAGCATACATAACTTCAGAGTTCTGATAGAATTCGGTGCATTAGTGCTGGTATGATCGCACACGCCATTCTCTTGCCTTTTTTCTAATTTATGTCCAGCCACGGGGAGCGCCTGGCACGAAATTCGAGGCAGAGAGCGATTCTCATAATTTTTCTTTTTAAAAAATTATTAATTTAAATCGAAGATCACTTTCATGCATCTAATCTCTATGTTAATTATCTAAAGTGAAATCGAAATACTTTCGTACTTTAGTTTCACATGTTTTACTGATGATTCTCTAATGATCCGATACTTAATTTCTTATAATATCTTCATGTTTATTTCAAAAATTCTTCCTAGATCAAAATTATCAACAAGACAATAAACTTCTAAAACCTAGAAATAAGAACAAACCTAATTTTTTATGATTAGTTCATAAATCAAGATTCTAGGGTTCCAAGTTCTCGTAAGTTACCGTTCTGTCTATATCGCAAAAACTCCAATACATGTCGACAATATGAAACTAGAAAGAATAAAAGGCAATCATCACATAAGTAGAATTATCATAACAAAAGTTTCCTGACGAATCAAGGATCATCTAGTCATTATGAAACTAAGGGGATTACATCCCATGTCCCAAAAGAAAGTTACGCTACCATGGAGTTAAAAATACATTAGAAATTCATTAAAAAAATCATAATTCCTCAAAGGGAGAATAGAAAAGTTACTGAATTCATAGGGGTGTAAAAATTTACACACAACCGTAATTTTGGAAAATTTCAGATGAATAGTGTTACTACAGTACCCCCTGAACAGTAACTGCTACAGTAAATTGCGATATTCCTTCTCTGCCCAAATCTTCTTGCATTGATTTCTCCTTCGTCTGAACTTCTTTCGATCTGAAATTTCTGGTATATCCTCTCCTTCGCAGGTCGAAGTTCTCCTGTAAATTTTGCAGCCTGAGGTGGCCTCTATGCCTTTTGGCGAGAGGCTGAGCCCTAGGGATGCCCTTGTTGATTTCTCCCTCAATTCTTGATGAAATTCGATGATTCTTGTCCTCAAATCTTCCTCTCGATATTTAGAACACTCTCCTTTTTATGGTTTTTAATTGGTGCCCTGGATCTTCTGATATTGCATCACAAATATTGTACTTTAGAGCGGCTGCGGAAGACTCATTCAAATTCAGAATTACGGCCGTAATTTTGATTATGGTAGTGCCGTAATGTGTTCTGTGAATAATTTCCATGAAATTATGGCCCATAAAAAATATTACAGCAGTGTCATAATTTGTTCTGTGAATTTCTGATGACACCAAAATTTATGGTATATTTTGTGTCATTTCATTGGTGTTTTTGTGTCATATTTATGCTCTTTTGCTTGTTTTTCAGCTTTATTTATCAAATATTGCAAAATCTACACCATTTCTTATTTTTCATGGTTTTCAGGTAAAAAGTGCTATATTTTGATGGATTTTGGAACATCTGAGTGCACCAATGGATTCTAGACGTCGAAACGAAGCTGCCCATCAATTTTCATGCAAATCAGAGTAAGTTTGAAAAATACACCCCGGTGTAATTTTTATTACGGGTGTAATTTTCTACCCAGAAATACACAGAAGAAAATATGGCACTACCGTAATATTTTTCACGGGCCGTAATTTTGATCCAAAAATACATAGAAGCAAAATACGGCATTGCCGTAATCAAAATTACGAAAGTAATTATGTTTTTGGCCGAGTCTTCTGCGGCCGATAAAAAGCCCAATTTTTGTGATGAAATATCAGGAGATCAAGGCACCAATTAAAAAATCGTAAAAAGGGGTCTCTTCTATATATCGAGGAGAAGATTTGAGGACAAGAATCATCCAATTTCGTGAAGAATCGAGGGAGAAATCAGAAAGGGTGTCCTTAGGGTGTGGCCTCTCGTCATGAGGCGTAGAGGCCACCTCAGGCCACCAAATTTACAGGAAAGTTTCACCCAACGGAGAAGAGGATACATCAAAAATTTTAGATCAAAAGAAGTTCGATAGAGGGAGAAATCGAAGAAAGAAGATTCGATCGTGAATAGTATTTCACGATTTTACTGTAGTGACACTGTTCATAATACTGTAGCAATACTGTTGCATCCGAAAATTCCCAAAATTAAGGTGGTGTTTCTTCCTTTTTCGAATTCTAATTTATCATAAACTTTTATTGTATTTTTAATTTAATGGTAGGGTAAACTTCTCCTTGGGACATAAGGGTGTAATCCCCTTAATTTCATAATGATTAAATAATCTTTATTTCATCAGTATAATTTTTATATGATAATTCTGCTTTTGTGATGATTTATCGTTAATTCTCTATAGGTTTATATTATCATGCATGTTTTAGAGTTTTTGCAATATGAACTGAAAAGTGTTTTGCTTGAGAACTTGGAACCCTAAAATTGAATGTTAGGAACTCACCGTAAGAAATTAGGTTTGTTCTTATTCCTCTATTTTAGTAGTATAATTGCCATGTTTGATAATATTGATTTATTGTGATAAACATGATGATTACTTCAAGAAATTGAGCAATTAGTCTGTTGGAGAACCCTAAGCAGAACATGTGAAAAACTATTGTATGAAAATATGTTGTTAGAATTCGGATGCACGAAAGTGATTCTTGAGTTCTTCGTTGATGATTTATAGTTTCTTATGAGTTGATTGACTTAGAATTCGGATGCACGAAAGTGATCCTTAAGTTCTTCGTTGATGATTCACTTATCTTCAGCATTGAATAGATCTTGCGCGAAAGCGAGGATTAGTTCTTTGTATAATTATCTGCACGAAAGTGAGATGATTCTATTATGAAGTAAATTATGTTTTTTTCATAATAAGATTAGACTGACGACCTCTTATTTATATCTAGTCATTGAAATCAAGGTGGATGAAACCCTAGTCCCAGTTTCTCTCTTATTATGTTTTTTGTGTGTTTTTGATCATTGCTTCGCTATTATTCGATTGCCTAGATAGTAAGAACTCAATTATTTGGTACTTGACAACGAGGTCTCTGTGGTTCCATATCTTTCTTTATTACTTCGAGTATCTGTGCACTTGCGGATATAACAAGTTTTTTGCGCCGTTGCCGGGGACCTTTGTTTTGTTAATATCAAAATAGTTGTCAATATTGCTAGACTAAGTTTTATTTGTTTTAGATTTAACTTTGTTTTTTGTTTTTGCAGATTTTGGATTTTCACTGTTGTGACAGAACTGTGATTTCTGAAATTCTTTTATTTTCTTGTGTTTTTTGTTTTTTACATATTTTTACAAAAAAAAATTGATTGGTGTTGGATAATCTTTCTGTTTTTGATAGATTTGAAGATATGTCTTTTAATCACAACTCATGAGCAACTGAAAGAGGTGAGGTATACATGCTACAAAGTAAGTATGAAGATGATTCATTATGCACTCTTGCAGAAAAGTTAGACTCTTATATGCACCCTATTAGGACATCTTATTCTCCTATTAGATGTGATATTTGTGGATGTGTTGATCATTATACTTCTGATTGCCAAATTTTAATTTCCCCAAAATTTAATTTCTCCAAATTCCAATTCATCATGGTATGAAAATGATTAGTATAATTCTAGATGGGAAAATTAAACTTCTTTTTATGAGGATTGCTCAAATCATATTTCTGAACCATACTTTGTGGATACTAAAGAATCTAGGTTAGAATCCATGTTTGAAAAATTCATGACAAATCAAAATCAGATTATGACAAATCAAAGTAAGAAAATTGAAGATCTTAAAGGGATAGTTAGTCAACTTGCTTTGCATGTCGAATCTATACCTACTAATTCTGAAATTTTAGAAACCCAGAATGCACAATAAGCTTGTTTATTTGATTTTGATCTAGAAACTGAGAAAATTAATTTAGAAAATTCCCCCTCTGATTATGATTGTTTTGAAATTGAGCCTTATGTGAACATTAATGAATCTCACTCTGATTTTGATGATTGTAAAATTGATTCATCTGATAATTTATTTGTGAAAAAGTTTGAGGAAATTGATTTTATTAAATCTCATTTTGATGCTAGTGGTATTTATGAGATTGATTCTTTTGATGATATATCATTTGTGGTTAAATCTGATGAAGATATGAGGGAACTGATTTAGAAAAGTCTTATTCTAATTTTGTTGATAATTTTGAAATTGATAAATCATTTGATTGTGAGCATGGGGAACTTGAAAAAAAATTTGAATATCACAAACATTGATGAATCTCACTCTGATGTTTTGCCTATATCTACTGTTCACTCTTTTGATTTATTTGAAGAATTATGTTTTATTGAAGAATCTAATGTGAGACAGAAAGACTATTTTCATGATCCAATACTTGAATCTTTTGATCTAAGTCCTAATCTTATTGCAATTGAAGATATAAATTTGAAGAAAGGACTAATGATTTTGCTTTCTGATAAATATAGGAAGATCATTGAATATCTTTAGAGTGGAATTGAAAATTTTGATTTCTGCATATTTAAGAAAGCCACGTTGATTGTGATTTACATGAAATTTTGGATGTTTGGATTAGCGGCTAAACTTTTTGGACAACGGAAATGCAGAAAACTATATGTTATTTACTATGGTACTGATCCATCTGCTTCACCATGATATTTGGGTTTTGGTCAAGCTAATGACCTAAAAATTAGCTCTTCTTGGGAGGCAACCCAAGCACTCTTACTTAGCATAGTTTCTTTTATTTTAGTTTATTTTTAGAATTAATTTTTCTTTTCTTTTTGGAGGGAAAATCAAACTTTGCACAAAATACGGCACTGCCGTAACCATTTTTACGGCGCCGTAATTCCAGCATATTTCTAACTCGAGACTTTTGTGCAAATTATAGCACTGCCGTAATTATTTTTACTTCCGTAATTTTTTTGAAAAAAAAATTATAAATTTATGGATTCTGATTTCTATCTTGCAATCAATTTGTTTCCAGTCTTGATTTCATCTGCCACCTACAGTTTCTTGTCCAGATTCACAGCGCCTCTGATCACCAGCCACCACCACTGCATCAGCCTCTAACACCACTGTTTCCAGTAGTTGACACTAGATTCTACCACTAGGCGCCTCTTATTTCTTTTGCCACCACTTATTCTATTGATTTTATTTATGCAGCAGAATCATCATTAGTAACTCTGATTTTTTATTTGCAGTGCTATCTCTCACACCCGCCGGCTGACATCTTCACTTCCAGGTCTGTAGTCTCTAGCAGGCCATTGGAGACTACTCATCATCACTCTACTGTCGGCACCATCCTCTTCATTGCTAGCAGCTTTTCAGCTAGCATCTGTTCCACCTCTGCTTCTTGCCTACTCAACTCTTTCCATTGGCACCCTTTTTGGACCACTGACGATATCTCTGATTATTATTTTTTGTTAAAGTTAGATACTATTTTTGGTCGGAGCCTTATGTATCTCAAATTGTGTAGGTAAAATTTTCATGAAGTGCATCTTTGAAGACCTAACCGCATCTAGCCTGACGGTACACCCCGGACGACGATGGAGCTTGCTATGTAGTTTTGTGAGTATCGTTTGCACTATCTTGTATTCATGATTATTTCATATGGTTGCATCTTTGATTTGCTTTAGATGTATCACTCACTGAGATTTCTATTCGATGTGGTCTCTTGAATCTAGTATTTTACACTTTCGACCATGATTGTTTGAGTTTGAGGCTTCACACCTTTTGGAGTGATTTTGACATATTTTGATGTTTAAAAATTTTTATCCATGTGATGAGAGGTGTATGGATTGTTCTATGATGATGAATGACTGTTGAATTTATTTCTCTAATACATATCTGCTTTTGGAATTTTTCATTGATTGATGAATGAGATTTTGGGTAGATATATTATTTGATGAATTTGGTTTAAAAGTGAAACTACTTCTTTGAATAAAACTAGCATATGAGTATGATTTTTGAATTGATGCTGATAGACCAATTTAGTTGATGTTCATGCTATTTACTATTTAGTTGATGAATTTATTTCTCTCTTTATTTCTCAAATAAAGAGAGGACTCCCCTACTTGGCACTGTGTAAAATTGACAGTGGTACCAAAGACACGGGTTGAAATATAAGAAAAAAAGAGAGAAGAAAAAGCATGTGTCTATGTGGGCACATGCCATGGAGAGGAATCGATTCACATTAATTCCGCTATCTTTGGTAAAATTCTTTCTACTAAAAAGATATGAGTTCTATTACATTGATTATGTGATCAATATACTCTAACTTTGTCACCAGGAAAAAGATGGTAATCGAATTAGAGAATGTGGACAATACATAAAAGGATAAAAAATAAAAAAAAAGGAAAAAAAAATTTGTGAGTCGAAAAGATCTTGGAAATCCTATTCCTATAAACAAAAGTTGATAGTTATGAACTGAAACTGAATAAAATCTTGAGATTGAAATTCTGCTTATTGTACAAGTTGCGAAGTTTTATTTGATTAAGTTGTAGATCTTGAGGATTGAATTCAAAGGATGATATGTTTATTTGAAATTTTATGAAGCAATTGGTGGAATTTTTCATTGGTGATTGTATTTTAGAAATTTATTCTTTATGAGAAAGCCTATTCCTATGATGAATTTTTGATTTTTGCTTGAGAACAAGCAAAGTTTGAGCCTTATGTGTTTGATGATACCAAAATTTATAGTATATTTTGTGTCATTTCATTGGTCTTTTGTGTCATATTTATGCTCTTTTCCTTGTTTTTAAGCTTTATTTATCAAATATTACAGAATCTACACAATTTCTTGTTTTTGATGATTTTCAAATAAAAAGTTTTATATTTTAATGGATTTTAGAAGATCTGAGCACACCAATGGATTCCAGACGTCGAAACGAAGCCACCCGTCAATTTTTACGCAAATCAGAGCAAGTTGGAAAAATACACCCTGGGTGTAATTTTTAGTACGAGTGTAATTTTTAGTTAAGGGGTAATTTTCTGCCCAGAAATACACCACTGCCGTAATGATTTTTACAGGCCATAATTTTGGCCCAGAAATCCATAGAAGAAAATATGACACTGTCGTAATATTTTTTACGGCCATAATTTTGACCGAAAAACACACAGAAGCAAAATACGGCACTGCCGTAATCAAAATGATGGTCGTAATTATGTTTTTGGCCGAGTCTTCCGCGGCCACTCAAAAGCCCAAATTTTGTGATGTAATATCTGGAGATCCAGGGCACCAATTGAAAAACCGTAAAAAAGGCGTCTCTTCTATATATCGAGGAGAAGATTTGAGGACAAGAATCATCTAATTTCGTGAAGAATCGAGGGAGAAATCAGAAAGGGCATACTTAGGGTGTGGCCTCTTGTCATGAGGCGTAGAGGCCACCTTAGGCCACCAAATTTACAAGAAAGTTTCGCCCAAGGGAGGAGAGGATATACTAAAAATTTCAGATCGAAAGGAGTTCGATCGAGGGAGAAATCGAAGAAAGAAGATTCGGGCATGAATAGTGTTTCACGATTTTACTGTATCACTACTATTTACTATACTGTAGCACCTGAAAATTCCCAAAATTATGGTGGTGTTTCTTTCTTTTTTGAATTCTAATTTATCATAAAATTTTATTGTATTTTTAATTTCATGGTAGTGTAAACTTCTCCTTGGGACATAAGGGTGTAATTCCCTTAATTTCATAATGATTAGATAATCTTTATTTCGTCAGTATAATTTTGATATGATAATTCTGCTTTTGTGATGATTTGTTTTTAATTCTCCATAGGTTTATATTATCATGCATGTTTTAGAGTTTTCGCAATATGGACTGAAAGGTGTTTTGCTTGAGAACTTGGGACCCTAAAATTGAATCTTATGAACTCACCATAAGAAATTAGGTCTGTTCTTATTCCTCAATTTTAGTAGTATAATTGTCATGTTTGATAATATTGATCTAGGATTGAGTTATTGTGATAAACATGATGATTACTACAATAAATTGAGAAGTTGGTCTATTGGAGAACCCTAAGCAGAACATGTGAAAACTATTATACGAAAATATGTAGTTAGCATATGGATGCACGAAAGTGATCCTTGAGTTTTTCGTTGATGATTTATAGTTTCTTATGATATGATTGACTTAGAATTCAGATGCACGAAAGTGATCCTTGAGTTTTTCGTTGATGATTCACTTATCTTCAGCATTAAATAGATCTTGCGCGAAAGCGAGGATCGGTTCTTTGTATAATTAATTATCTGCACGAAAGAGAGATGATTGTATTATGAAGTGAATTATGTCTTTATCATAATAAGATTAGACTGACGACCTCTTATTTATATCTAGTCATTGAAATCAAGGTGGATGAAACCCTAGTCCTAGTTTTTCTCTGATTATCTTTTTCGTGTGTTTTCGATCATTGCTTCGCTATTATTCGATTGCCTAGATAGTAAGAACTCAATTATTTGGTACTTGACAATGAGGTCTCTGTGGTTCGATATCTTTCTTTATTAGTTCGAGTATCCATGCACATGCGGACACGACAATATCTGGGCAGAAATTACGGTAGTGTAATTTTTATTACGGCACTGCCGTAATTTGCTTCTGTGCATTTTGGGGCAGAAATTACGGGCCATAATAAATATTACACCCACAGTGTATTCTGGGCAGAAAATTACAGGTCATAATAAAAATTACACCCGGGGTTTAATTTTCAAACTTGCTCTGATTTGCATGAAAATTGATGGGTAACTTCGTCTCGGCATCTGGAATCCAATAGTGTGCTCAGATCTTTCAAAATCCATAAAAAATAGGCCCTTTTTACTTGAAAATAATCAAAAACGAAAAAATGTATAGATTCTGCAATATTTGACAAATAAGGCTTAAAAACAAGCAAAAGAGCATGAATAAGACACAAAAAGACTAATGAAAGACACAAAATATACTATGAATTTTCGTGTCATCATGCGCCTGTTGGTGTATATGCCCTTAGACCTGTTGTTGGTCTATCTTGTACTACTTGACATTGGTATTTAATATATCATTCTAGCATTGTCGTTATTATGCTATGTTTACATCTGCAATTATGTACATGGATAATAATGTCCCTGGAGACAGATTGTATCAGTGCTCAAACGATGTGTCCCCAGTCGAGTACCTGAGTGGATAAGGGACAGCTTTGGTACATGAGAGACTGATATATGAGCTGGTTAGGCACGGGGTGCTAACGCTGACATATGGGTATATCAGTGGTGGATATACTGGACTTACCCGCTGTGAGGCTCTAACTTGGTGTCATGAGTGAAGCTCACAAGTGACAGGAGATGCATTGATCCCTTGACTTGAGGTCATTGACTTTTCTATAAGGTTAGGGACATGCTTTGATACAACCTAACACATCGCCGTAGCAGGGAGTTCATAACGGTTGTCATTGGGTATGTCAGGACCCATATGAGAAGATCAATGGACAGACATAGGATTTGCCTATTCCTGCTGGAAGCTTGATATCCATGGGGCCCCCCTATGGTTGCATGACTTGAAAGTGTATGACCATACCCAGGTGAAAGCCTGATTTAGTCATGACCATGAGATTGGGTGAAAACAAAGTGGTGACATACTTTGTCCAATCGGATATCAGTATGGCAAAGAGACTATAATGGTCGATATCTTATTACGATGATGGGGATGTCGATGCTGATATCTATTCTGAGGACTTGGGTAGTAGTGATGCACTACTAGGTGCAACTCACTGCTTGTGATGACCTGAGTTCATCACTGTCAACGTCAGAGGAACCTATAGGGTCGCACAACTTGAAACTCGGGTTCTCGTATTGATCGAGCAGCCTAATGATCGAGTTATTGGATAACTCGGATCTTTTTGGGAGATGGGCCAAATGAGATGGAAGGAACTTATTGGAGCTAACTTCATTTTTGGGCTAGATGAGCCAAATGGGCCCAATAGGCCAAATGGGCCAAATAGGCCCAATAGGCCAATTGGACCAAATGGGCCAAATGAAGTCTAAGCTTGGAGCATGGACCAATAGGCCTCCAAGCCCAATGGGCGTGAAGCCCAGTTGGGGCGTGAGGTCCAGTGGGCCTTGAGGCCTAATGGGCCATGACAATAAGTTGTTTGGCCCAATAGACATCAGGGTAAATTAAATACTGTATTTAATTATGGGAATTAAATTCTATATTTAATGTTGTAATTAATTCTATATTTAATTCTGTAATTAATTTTGATATTAATTTTGAATTTAATTTTGAATTTAATTCCGAGTTTAATTCTAAATTTGAAGAGTCATGCTATTAATGGCCATTAATAAGTTTTACACCAAGATACCTCTTGGCGTAGAGGGCACCTCTCACCGTGATTTTTACACTGAAGCTTCGTTTGGAGTAGAGAGGACACACCAGAAGTTTCAAAGCCAAAGGATCTTAGACGGGGGAGAAATCAATGAAACACTAGTCGCCGCTGCTGTTCATCGCAGATTACGGCCGTAATCATCTTTGCGGTCGTACCGTAATATGTTCTTTCCCTCTGTTTTGATTTCCTACACCATGAATTATTGTAATCTTTCCTCCATGCAAGCTTAAACATATTTTGGGACATGGGGTGTATTCCCCTTGATTTTTAATGATTAGATAACTTTTGATCTTCGTTAGAATAGTTTTATGATGATAATTTTACTTATGTGAATGATTGTACTATGATTCTCCATAGATTGATGTTATTATTCATGTTTTAGAGTTCTCACAATAAGGACCGAAAGGTGATTTGTTTGAGAACTTGAAACCCTAGAATTGCATGTTAGGAACTCTCTTAGGTTAGTTCTAAATATTTGATTTTAGTGATCTTAATGCCTTGTTGATAATTTGAATCTAGGGTTGAGTTATTGTGTTAGAGTTGATTTGATCTTGCACGAAAGTGAGGATCGAGTCGTCGAAAAACCATAAGTAGAACTTGTATTGAGTCTTGGATGCACGAAAGTGATCCTTAACATTCCACTTGAGACAATCAACTTAGAATTCGGATACACGAAAGTGATCTTGAATTCTTTGATAGATGATTTACTTATCTTTAGCGTTGGGATAGATCTTGCGCGAAAGCGAGGATTGATCCCTACATGATTGTCTGCACGAAAGTGAGATGATCCCTTAATGAAGTAAATTAAGTCTTTATCATGATAAGATTAGTCTGGCGACCTTTTATTTATGTCTAGTCATTAGAATCAAGGAGGATGAAACACTAGTCCCAGTTATTTCTCTTTATTTATTTTTTTAGCATACTTTTCCGCATAGTTTACTTCCATCATATTCGGCTTGCTTAGCTAGTGAGAAAACATCTATTTGGTACTTAACACGTAGGTCTCTGTGGTTCGATATTTTTATTACTTCGAAGTATCCGTGCACTTGCGGACACAATAAGTTTTTGGCGCCGTTGCCGGGGACCTTAGTTTTCTTAATATCAAAATAGTTGTTACTATTGCTAGACTAAGTTTTATTTGTTTTAGATTTAACTTTGTTTTTTGTTTTTGCAGGTTTTGGATTTTCACAAGTTGTGACATAACTGTGATTTCTCAAATATGTGAATTTGCTTGTGTTTTATCTTTTTCTATTTTTTTATATTCTGAAAAAAA
Source organism: Costus pulverulentus (assembly GCA_027562315.1). Classification (NCBI taxonomy): domain Eukaryota; kingdom Viridiplantae; phylum Streptophyta; class Magnoliopsida; order Zingiberales; family Costaceae; genus Costus; species Costus pulverulentus. Next base: position 83,934,759 of record CM050437.1, read on the forward strand.
TGAATAATTTGATTGATTGGTCTTGGATTATCTTTCTGTTCTTGATAGACTTGATAAATTTGTCTTTTCATCATAATTCAAGGGCATCTCAAAGAAGTAAGGTATACATGCCACAAGGTAAGTATGATACATTGAGCACACTCCAAGATACGTTTAACTCTTTTATGCACTCTGTTAAGAAATCTTCTTCTTCTAATAGATGTGATATTTGTGGATATTCTGATCATTACACTTCTAATTGCCAATTTTTAAATTCCAATTCACCATGGTATCAAAATGATCAATGTGATTCTAGATCTTTATATGATGATTGCTCAAACTATACTTCTGAACCATATTTTGAGGATACTGAAAAAATCTAGCTTAGAGATAATGTTTGAAAAGTTCATGAGTACCCAAGCAAAACAGAATGATGACTTGAATGAGAGTCTGAAACAGATCAATTCTAGTGTGAATGGGACCCTAAAATAAATCAATTCTAGGTTGGATGACATGGTTGCACACAATGAAATTTTTGAGACCCAGTTAGCATAACAAGATTGTTTATTTGCTTTTGATTTGGAAACTGAAGAACTTGATCTAGAAAATTCCCCCACTGATTATGATTGTTTTGAGATTGAGCCTTATGTGTTTATTCATGAATCTCACTCTGATTTTGATGATTGTAAAATTAATTCATCTGATAATTTATTTGTGGAAAAATTTGAGAAAATTGACTCTGAAAAATCTTTTGATTCTAATGATAATTGTAAAATTGATTCTTTTGATGATATATCATTTGTGGTTGAATCTGATGAAGGGTATGAGGGGGCTGATTTAGAAAAATCTCATTGTGATTTTGTTGAAAATTTTGAAATTGATGAATTACCTGATTGTGAGCATGAAGGACTTGAATAAAATTTGGATATTGCAAATATTGATGAATCTCACCATGATGATATTTTGCCCATATCTATTATTGACTCTTGTGATTTATTTGAAAAATTATGCTTTGTTGAGAAATCTAATTTGAGACAGAAAGTTCATTTTGATGATCCAATGCTTGTATCTTTTGATCAAAGTCCTATTGCACTTGAAGATATAAATTTGAAGAAAGGACTTATGATTTTGCTTTCTGAAAAATATAGAAAAATCATTGAGTATCCTTTGATTGGAGTTGAGAATTTTGATTTTGATTCCCGCATATTTGAGAAAGCCATATCGATTTTGATTTACATGAAATTATGGATATTTGGATTAGTGGCTAAACTTTTTGGACAGCGGAAAAGGAAAAAATTGCATGCTATTTACTTTGGTACAGATTCACCTGCTTCACCATGATATTTGATTTTTGGTCAAGCTAATGACCTAAAATTAGTGCTTCTTGGGAGGCAACCCAAGCATTATCACTTAGCTTAGTTTCTTTTATTTTAGTTTATTTTTAGAATTAATTTTTCTTTTCTTTTTGCAGAAAAAAATAAATTTTTTGCGCAAAATACTGCACTGCCGTAATCTTCTTTACGGTGCCGTAATCCTGATCCGATTTCATCCGAGAGTTTTTAGCATATTATGACAGTACCGTATTGGTTTTTACGGTACCGTATTTTTGGATATTTTTGACCCGAGAATTTGTGTCAATTACGGCACTGCCGTAAAGAACATTACACCCGTAATTTTTGAACTGCTTTCTGCTTATCCGAGTAGGTGTTTTCTCGCTGCGATTTTAAGAATCTGGGTCACAAAATTTTTTTATCTTTGGCACCATCACGAAGTACTCATCTTTGTCTATCATCTGGATATTTTTCTGAATTTTAAAGTCCATGGATCATTCTAAAACCCATAGCAACTTTTCAATTCTAATTAATATCTGCAGCAGTTTTCTTTTGACTATTCTGATTAGCACTTTTGTTGCAAGTTTTTAAGATGCTTAAATAACTTGAAACCCTGATTTTTCACTTGAAATATAAAGTTCATGTGTCGTTCTATCTTGTGGATTTGTTGTAATTTCTGATCATTCTAGGACACATAGCAACTTTTCGAATTTGATTAACTTTTGTGCAGTTTTTGCAGTTTTGTAATCTGAGTAGCCTTCTTTCTGCTGATGCGCTAAATTCCTGACAGATTTTGATCCTTTGATTTTTCATACATCTGAAAAGAACATATCTTATTCTATTACATGGTTCTGTCCATTTTCAATTTGGATCGTTAAATTTTATTCTAGGGTATGGCTACTTTTCATAAAAAAATTCAAAAACTGCTTGGTTTGCTTTCTACTTGTTATTGCTTCTTTTGCCTCCAGATCCAGAAATCATCAAGAGCAACTGTCTTCCATCTCTAGCTACCACTGCATCTGCCTCTGACATCACTGTATCCAGCCGTCGACACTGGATTATACCATCTGCAGATTCTTACTTCTTTTGCTGCCTCTTATTCCATTTAATTTATTTATGCAGCAGACTCTTCATTAGTGACTGATTTTTTTATCTATGCAGTGCTATCTCTCGCACCACCCACCGACGATCTCACCTCCAGGACTGTATTCTCTAGCAGGCCACTAGATATTACTGTTGGGGTATGCCCTTAAGGCTAATGTTTGAGGCCTTGGGATTCTTTCAGTATCATGTATAAACTCTTATGTTTATAAAGGCAATGGTTGTTATTTAGTTTGTT
>CM050437.1:83937507-83962494 GCA_027562315.1 Costus pulverulentus
AGTGAGATCTGGTCTGATCATGTTTGATTGATTAGGACTTGAGATCGGTAAGCTTCGATCGAGAGAGATGATTCTAGATCGGTGAGATCAGGAACATCAAGAGATGAATGGTCAGATCTAGAACCTTAGGGTTTATTTTTGATCTGGACTAAAGGCTTGGCTTGATTGGTTTTGAACAAAACCAAAATGAACCGGCTTATATGTGAGCGCATGGTTCAAAGGGGAGAAGCATATGCGTTCGGTTCACTTATGTGAACGCATCAACGCATGAAGTAAAGGCTTGCTATTTTTGGAAGTGGCGGTTTCCAAAATAGCTTCTCAACGCCTCACGTTTACTTCTCTTCACGAATTGTCGCCTCTTCCTCTTGACGGATACACGCTCGTGTGATCGAAAGAGGTTGACGACAAGGAGGTCTCGGCCAAGAAAACATCTCCTCTTCCCTTCTATTCGACAAGGAGACTTGTAGATCTTTGCTAGCACAAAGATCACCAAGGAGGAGCCATTTATCTTCTTGTGTGCGGTACCTTCGGAGGAGAGCTCTTTTGCGATCTTCTTCCAAAGCTCCATCAAAGAGATGGCCATGGTATGAATCTCTTCTGATCTATACTAGTTCATGAAAGTTGATCATATGACGAACAAAAGATCATGAGAAACCCTTGCTTCCGCTCGAAACTTTTTATATGCGCCACCTTTAGGGTTTCGCCCCCCTCTTGAAAGGGGTACTTGCAATTACTCACTCTATTATCGGCACCATCACTATCATTGCTAGCAGCTTTTCAGCCAGCCTCTATTCCATCAGCTTTTTCCATCAGCACGCTTTTGGACCATCGATGATATCCCTGATTCTTCTTTGAGAAAATTATTTTTATCATTATTCTTTTTAGAGACTATTTTTAGATTTAGCCTTATGTATTTAAGATTGTGCAAGTAAAATTTCGAAAGGCACATCTTTGGACTTTGCAGCATCTGCCCCGACACTATTTTTGGTCTGAGCCTTATGTATTTTTGGTCCGAGCTTGCTATATAGTTTTGTGAGTATCGTTTGCGCTCTCTTATTCATGATTATTTCATATAGTTGCATCTCTGATTGTATCACTCACTGAGATTCCTACTTGATGTGGTCTCTTGAATCTATCGTTTTACACTTTTGACCATAATCTTATGAGTGTGATGCTTCACACATTTTGCATTGATTTTGACATATTTTGATGTTTAAAAAAAATTTATGATGAAAAGTGTATGGAATTTTTTATGATGATGAGTATACTCTTGATTTATATTGACTTGATTGATTGATGATGAATGGATTCAAATTCATGATTAGAGAAAAACTCTATTATGTTAGATTTATTTCTTCAATGCATATCTATCTCTGAAATTTGACATTGGTTGATGCATGAAATTTTGGGTAGATGTATTATTTGAGGAATAAGATCTAGGGTAAACCTATTCTTTTGAATAAATTGAGTATATGAGTATGATTTGATAATTGAGATCAATTGATCAACCTAGTAGATGCTTAGTCTATTTTGCTATTTGTTGGGAAATAAGAATCCAAGATCCATAAAAATAGTGAGAGACTCCCCTACTTGGCACTATGTAAAAATGATGGTGGCACCTAAGATATGGGTTGAAGTCTATGCATGAAAAATAATGAAAGATAAAAAGAATAAGACTCCTCTACTTGGCACTATGCAAAATTGATAGTGGTAACGAAGATAAGAATTGATGTCAAAAATAAAAAATGTGTATCTAAGTTATATGTGGAAAAAGGGAAAAAAGGAAAAAAAGGGAAATCAAATACATAAAAAAGGGAAAAAAGTTATGTGTGGAAAAAGATCTTGGAAACCTAATTCCTGTAAACAAAAGCATGATAGATTTGAACTGAAAACTGGGTGAAATCATGAGATTGAAAATTCTATTTATTATACAAGTTGCAAAGTTTTATTTGATTGAATTGTGGATCCAAAGGGTTGACTTCTAAGAATGATATATTTGCTTGAAGTTTTATAAAGCAATTGATGGAATTTTTCATTGATGATTGTATTTTAGAAATTTATTGAGCATGAAAAGGTTATTCTTTTAATCAAGTTTTGATTTTTGCTTGAGGACAAGTAAAGTTTGAGCCTTATGTATTTTGATGACACCAAAATATATAGTATATTTTGTATCATTTTATATAACTTTTCATGCTAAATTGAGGATCTTTACTTGTTTTCATGCTAGAATGATCAAATATTGCAAAGTCTACTTCTATTTTGGTTTTTCATGATTTTCAGGTAAAAAGGCACAATTTTAGGGCGTTTTCAAGCAATTTCAGATACATAGAAGATTTCCCATCATCAAGAAGAAGATACTGGGCACATTTTGAGCAAATCCAAGCAAGAACCCAAATTACGGTAGGGCCATAATATCCATTACGGTACATCGTAATTTCAATACCGTAATTGGGAGAGCCCTACCGTAATTTGAGTTTTCCATAACCGAGAAATTCGCGATATTACGGCACCGCCGTAAACATCTTTACGGTGCCGTAATGTGGGTGTAATTATGACCAGAGATTTGATGAAGTTTATGGTACTACCATAAAGGCGTTTACGGTACCGTAATTCTGGATGGTTTTCAACCCGAGAGATTTCAGACATTACGGCACCACTGTAAAGCATTTCACGGTACCATAATGCTGATAGGATTCTGCAAGTGCACGGAATTATCGAAGTAATAAAAATATCGATCCACAGAGACCTACGTGTTAAATACCAAATAGTTGTATTCTCACTAGCTAAGCAATCGAGTATGATGTGAGTAAATAATAGGAAAGCGCGCAAAATAAGAGATAATCAAAGAGAGATACATGGTACTAGGGTTTCATCCACCTTGACTTCAATGATTAGATCTATAAAAGGTTCGTCAATCAAATCTTGCTAAAATAAAGACCTAATTTACTTCATAAAAGGATTATCTCACTTTCGTGCAGATAACCACCCAGAGATAAATCCTCACTTTCGCGCAAGATTTATCCCAGGCTAAAGATAAGTAAATCATCAATCAGAGAATTCAAAGATCACTTTCGTGCATCCGAATTCTAGGTTGATAATCTCTAGTGGAGTCTCAAGGATCACTTTCGTGCATTCGAGTCTCTACACTAGTTTTACTCATGGATCTCCAACGTTCCGATCTTTGCTTTCACACAAGATCTCCACGTTTGACAAATAGACTCGATCTATAGATTTATGTTATAATCGTGGCAATTAATTTCCTAGAACAGATCAAATTAGATCTAACCTAAGGAAGGGATCCTAACATGCAATTATAGGGTTCTAAGTTCTCAAGCAAATCACCTTTCAGTCTCATTGCGAAAACTCTAAAAACATAATTAGTAACATGGACTTATAGAGAGTCTAAGCACAATCCATCACAAAAGTAAAATTATCATAGCAAAAATTATCATGACGAAAATAGAAGAGTTATCTAATCATTAAGAATCAAGAGGATTACACCCCATGTCCCAAAAGAGTGTTAAGCTTGCATAGAGGAAAAAAATACAATGAATCATAGTTTAGAACAATTAGAAATCAGAGAAGGAGAAAAAAACAACGTTACAACACAGGTGTAATGTAAATTACACCCGTAATTTCGTGATGAACAGCGCTGTCACCGCTGTTTTGTTGATTACTCCTCTGATCGGACTCCAAACGCTCTGAAACTTCTGTGGCGTCTTTCTCTCCTCTAGGCGAAGCTTCTGGGCAAAAATCATGGCCTGAAGTGCCCTCTACGCCTCTCGGCGCGAGGCCAAACCCTAGCCGCCTCTCTGGCAATTTCTCCCTTGATACTGGAAAACGTTCTTCCTTCGTACGCCTTCCCCTCTTAAAGACGAGTCCGCAACAACTTTCGGATCCTAATTTGGAGCTCTGGATCAAAAGTTATGGCCCGAACAAGTTTCAGCCACGGAAAACTCGCGATTTTGACTGGAAATTACAGCCGTGTAATAATTTACGGTAGTGCCGTAAAATCATTATGTGAACGCTGAGTAAAAATTACGGCCCGTAAAATATTTCTCGATGGCGCCGTAAAATCGAACGAGTTCTCTGGTCTGAATCAGCTGGGAATTACGACCCGTAAAATGGGTTACGGCAGTGCCGTAAAATCTGCAAAGTTCTCTGTTCTGAAAGCGCTGAAAAATACGGCAGTGTAATGCTTTACGGCAGTGCCGTAAAATCAGAAAAACTTTTTGTTTGAGAAATCACCAAAATACGGCAATGCTCTGATTTTACGGTAGCCGCGAAAAATACAGTACCGTAAAATAGGTTACGGCACTGCCGTATTTTGCAAGGTTGCTCCGTTTTGCGTGAAATTTCTTGGGTGATCTCCTCTTGATGATGGTAACTCTTCTATGTGTTTGATTTTGCTTGAAAACTCCTTGAAATAGTGCCTTTTTACCTGAAAATCATGAAAAACCAAAACAGAAGTAGACTTTGCAATATTCGATGAATTTGACATGAAAACAAGTAAAATATCTTTAATCTAGCATGAAAAGATATCCAAAATGATACAAAATATATTATATATTTTGGTGTCATCAAAATACATAAGGCTCAAACTTTGCTTATCCTCAAGCAAAAATCAAAACTTGATTAAAAGAGTAACCTTTTCATGCTCAATAAATTTCTAAAATACAATCAACAATAAAAAATTCCATCAATTGATTTATAAAACTTCAAGCAAACATATCATTCTTAGAATTCAACCCTCTAGATCCACAACTCAATCAAATAAAACTTTGCAACTTGTATAATAAATAGAATTTTTAATCTAATGATTTCACCTAGTTTTCAGTTCAAATCTATCATGCTTTTGTTTACAGGATTTAGGTTTCCAAGATCTTTTTCCACACATGATTTTATTTTATTTTTATATTTTGTATTTTGTTTGTTTTTGTGAAGATAGCATGTACCCACTTAGATACACACTTTTTATGTTTGACTTCAACTCTTATCTTCAGTACCACTATCAATTTTACACTGTGCCAAGTAGAGGAGTCTTATTATTTTTCACTCTCATTATTTTTCATACATAGACTTCAACCCATGTCTTAGGTACCACTATCAATTTTACATAGTGCCAAGTAGGGGAGTCTCTCACTATTTTTATGGATCTTGGATTCTTCCTTCCCAACAAATAGCAAAATAGACTAAACATCTACTAGGTTGATCAATTGATATCAATTCACAAATCATACTCATATGCTCATTTTATTTAAAGGAGTAGTTTCACCTTTAGATCTTATTCTTCAAATAACACATCTACCCAAAATTTCATGCATCAACCAATGTCAAATTTCAAAAATAGATATGCATTGAAGAAATAAATCTAACATGATAGGGTTTTTCTCTAATCACAAGTATAAATACTCACATCATCAAGGAAGATATTTTATCAATAGAAATTTTATCAATAAATCATGCCATCATATAGTAGAAAGTGGATCATATGCTTTCATCAATTTTAATAACAAATTTGAATAATATCATCATCAAAACAATGAGCTCCACATATCCATAAAATCATTTTTCAAGAGAAAACCAATAAGTAGTATAAATATGATAAAATCAAAGATGCACTATAAGAAATAGTCATTAATAAGAGAGTGCAAGTGATACTCACAAAACTATATAGATCATGCTCAATCATTGTCAGGCCAATGCAGCTGGGTCCAAAGATGTGCCTTTTGAAAATTTTCTGCAAAATTTAAGGTACATAAGGCTCAGATAAAAAATAGTTTCAAAAAATAATAATGATAAAAAATAATTTCAAGAGAGGATCAGAGATGTCGCTGGAGGTCTGAAGAGTGCTAGTGGAAAAAGTCGAGCAGGCAAGAGGCAGAGGTGAACGGATGCTAGCTGAAAAGCTACTGTCAATGATGATGATGCCGATAGTAGAGTGAGTAATCTCTAGTGGCCTGTTAGAGATCACAGTCCTGGAGGTGAGATCGTCGGCCAGTGAGTGTGAGAGATAGCACTGCAAAAATAAAAAATCAGTCACTAATAAATATTTTACTGCATAAATAAAATTAATAGAATAAGAGGCAGTAGAAGAAGTAAGAGTCTGCATATGGTATGATCCAGTGTCGACGGCTGGATACAGTGATGTCAGCGGCAGATGCAGTGGTGGCTAGAGGTGGAAGACACTTGCTCTTGAAGATTTCTGAATCTGGATGCAAAATAAGCAATAACTGGTAGAAAGCAAACTGTGCAATTTTTGAATTTTTTTTATGAAAAGTAGCCATACCCTAGAATAAAATTTAATGATCCAAATAGAAAATGGATAGAACCATGAAATAGAATAAGATATGTTCTTTTCAGAAGTATAAAAATCAAAGGATCAGAATCTATCAGAAATTTAGGGCATTAGCAGAAAGAAGGCTACTCAGATTACAAAACTGCAAAAACTGCACAAAAGTTAATTAAATTCGAAAAGTTGCTATGTGTCCTAGAATGATCCATGAACTTTAAAATTCAGCAAAAATATCCAAAAGATAGACAAAAATGAGTACTTCAATGTTGTGCCAAAGATAAAAAATTTCCTCAACCCAGTTTCTTAAAATTAATGCGAGAAAACACCTACTCAATAAGCAGAAAGCAGCTTTTAAAATACGGTACCGTGAAAGGCCTTACGGCAGTGCCGTAATTTACAAAGAACTCTCGGGTTAAAAACTACTCAAAATACGGTACCGTGAACAATATTACGGTAGTGTCATAAAATACCAAAAACTCTCGGGTGGAAATCAGACCAAAAATACGGTACCGTAAAGAAGATTACGGTAGTGCCGTATTTTGCAAAAAAATTTATTCTCCCTGCAAAACAAAAAGAAAAAATAATTCTAAAAATAAACAAAAATAAAAGCAACTAAACTAAGCAAAAGTGTTTGGGTTGCCTCCCAAGAAGCGCTAATTTTAGGTCCATAGCTTGACCAAAAATCAATATCATGGTGAAGCAGGTGAATCAGTTGCAAAGTAAAGAGCAAATAATTTTCTGAATTTCCTTTGTCCTAAAAGTTTAGCCACTACTCCAAAAATCCAGAAATTCATATAAATCACAATCAAAGTGGCTTTCTTAAATATGCAGAAATTAAAATCATACTTCTCAAATCCACTCAAAGAAATCTTTATGATCTTCCTATGTTTATCAAAAAGCAAAATCATGAGTCCTTTCTTCAGATTAATATTTTCAATAGCAATAGAAGTAGGACTTTGATCAAAATAATCAAGCATTGGATCATCATAATAATATTTATGTCTTTCATTAGATTCCTCAATAAAACATAATTTTTCAAATAAACCATAAGATTCAACAGTAGACATGGGCAACATATCAACATGGTGAGATTCATCAATTTTCACAATATTCAAATCATCTACAGATTCTTCATGCACTTCATCAAACAATTTATCTTTCAAAATCATCATTAAAGTCAAGATGAGACTCTTCAAAATTAATTTTCTCATGCTTCCCCACAAATAATTCATCATCAGAAGAGTCAAAATCAGAATCATATGAAAAAGAAGTAATAGAATCAGAGTTAACCACAAGAGATTTATCATTAATTTCCAAAATATCACCAAAATCAAAGTGGGGTTCATCAATGTCTATAATTTTCAAACCTTCATCATGCTTATCAGATTCAACCATATATAAATTTACATCAAAATCAGGATTATCATAAAAAGAAGGGTTTTCAATTTCAATTTTCTCAACCTTTTCCTCAAATAAATTATCAGGTAAATCAATATCAAAATTATCAAGATCAAAATGAGATTTATTAATATTCACATAAGGCTCAATCTCAAAACAATCATGATCACAGGGGGGATTTTCTAAATCAAGTTCTTCAGTTTTTGGATCAAATTCAAGTAAACATGCTTTTTGTGCTAACTAGGTTTCCAAAATTTTAGATTTAGCAGTTAAAGATTCTATTTGAGAAGCAAGTTGACTAATTATCTCCTTAAGATCTTCAAATTTTTTACTGGGATTTGCATGCTTTCTAGATTGACATTCATAAGTATAATGATCAGAAGACTTACAAATATAACAAAAACAAGAGTGTAGTTTCGCTATTTCTGCAATAGAGAGTCTTGAATAATCTTTATGCTCACCTTGTTGCATGTATCCCTTACCCCTTTCTGAAGCCCATGAATTTTGATAAAAAAGACATATTTACCAAATCTATCAAATGCAGAGAGATAATCCAACACCAAACAATCAGATATATATATATATATATATATAACAAAGTTAAATCTAAAACAAATAAAACTTAGTCTACCAATACTAATGATTATTTTGATATTAACAAAACTAAGGTCCCCGGCAACGGCGCTAAAAACTTGTTGTGATCCGCAAGTGCACGGATACTCAAAGTAATAAAGAAAGTATCGAATCCACAGGGACCTACGTTGTCAAATACTAAATAGTTGATTTCTTACTATCTAGGTAAATCGAGATCATGAGAATAGCAATCGGAAACTAAAAACGGGATTATCAGAGAGAAAAGCTGGGACTAGAGTTTCGTTCACTTAAACTTTTATGACTAGATATGAATAAGGATTTCGTTGATTCAACAAATCATGGCTTCAGAGGATCGAAAATCAAAGTAAAAGAGAAGTTTAGAAAATACAGCACGGCTGTGAAGTATTTCACAGCCGTAATTTGCAAGGAACTCCGGTGAACAATGTCGGCGGCTGGTTTTTCTTCGATTTCTCTTTCAATCGATCTCCTTTCGGTCTAAAACTTCTAGTGTGTTGTCTTCTCCCTCCGACGAAGCTTCTGTAAGAAAATCACGGCTTGAGATTGTCTGGATCAATCACGGTGGCGAAATCCTTGGCGGCGGTGTCGATCCCAATTTCTCCATCGACGGTGGATCAAATTTAGGGCTTTTGGTCTCTCTGTAATCCTCTCATCCAAAACTCTCTTTTTTCATCTTACGGCTTTGAATATAAAGCCCTGGATCGCCCGCAAGAATCTCCGCAAAGATCGGGCGTGAAGATTGACCTAGGAATCGCGTTCAAACACCGAAATACGACAGTGTAATATCTTACGGCACTGCCGTAAAATCCATCGATCGTTCTGTTCTGAAATTGTTGGAAACTACGGCACCGTAATTTTGTTTACGGCAGTGCCGTAAAATTGGCTGAACTCTCTGGTCGGATTCATCGAGGAAATACAGCCCGTGTAATTCTTTACGACAGTACCGTAATTTCAGGGCAACTTTCTGTTCTGAAGATGCTTTAAAATACGGCCCGTAAACTGGGTTACGGCAGTGCCATAATTTCGGCAAAAGTCTCTGTTCAGAAAGTGCCCCAAAATACGGCCGTGTAAATCCTTACGACAGTGTCGTATTTTTGTGAAAACCTTCTGTTTGGAAAATCACCAAAATACGGCCATGATCTCGATAATACGGTAGCCGTGAAAAATACGGTATCATAAAATCCTTTACGGCACTGCCGTATTTTGGGTTCCTTGCCTCGATTTGCGTAAAATTTCTTGGGTGACTTCTTCTTGATGATGAGAATCCTTCTATGTATTTGATTTTGCTTGAAAATGCCTAAAAATAGTGCCTTTTTACCTGAAAACCATGAAAAACCAAAATAGAAGTAGACTTTGCAATATTGAATGAATTTATCATGAAAACAAGTAAAAGATCTTAAATTTATCATGAAAAGATATCGAAAATGATACAAAATATACTATATATTTTGGTGTCATCAAATGCCAAAAGATTTTCACCCGAGAGCTCACTGTCCACATTACGGCACTGCCGTAATACTCATTACGGCCATAATTACAAGTCAAATTTGCGAGTTTTACGGACCCGAATCTTGCACAGACCATAACGTTTGATCCAGACCTCCAAATTGAGATCCGAAAGATGCTGTGGACTCGTCTTTAAGAGATGAAGACACACAAAGTATGAAAAGGAATTTTTATTTAGTATCGAGGGAGCAATCAACAGAGAGGCGATTAAGGTTTGGCCTCACGCCAAGAGGCATAGAGGGCACCTCTCAACGTGATTTTTACACTGAAGCTTCGTTTGGAGGTAGTGAGGACACACCAAAAGTTTCAAAGCCAAAGGATTTCAGATGGGGGAGAAATAAATGAAGCACCAGTCGCCTCCCCTATTCATTGCAGATTACGGCCGTACTGTAATTTGTTCTTTCCCTCTGTTTTGATTTCCTACACCATGGATTATTGTATCTTTTCTCCAAGCAAGCTTAAACATATTTTGGGACATGAGGTGCAATCCCCTTGATTTTTAATGATTAGATAACTTTTGATCTTCGTCAGAATAGTTTTATGATGATAATTTTACTTATGTGAATGATTGTACTTTGATTCTCCATAGATTGATGTTATTATTCATGTTTTAGAGTTCTCTCAATAAGGACCGAAGGGTGATTTGCTTGAGAACTTGAAACCCTAGAATTGCATGTTAGGAACTCTCTTATGTTAGTTCTTAATATTTGATTTTAGTGATCTTAATGCATTGTTGATAATTTGAATCTAGGGTTGAGTTATTGTGTTAGACTTGATTTGATCTTGCACGAAAGTGAGGATCGAGTCGTCGAAAAACTATAAGTAGAACTTGTGTTGAGTCTTGGATGCACGAAAGTGATCCTTAAGATTCCACTTGAGACAATCAACTTAGAATTCGGATGCACGAAAGTGATCTTGAATTTTTTGATTGATGATTTACTTATCTTTAGCGTTGGGATAGATCTTGCGCGAAAGCGAAGATTGATCCCTGCATAATTGTCTGCACGAAAGTGAGATGATCCCTTTATGAAGTAAATTAAGTCTTTATCATGATGAGATTAGTTTGGCGACCTTTATTTATGTCTAGTCATTAGAATCAAGGAGGATGAAACCCTAGTCCCAGTTATTTCTCTCTGATTATTTTTTTAGCATACTTTTCTGCATAGTTTACTTCCATTATATTCGGCTTGCTTAGCTAGTGAGAAAACATCTAGTTGGTACTTAACACGTAAGTCTCTGTGGTTCGATATTTTTATTAGTTTGAAGTATCCGTGCACTTGCGGACACAACAGGTTCCTATTTGTTCAGTCAAGAAGTCAAATTTCTCATTCAAGGCAGCATTATCCATTGTGGGATTTTTGTTCCTGTTGTTGAGTTTTAGACCCGGTTTGCATGGGTGTTTTGAAAAATACAAGTTTTGAAAATAGAGCAAGTGATAGATAGTAGATACGTAGTCAAATTCTTTCAAACACCTAGTTCCCAAGACCGCTTAGAAGTAGAAAATAAATTTTGAGGCTTAAAAATCTACTCTAAGAGCCTAAGCTCTGATACCAAGCTGATGTAGGACAGGGCGGTCTAGAAACATTCAAACAACAATTTTTGAAATCTGTTTTGATAGATAAGTAAATAATAAGGAAAATCGGATTTAAAGGTAACGAGATTTGAGAAACTAATTTTTTTGTATTTTATATAATAGAGAAAGCCGAGATTAAACTAGAAAACTATAATTGAGATTTAACTAGAAAGCAGTAAATGCAGGAAGTAAACTTATAGTGCGACCCTTGAGAATTGAAGGATCGTATCACCCCGTTCTTCACCGGTCCAACTCTAATGGGAGGTGTAGAATGGTTGAGCATTACACACAAACACACAAAGGGATCCGAACAAGCCTCGGATTCATATTACACACACTAAATCAAGGGGGAGGCTAGCCCTCACAAGTTCCCTTGCTAATATGAGATCCAACTAGAAGAGGGGAAAAGAGAAGAGGGGATGCGCCACCAATTTGCTTGTCCTCCTTGCTCCAACTACAAAATTAAAGAGTAGTGTAGATGCTATTCGGATCACAAGAGGAAACAAGACAAAGGAAAAGAGAGAAACTTAGCTTGCTTGGTTTGAAGATCCCTCCTTGTTCCTTGCGCATCATGTCCTCTTGGAGTGTCCTTGGCGTCAAGGTGGAAGTTATGAGATGAAGAGCCCTTGGATAGAAGATGTAAGAGAGGAGGAGCCCTCTTAGAATTTTGGTGGAGAAGATGGAAGAAGAAAGGCTCAACCCTTGGAAGAACACTACTACTACTACTACTAATGGCGACACTAGTGTTTACCTAGGAAACTAATAGACAAATTTTCATTTCATCAAAGCTGCCAAAATACATGAGGAAGGCTACATTTATAGGCAAGGTAGAGGGTGGGCAAGGTGGTCATTTGCCCCTTAGGCGCCACTTACAAAAATGGAGAGAAAAATTCAGCATTTAATTCAAGGTGTGAATGCAATTAAGAGTGTAGATCCTTTCTTTCTTTGGTGAAGCCTCTATGGAATTCTTTTGAATTCGAATGAGGCTCCATGCTGGTGGCAAGATGGCCTCCTTCCTTGTTGGTTGTGGGCGCATGAATGACAAATTCGAATTTTGAATTCCTTCCACAAAAGCTTGGGCGGCAAGATAAGATGGTAAGTCTCCATAAATGACTTCCTTTGATTTTGGATCTTGATGGATGATGAATTCGAATTCTTCCCTTGCTTGGGCTGGTGTGTTGGCGCATATTCCTTGGATGGATAGCTGAGGTGGCTAATTATATCAAAGAGGGGCGCCCAACAAAGATAGAAGTTGAGTTGGCAAGTGAGCTCATCAAGGCTTTGAGTTGAACTTTGAGTTGAAGGAGTTGAAGTCTTATTTCCTTTCTTGAGCTGAACTTATTGAGTGGAACTAGAGCTAACCTTGGAGTGAGGCTTGAGCTGATCCTTTAGCTATGAATGACCTACCAAAAATATAACCAATGCAAGATGCACTATCCTACCATGATGCAAAGTACATAAGAGACTCATGCATTACAATGCACAAACCTACTACATTTGGACTTGCCATAATTGACTATATGATGCATGGCTTTATTTGAAACTTAAACTAACCTAAATACAATGAAATGCAATGCAGAACAATAGAAAGCAAGTGAGCTCTAGGTGAAGCCATGTTGAGGAGGTTTCCTCCAAGCCCAAGCATGTCTCTTCAGAGAAGGACAACTACCTCCATCACAATCAATACGAGAACTCGAGTATCTTGGTGTGTGACCCTGTAGGTTCCTCTGACGTTGGCAGTACTGACCGAAGGTCACCACAAGCAGTGAGTGGCACCTAGCAGTGCATCGCTGCTACCCAAGTCATCGGAATGGATATTGACATCGACATCCCCATCATCGCAACTAGGTACAGATGCATTACAGTCCCTTTGCCAAACTGATGTCCGATTGGACAAGTGTATCATTACTTGTTTTTACCCAATCACATGGTTATGACTAAATCAGGTCTTCACCTGGGTATGGCCATACACTTTCAGTCATAGAACCATAGAGGAGCTCCATGGATATCAAGCTTCTCTTAGGAAGGGGCAAATCCTCTGTCTGTGCATTGATCTTCTTATATGGGTCGTGACATACTCAATGACAACCGTTATAACCTCCCAACTACGGTGAGGTGTTAGGTTGTATCAAAGCATGTCCCTAACCATATAGAAGAGTCAATGACCTCAAGTCTAAGGATCAATGCATCTCCTATCACTTGTGAGGATAACTCATGACACAAAGTCATTGCCTCACAGCGGGTCTGTCCAGTATATCCACCACTGATATACCCATATGTCTGCGTTAGCACCGCGTGCCTAACCAGCCCATATACCAGTCTCTCAAGTACCATAACTGTCCCTTATCCACTAAGGTACATCGACTGGGGATAATCTTTTGAGCACAGATCTAATCTGTCTCTAGGGACATTATCATGTAAGTACATAATCGCAGACGTAGACAAACAACGATAATGACAATGCCAGATTGATATATAAATATCTGAGTGAAGCAGTACACAAGTGGACCAATACTAGGTCTCAGGGCATATACACCAACACTCGGGTTGCCCTGCACGGCCTCACACCACGACTCCATTTTTGTCGTCGTGGATCATTTCTCCAAGATGGAACACTTTGTGCCTTGTTCTAAGACAGCCAATGCCTCTCACATCGTGAGTCTCTTCATCAAAGAGATCATTCACTTACATGTACTCCCTCTCACTATTGTGTCTGACCATGACACTCGGTTCGTTGGTCACTTTTGGAAGTCCCTTTGAGCTCTCTTAGGCAACACGCTTAATTATTCCTCCGCGTGCCATCCACAAACCGATGGTCAAACGGAGGTGGTTAACCGAAGTCTAGGGAACCTTTTGCATTGTTTGGCTGGTGACTTCCCACGCCATTGGGCTGATCATCTCCCTGACACTGTCCGCAAGTGCATGAAAATGTTGTAGTAATATAAAAGATATCGTCTCCCATAGGGAACAAGGTGAGTACTAGAAAATCTAATTTTTGGAATCTAAGCTGATCAAGTTGTGGTTTTTGGAACTAAAGAAAACTAAAACTAAGCAGAATAGTAAACAAGAAATCAAACAACTATGGCAGGGTAAATATATGACAGAGAATATCAGGGCTTGGGTTTTCACCACTCCGACGATTTTATTTGCGCTAAGAAATAAATACCAGTTACTTGAATTTACAGATATGCATAAGGAATCTACCCTATGGTACAAGGTGCCCTCTTTCGAGTGTACACCCCGGTATTTGCCTAGAATGTCTCCTACTTTCGCGGTGGACCATTTTTGATAAACCCAATGGGTTCCGTGGTAGATTATGAACCCTTGAGCGAAGAACAAGCACTTTTGTGTCGAGCCTTCGCAAGATTCACAATGAGGTTCGGTCGTTACGGTCCTACTCTCGTTATGAACCGTAACAACTTGAAAGGAGGTCTAGTGAAGTCGACTATGCAAACCTCATCGAAAAACTAGGACTTTCAAGAATCGCATGAGATGAGCACATGATCAACCTTGTATAACTTGTATAACTTGTATAGAGCAAGTTAGAGTGTTACCATTGCCATGATGTAAGAGGCGGCTTGGAAGATGAAAGGGGCGAGCGCCTCTTCTCCAAAGAAGTCACACACAAGATGAGAAAGACTTTCTTCCTTGTGTTCCTTGTGCTAGCAAAGACAACAAGGAGTCTTGATCGTCTCTTCAAAGGATGATGTGCGCCCTTGGCTAGTTGAACTTCTCCTCCTTGCGTGAAGATGGTCCACACACACAAATGAAGAGAGGAGGAAGAAGAGAGGAAGAGGCGATAACCGTGGGATGCTCCAAAAGGAAAATTCGGCCACCACATATGGTAAGAACCGAAAATGTAACTCCCTCTATAACTCCCATTAAGTGATCGCTAACTCCTCTTAAATTGAACCATGCGTTCACAAGTGAACCGGTTCAATCTCAATTTGGTTCATGCACCAAATCAAACCAGCCCTGGTTATAATCTCTTTAAAGATCTAACCACACATCACATTGAACCCCTGATCTCTATGATCAAGCATCAATTCTCCGATCAAAGCTTACCGATCATATGTCCTAATCAATCAAATATGATCAGACTAGATCTCACTTTTAATCAGAGCTTAGATTCCTTTAAACTGAACTAGAATAATCCAGTCCACACGATCTGACATAAGTAAGCCATATCATCAAATTGTGCGACCCTAAGGGTTTCCTTCAATGTCGGTAACGATAACTTACGTTATCACGACCAGAGAGGGGTATCTAGCAACACATCACTGTCTCCCGATATGAAGGAAAGAGTCTTCCAAGACTACTCCCAAACCATAGCACAAGTGTGAATCTAATTCACTTGGCATAGATGTTTCCCTTTGCCACCGGATGTTCTCGTTGGACAAGCGTGTCAGGCCTGTGATTCCAACATGATGAAAAATGGTTAGATCAGACAAACATAGTCGTCTGGGTATGGCCATACACATTCTCAACCATTTCATCTAGGGGGCCCCATTAGAACATCACACCCCAACTAGGAGAGACAATCCTTTATCTATCACAAGTACCCTAACATGACTCATGTCCACTATCCAAGATAATCCTTAACCATTATATTTCAAATGATATTGAACTACCTCAAGATAATGCCAATCATCACTTAGAAACACAAGTGATCTCAAGTCAGAGGGAATATGCCACTTGCTTGTATATAAGGATTATTCACATTGCGACAAACAATTGAATATCCTAAGTAGGGTCAGTCCAGTACATCCAATGCACCTATGTGTCTAAATCTTATTCCATGCTCGAAGCATCCTATAAGATTAGAACACATATTAGTCTCAATCATACCAAGGCTGTCTCATGTTCACCAAGATATCTCGACTAAGGACAACACTGAATGTCAGCTAAGCTGACCATCATTGAGACATTACTCAGAAGTTTACATATAACAGCAGATAATGAAACAATCTGAATAACAACAATTGCCTTTATCTTGTTTATACATGATACTGAAAATAACCCAAGGCCTCAAACATTAGCCTTAAGGGCATACCCCAACACAACTATAACATGATAATACTTAGCCAGAGTGCAAATCAAGAAATAAATGCATCAAGTGAAATATGTTTAAGATATAATCCAAATAACAAAGTTAATACATGAGTTGCAAACAAAAATCGTCATAGAGCTTCAACCTAGCCCTGAAAATAGGTTTACGCTACAACCATCGTCACAACGCTCAAAATACTCTCTTTAATCATAGGAAAATCACAGAAAAAGGTTTCTAAGATGGAGGAGAAGATAAACCGAAAGAAATAAACAAGAATCACAGGGTTTCGATGATCAAATCTCCAGAAATCCGCTCGAAGTCGCCGAATCGCCGTATTCTTCCGCCCTAACCGCTTCGTCATGCGATTTCTCTCTCATTAGCTCACGGAATTTGGGGCTTTTATATCCTTTCTGTTTACCTTGAAGTAAGCTTTCCAAAAAGTCCTCACTTGCTAAATTTGGACTTGAATCGGGCCCGAAATCGCCAAAATACTGAATGGGTGTTGGTCAACTCGCCTTTTCCTCGATTGCTCCCCAAATATAGCACGAGAATTAGGCCTTCTATGTTCCTTGCCCTCTCCTTCGAATCAGCTTTCCAAAGAATCCTCACTTGCCAAATTTGGACTTGAATCGGGCTCAAAATCATGGAAAAACCGAGTGAGGGTTGTGCTGTTCCAACACCTTCACGGGTGAACCCCACGGGGTTCACCAGGTGGTGAAGTGCTCGGCGCAGAACTGTTGCGAAATAATCACAGGTGAACCCCACCGGGTTCACCTACCAGTGAAGTCCTCGGAATATTTCCGCGTAGATTTCATCAGATAGAATCACGGGTGAATCCCATGGGGTTCACCTACTAGTGAAGTGTGAGACAGATTTCAGAAACCTTTGACATCATCGGTGAACCCCGCCGGGTTCACCAGGCAGTGACGCGCGTGCTGAATTACGTCCTTCGGCAGGATCACATGTGAACCCCGTGAACCCCGTGGGGTTCACCTGGCCGTGAAGTCCAGAGAAGGCTCCGATTGAGCCCAAATTTTATGGGCAGCTTCGTCTTCTCATAAGGAATCACCCCATGCTTTTAGATTCTTCAAAAATACTTCAAAATTGGGTGATTTTACCTAAAATTCAATAAGACAGTCGAAAAGTGAAGATTCTGAAGTTTTTAACTAAATAAGCCTTAAAGGAGTATAAAAACATTCAAATAGGCCTAAATTCATCATGTCATGATTTTTTCAAACATGGATTCTAGGCTAGATTTTTCAGTATCCTCAACGCATGGTTTAGAAACATGATCAGAGCAATCATCATAAACAGAAGTTTGATTTTTCCAACTAGAATCATAATGATCATCTAAGTAACATGAAGAATTAGAATTTTGAGGCATTAAAAATTTGCAATCAGAAGTATAATGATCAAAAGACTTACAAATATTACATGTAACAAAATAAGAGTGTAATTTCGCTATATCTACAAGAGTACATTGTGAATAATCTTTATGCTCACCTTGTGGTATGTATACCTTGCCTCTTTCGGATGCCCACGAATTATGATGAAAAGACATATTTCCAAATCTATCAAAATGATCCAACACCAATCAATCAATTTATGTTTTTTTTTCAGAATATTTAAAAACAAAAAAATAGAAAATAATAATCATAAAAAAATTTCAGAAATTACAGTTCTGCCACAACTTGTGAATATCCTAAACCTGCAAAAACAGAAAACAAAGTTAAATCTAAAACAATTAAAACCTAGTCTAGCAATACTAACAACTATTTTGATATTAACAGAACTAAGGCCCCCAGCAACGGCGCCAAAAACTTGTTGTATCCCAACAAGTAGGTAAATTAAACTCATTTCTAAAGTCGCAGCCAAAACCTAAGTGATGGCGCACAGGGACTTGTCACCCCCTGATACGGCTCTAAAAACTTGTTCAATTACCACACTTGTTGTTATCTCCGCAAGTGCACGGATACTCAAAGTAATAGAGAAAGATATCGAACCCACAGAGACCTATGTTGTCAAGTACTGATCAATTGATTTCTTACTATCTAGGTAGTCGAATGAAAGTCAAGCAAATATCACAAATACACAGAAAGAAATACTATCAGGGAGAGAACTAGGACTAGGGTTTCATCCGCTTTGATTTTCATGACAAGATATGAAATAAAATATTCATCAATTAAATTCTAATATGATAAAGGCATAATTTACCTAAAAAGGGGATTATCTCACTCTCGTGTAGATAACCATGCAAGAATAAATCCTCGCTTTCGCGCAAGATTCATCCCAAGCTAAAGATAGATAAATCATCAGACAAAGAACTCAAGGATCACTTTCGTGCATCCGAATTCTAAGTTGATTGCCTCGTGTGGAATCTCAAGGATCACTTTTGTGCATCCGAGACTCCACACATGTTCTACCTATCGTTCTCCAACATTCCGATCTTCACTTTCGTGCAAGATCTCCACGTTTGACACAATAACTCAATCCTAAGTTTATTATTATCATCATGGCAATTTAGCTTTCTAAAATAAAGAAACAAGAACTTAACCTAGTTTCCTACGGTGAGTTCCTATTAATCAATTTTAGGGTTCCAAGTTCTCTAGCAAATCACCTTTCGGTCCTTATTGCGAAAACTCTAAACATGATGGCAAGAAATAAACTAAGGAGAATCTTAGAGCAGTAAGCGCATAGGTAAAATTATCAAAGTAGAATAATTTTGATGAAAGTAAAAGATTATCTAGTCATTTAAGAAAATCAAAGGGGATTACTCCCCCATGTCCCAAAAAATAGTTTAAGCTATCATGGTGGAGAAAATACAATTTTCCATAATTTCAGAAGTTCAAAAATCAGTAAAAGAAGAGTTTTGGGAAAATACAGGATGGCTGTGAAGTATTTCACAGCCGTAATTTCAAAAGCTCTCGGTGAACAGTGGTTGTCCTTCTTCTTTCCTTGAATTCTCCTTCGATTGATCTCCTTCTCTTCTGAAACTTCTGGCACGTTGTCTCTTCCTCCAGACGAAGCTTCAGTATGAATATCGTGGCCAGAGGTGGTCTGGATTGGTCGCGGCGGCGGAACCCTAGGCGGTGGCGTGAATCATGATTTCTCCCTCGACAGTCGATGAAAATTGGGGCTTTCGGTGTGTGTGTAATCCTCCTATCAAAGGCTCCCCGATTACTTCTTACGGCTTCGAATATAAAGCTCTGGTTCACTCGCAATCATTTCTACAAGAATCAGACTTCAGAATTGACCTGGAAATCGCATTCAACAACAAAAATACGACAGTGTAATAGTTTACGGCACTACCGTAAAATCGGTCGAGTTTTCTATTTTGATGTTGTCTGGGAAATACGGTACCGTAATCTGGTTTACGGTACTGCTGTAAAATCTGAAAAATCTTCTGTTCGGGAACTCCTCAAAATACGGCAGTGTTCTCGATATTACGGTGGCGTATAAAAATATGGTATCGTAATATAGTTTACGGCCCTGCCGTATTTTGCTGAGATGCTCCAATTTTCGTGAAATTTCTTGGGTGATCTCTTCTTGATGATGGTAACTCTTTCATGTCTTTGATTTTGCTTGAAAATGCCTCAAAATAGTGCCTTTTTACCTGAAGATCATGAAAAACCAAAATAGAAGTAGACTTTGCAATATTCGATGAATTTAGCATGAAAACAAGTAATAAGATCTTCAATTTAGCATGAAAAGATATCTAAAATGATACAAAATATACTATATATTTTGGTGTCATCACCCTGAACGGTTCTGCGAAAGATTGGCATAAATGCCTACGTCCTCGACCTGCCGGAGGACTCTATCTTTAGCCCGGTCTTCAATGTTGCCGACCTCCTGCCCTTCCATGCACCCCTACCCAACGGTGCTCCCCTTGACACCATGGTCTCCCCACCCCGGTGGAATTGACTGTTGTGTTAAAAATGGGTCGATTTCAATTTCATGTGAAAATATGATGCAACCGTATTAAATTCACCCTATGAATATAAGGCTTTTTATTTAAGTGGGTTATGGCTTCCAATGAACGCAAGCATTCATTGTTAATTACCCCTAAATAACTCAGGGCACCTTTGATTAAGAGATCTAAACTTATAAAATTAAATAAAAATAAATATTCAGAAGAACAATATCATTTATCATTCATAACATCTGTCATAAAAGGCTTACAATTTCAATACAATTTCATTTTCATTCTTTTATCTCTTTCGCTCTTCCTTTTCTCATAAATATTCTTTCAATGAATATATATCTGAAATTAGCGTCTGATAAATGTTCTTCACACTTCATTCTTCGTTTCAATTTCTTTGATATTTCTTCTCATCTTACATTCTTTCAGTAAATATTCTTTTTGTGAATATTAACTTGATTTCAAGTAACATAAGCTGTCATAAGCGATATTATAATAATATTGAGGAAGTATGCACCGATATATAGTATCGACGTACGCACCTCCCAAACAATATTATTGATAATATGTTGTGACATCATTTCAATAAATATTCTCTCTATGAATATTTATCAAATTTTAATTTTTTAGAATTATTTCTTTATATTCATTCAATAAATATTCTTTCTGTGAATATTTATCTCATTTCCTTCCTTCGATAAATATTCTTCTATAAATATTTATCTGATTTCTTTCCTTTGAAAAATATTCTTTCTGTGAATATTTATCTGATTTCTTTCATTTCAAATTTTTTTTTCATCTTTCGATATTTATTTGATTTCAAGTTTCATAAATTGCTACAAGCATTATTGTAATAATATTGAGGAACTACGCCCCGATACATAGTATCGACGTATGCACCTCCCAAACAATATTATGGACAACATGCAGTAACAGAATTTTATTATTATTTTCTCTTCTTCTTTCCTTTCATTTCCATTAAATCAAAGTTATATTGAGTCAAATTTAAACCCGAGTTAGGTTGTATCATTTCTCCTATAATCAAGTTGTTTCTTTTTTCCATTAAATCATAGCAATATGGAATTAATCCATCTTATCAACACCTTGGATTAAGTTCAATTCAACCCAAGTCAATCTCGTAGAGCTTCAATTTATTTGATTTAAATTGGGTTTAGACAACCTATCCGGATTTCGACAAAGCCAAATTTCTAACTTCTTTTATGTTCATCTTAGATTTAAACGTTTCTGAGACCAAAGATAATTTGGTCAAAATCAATTTCATCCTTCATTCATATCTGATTGAACTTAGGACTTTAACAAGCTTAAACAGATTGAGCTAGATGAAGATGGGCATGTGAAGCAACCCAAAAATTTGCAGTAGCCCAAATCCAGTGAATCAGGCAATGGGCGGTTGAGCCAATTCATGTCGCTGACATTTGATGGTGCCAATGCTTCGGCAAAATTAGAAATGCAGGCATCTTCAGCGGATGCATCAGGCAGTGTCTCCGGCATAATTTGAGACGAAGGTGTTCAGCGGACGCGTCAGATGATCTCGTCGGAGCCGATAAAGGCAGAAGAGCCAGGCGGATGGGTCGAACGGCATCTTCAGATCTGGCGGCGAGATCCAATCGACAAAAAGCACCGAAGAGAGGCTGTTTTTGGCACTTGCAGAGGCGGATGCCATCTTTCCTATCGGCGACATTTCTTCTTGAGCTAGAGACACGGCGATGTTTTCTTCTCATGCCGGAGATAACGACGACAAAGAAAGCCATAGCTTCCTTCCTCCCTATCCTGCTCAGAGGTGAACGCACTTCCTTCCAGCGGCAATGTCTTTCAGTCAAGCCGGACACGACGACGAGGAAGACATCAACGAGGTGCTCCATCACAGTGGGTTTCGCAGCGAGATGTGGTTGACAAACAGAAGCTGCTTTCGGCATTCGTAGAGGCAAAAACCATTCTTCTAGCCAGCAACTTCTTCTTTCATTTGAGATGACGACGAGGAGGAAGATTCCCGTCCTCCCCTACTCAAAGGCGGATGTCGTCTTTCTAATCGATGACATCTTGTCGCGTCAAAGATGACGGCGACGAAGGCGGGGAGTTTCTTCCTCCCTTTACCGCTCGAAGGTGGATGTGTCTCCTCACACCCAGCGGCTTCTTCTCGCGTCAAGGATCATGACGACGAAGGGAGCCAAAGAAAGCTTCGTCCATCTCTATCCTGCTCAGAGGCGAATGTGCGGCACTTAGAAGAAAACTTCCTTCCTTTCTTTCCTACTCAAAGACGGACGCGCTTGCTTCAGCCAACAACTTCTTCTCATCGCGAGGATGATGAAAACGAAGGGCGAGCAAAGTGCTCACCGGCCCTCTCGACAGATGAGAAATCCCATCAACAAACATCAACAAAGAAAAGCTAGTTCCAGCATTCGCAAAGGCAGAGACCTTTCTTCTAGTCGGCGACATTTTCTTCTCGTGCCAGAGACACGGTGACAAAAGCTTCCTTCCTCCTTTGCTCAGAGGCGAATGCCATCTTCTTTCAAATGACAACATCTTCGTGTCAAAGATGTTGACGATGGAGAGGCAGGCAGTTTCCTTCTCCAAGTCTTCCAAAATTTCCTCTCTTTTCTTCTTCTAATTTCCTTCCCACGCATCTTCTTCTACCGAGACTTCATCTTCTCTTTTTTTTTTCTTCTTCTAATGTTCTTCTCAAATTCTTCCAAATCTCTTTTCTTTCTTCTAATCTCCTTCTCACGTATCAAATTTTCTTTTGCCGAGACTTCGCCTCACATTTTTATTTCAGCCTCTGTTTTAATTTTCACTCACACTATGATTTTTTATCATTCTTCTCAATCTCATCAACACCCCCTTCCTCTTTCATTATTCTTCCCATCAGAAAAGGATCGCTAGGAAAGAAATTTTTCAATGATGATGGCCGTGATAGTTGCTGGAGGCGACGTAAAAATTGATTTTTTTTTTTTACCAGAGTTGCTCTCTCCGATAGTGATTTGTTTCACCAAAGTTTTCTTTCTGTTATGGACAATTATTTCACCAGAGTTGTCATCTCCATCAATAGTTTTTTGTTACCGGAGTTTTCCTTCTCCGTTGGATGGTTTTTGATAACCGGAGTTTTCCTTCTCTGGCAATAGTTTTTTTTATCAGAGTTGTCCTTCTCCATTGATGATGTCGAGAAAAGAGAGAGGAAGTAAGAGACCAAGGAGTGAGAAGAAAAAAACTTACCTTTTGCCGATGCTTCCTTCTCCTAAGTCCTCGTCGCTTCGAGCGTCCCAATTTTAGAAAAGCCGATCCCTTCCTTTTTTTCATTCCCTTTTATTATCACTTTCCACTTTCTGTTTTTGGAACCATCGTAACTCCCCAAAAACTTCTCTCCAAACCACATCTTTTTATTTAATTCATTTTCAAAATTAAAAATAAATTTTAATTCCTTGCCAATCACGGTTTCACACCAATTCATGGTCAAAATTGTCTTCTTTGACCCAACATTTGTAACCCTCAATCACTACAACAAAATGGATATTAAAATCCAATTTCAATTCGGTCAAAATCTCAATTTTGACCCAAATTTCATTAGAAATGTGATAAAAATTAGAATTAATCATAATTTTAATTTTCACCTTCTATTAAATCCCTCATCATAATTTTATTTTATTTCCTTTTTTTGTGTTCCAGATATTATAGTGTCAAAATTATAATTTTGGCCCAAAAAAATTGGATTGTTGAACCTTTCTCTAAAAATTCAAGAAATTGGGATTAAATCCCAATTTAGTCAAAGTTCCATTGTTGATAAAAAAATTTTCGAATGAGCCGAGCAATTTATTTCATCATGGTCAAAAATCTTAATTTGACTCAATAATCATGACAAAGTGTTTCAATAAACTACATATGTCTCGCTGCTGCATAAATTTTTTTTTCTATTATTTTTTTTACCTTCAACATTGACGGAGTCATAGATGAACATTGGGGTGCCCCAACGCCCTTGGAAGACACCTAGGAAGACTCCACAGGATAGGAGGAAGCTACCCCAAAAAATTCATATCAAACGGAGTCCTGCACAGGGCTTCACACCCCAATCGTGAAGGAGGTTAGGGTCGTGACCACCACGGCGGAAATAGGCACGCCTGTGCCCCTACGCATGGCTGTTGTGTCCGCAATGTAAGGGGGGTGAAACCCAAAACGCATGCACTTTTAAAATTTTGCATGGGCGGAAACTTTAGGTTTCATGTGGATCGCATGTGGCATGAATATATGATCAACTTAAAACTTGCAAAGATCAAGTTGTGATCTTACCGTTGCCATTATTTGGATGGCGACTTGGAAGCAAGAGGGCGATGCGGCTCTCCTCCAAAGTGGACGCACACAAGATGGCGATGGCTTCCTCCCTTGGCGTGAACCTTGTGCTAGCAAAGCTCTCCAAAGTGTCCTAGTCGCAAGAAGGAGATCAGATGTTTTCTTGGCTGGCCGAATACCTTCTTTCACCCTCGTGGAGACGAGACACACGAGAGAGCTCTTTTGGCGAGAGAGGCGTTGAGGCGTTTTCTTGTCGTGGGGAAGTGTCATGGCTTCCAAAAATAGTAAGTCATGACTTCATACGTTCACGCTTAGTGAACCAATCAAAACGC
>CM050437.1:83964463-83987651 GCA_027562315.1 Costus pulverulentus
AACAACCTGAATAACAACCATTGCCTTTATAAACATAAGAGTTTATACATGATACTGAAAGAATCCCAAGGCCTCAAACATTAGCCTTAAGGGCATACCCCAACAGTTTCATCCTCCTTAATTATAATGACTAGATATAAATAAAAGGTCGTCAGACTAATCTTATCATGATAAAGACTTAATTTACTTTATAAAGGGATCATCTCACTTTCGTGCAGACAATCATGCAGGGACCAATCCTCGCTTTCGCGCAAGATCTATCCCAAGCTGAAGATAAGTAAATCATCAATCAAAGAATTCAAAGATCACTTTCGTGCATCCGAGTCTCAACACAAGTTCTACTTATGGTTTTCCCACGTTCCGATCCTCACTTTCGTGCAACATCTCCACGTTTGACAACTCGACTCTACCCTAGGTTCAAATTATCATCATGGCAATAAGATAACTAAAATCAAATAATTAAGAACTAACCTAAGAGAGTTCCTAACATGCAATTCTAGGGTTTCAAGTTCTCAAGCAAGTCACTTTTCGGTCCTTATAGCGAGAACTCTAAAACATGAATAATAACATCAATATATGGAGAATCAAAGACAAACAATCACATAAGTAGAATCATCATAAGAAAACTATTCTGACGAAAATAAGAGTTATCTAATCATTAAAAATCAAAGGGAATTACACCTATGTCCCAAATATGTTTAAGCTTGCATGGAAGAAGAAATACAACAAGTCATTGTTTAGAACGATCTGAAAATGAAAAGAATGGAGAAATAACGTTACAACACGGCTGTAATATGCGAGTGAACAGTGTCGGTGCCGCTCTTTCGTTTATTCCTCCTCCAATCGAACTCCTTTTGCTCTAAAACTTCTGGTTGTTGTCCTCTCCTCTAGGCGAAGCTTCTGTATAAAAATCACGGTCTGAGGTGCCCTCTACACCTCTCGGCGTGAAGCCAAACCCTAAGCACCTCTTTGTTGATTGCTCCCTCGATACTAGATAAACAATCCCTCTTCCACTTCGTGTGTCTTCTCCTCTTAAAGGCAAGTATGTAGCATCTTTTGGATCTTAATTTGGAGGTCTGGATCAAAAGATATGGTCCACGCAAGATTTGGACCCGTAAAACTCACGAATTTGACTTGTAATTACGGCCGTAATGAGTATTACGACAGTGCCGTAATGTGGGCAGCGAGCTCTCGGGTGAAAATCTTTTGGCATTATGGTACCGTGAAATGCTTTACGGTGGTGCCGTAATCTGTGAAATCTCTCGGGTTGAAAACCATCCGTAATTACGGTACCGTAAACACCTTTACGGTAGTACGGTAAACTTCATCAAATCTCTGGTCATAATCACACCCACATTACGGCACCGTAAAGATGTTTCCGGTGGTGCCGTAATATCGCGAATTTCCCTTTTCTAGAAAACTCCAAATTACGGTAGGGCTCTCCCAATTACGGTATTGAAATTACGGTACCGTAGTGGATATTACAACCCTACCGTAATTTGGGTTCTTGCTTGGATTTGCGCGAAATGTGCCCAGTATCTTCTTCTTGATGATGGGAAATCTTCTATGTATCTGAAATTGCTTGAAAATGCACTAAAATTGTGCCTTTTTACCTGAAAATCATGAAAAACCAAAATAGAAGTAGACTTTGCAATATTTGATAATTCTAGAAAGAAAACAAGTAAAAGATCCTCAATTTAGCATGAAAAGTTATATAAAATGATACAAAATATACTATATATTTTGGTGTCATCAAAATACATAAGGTTCAAACTTTGCTTGTCCTCAAGCAAAAATCAAAACTTGTTGAAAAGAATTACCTTTTTATGCTCAATAAATTTCTAAAATACAATCATTAATGAAAAATTTCATCAATTGTTTTATAAAACTTCAAGCAAACATATCATTCTTAGAACTCAACCCTCTGGATCCACAATTCAATCAAATAAAACTTTGCAACTTGTATAATGAATAGAATTTTCAATCTCATGATTTCACTCAGTTTTCAGTTCAAATCTATCATGTTTTTGTTTACAGGAATTAGGTTTCCAAGATCTTTTTTCACACATAACTTTTTTCCCTTTTTTATGTATTTGATTTTTTTTGCAAAGATGGCATGCATCCACTTAGATACACACTTTTTATTTTTGACTTCAACTCTTATCTTCGGTATCACTATCAATTTTGCATAGTACCAAGTAGAGGAGTCTTATTCTTTTTATCTTTCATTATTTTTCATGCATAGACTTCAACCCATGTCTTAGGTACCACCATTAATTTTACATAGTGCCAAGTAGGGGAGTCTCTCACTATTTTTATGGATCTTGGATTCTTATTTCCCAACAAATAGCAAAATAGACTAAACATCTACTAGGTTGATCAATTGATCTCAATTCTCAAATTATACTCATATACTCATTTTATTCAAAATAATAGGTTTATCTTAGATCTTATTTCTGAAATAATACATCCACCCAAAATTTCATGCATCAACCAATGTCAAATTTCAGAGATAGATATGCATTGAAGAAATAAATCTAACATGATTGGGTTTTTCTCTAATCATGAATTTGAATCCATTCATCATCAATCAATCAAGTCAATATAAATCAAGAGTATACTCATTATCTTAAAAAATTCCATACACTTTTCATCATAAATTTTTTTTTAAACATCAAAATATGTCAAAATCAATGCAAAATGTGTGAAGCATCACACTCATAAGATTATGGTGAAAAGTGTAAAACGATAGATTCAAGAGACCACATCAAGTAGGAATCTCAGTGAGTGATACAATCAGAGATGCAACTATATGAAATAATCATGAATAAGAGAGTGCAAACGATACTCACAAAACTATATAGCAAGCTTGGACCAAAAATACATAAGGCTCAGACCAAAAATAGTGTCGGGGCAGATGCTGCAAAGTCCAAAGGTGTGCCTTTTGAAAAATTTACCTGCACAATTTAAGATACATAAGGCTCAGTCTAAAAATAGTCTCTAAAAATAATAATGATAAAAATAATTTTCTCAAAGAAGAATCAGGGATATCATCGATGGTCCAAAAGCGTGCTGATGGAAAAAGCTGATGGAACAGAGGCTAGCTGAAAAGCTCCCAACAATGATGGTGATCCCGACAGTAGAGTGAGTAATCTCTAGTGGCCTGCTAGAGTCTACAGTCCTAGATGTGAGATCGTCGGCCGGTGGGTGCGAGAGATAGCACTGCAGAAAAAAAATCAATCACTAATGAAGAGTCTGCTGCATAAATAAATTAAATGGAATAAGAGGTAACAAAAGAAGTAAGAATCTGCAGATGGAATAATCCAGTGTCGACGGCTGGATACAGTGATGTCAGAGGCAGATGCAGTGGTAGCTAGAGGTGGAAGACAGTTGCTCTTAAAGATTTCTGGATCTGGAGGCAAAAGAAGCAATAACAAGTTGAAAGCAAACCAAGCAATTTTTGAATTTTTTATGAAAAGTAGCCATACCCTAGAATAAAATTTAATGATCCAAATAGAAAATGGACAGAACCATGTAATAGAATGGGATATGTTCTTTTCAGACGTATGAAAATCAAAGGATCAAAATCTGTTGGGAATTTAGGGTATCAACCGAAAGAAGGCTACTCAAATTACAAAACTGCAAAAACTGCACAAAAGTTAATTAGATTCAAAAAGTTGCCAAGTGTCCTAAAATGATCAGAGAATAAAATCATGAAAACAATTAATCCACAAGATAGAATGACACATGCTATTCATATTCCATGCAAAAAATCAGGTTTTCAAGTCATCGAAACATCTTTAAAAGTGGCAGCAAAAGTGCTAATCAGATTAGTTAGAAAAAACTGCTATAGAAATTTATCAGAATCGAAAAGTTGCTATGGGTCTTAGAATGATCCATGGACTTTAAAATTCAGAAAAATTATCCAGATGATAGGTAAAGATGAGTACTTCGTGATGGTGCCAAAGATCAAAAATTTTCATGACCTAGATTCTTAAAATCGTAGCGAGAAAACACATACTCGGATAAGCAGAAAGTAGTTCAAAAATTATGGGCGTAATGTTCTTTACGGCAGTGGCGTAATGTTCTTTATGGCAATGTCGTAATGTACACAAAAAATCTCAGGTCAAAAATATCCAGAAATACGGTACCGTAAACAACAATACGGTACTGCCGTAATAGACTAAAACTCTCAGGATGAACTCAGATCATGATTACGGCACCGTAAAGAAGATTACGGCAGTGCCGTATTATTCACAAAATTTTATTTTCCTTGCAAAAAGAAAAGAAAAATTAATTCTAAAAATAAACTAGAATAAAAGAAACTAAGCTAAGTGATAATGCTTGGGTTGCCTCCCAAGAAGTGCTAATTTTAGGTCCATAGCTTGACAAAAAATCAAAAATCATAGTGAAGCAGGTGAATCAGTACCGAAGTAAAGAGCAAACAATTTTCTGCATTTCCTTTGTCCAAAAATTTTAGCCACTAATCCAAAAATCCAGAATTGCATATAAATCACAATCAAAGTGGCTTTCTTAAATATGCAGAAACTAAAGTGAAAATTTTCAATGATCTTCCTATGTTTGTGAGTGAGCAAAATCATAAGTCCTTTCTTCAAATTTATATCTTCAAGTGCAATAGGACTTTGATCAAAAGATACAAGCACTGGATCATCAAAATAAACTTTTTGCCTCAAATTAGATTTCTCAACAAAGCATAATTTTCCAAATAAATCACAAGAGTCAATAATAGATATGGGCAAAACATCATCATGGTGAGATTCATCAATATTTGCAATATCCAAATTTTCTTCAAGTCCTTCATGCTCACAATCAGATAATTCATCAATTTCAAAATTTTCAACAAAATCACAATGAGATTTTTCTAAATCAGCCCCCTCATACCCTTCATCAGATTTAACCACAAATGATATATCATCAAAAGAATCAATTTCATAATTATCATTAGAATCAAAAGATTTTTCAGAGTCAATTTTCTCAAATTTTTCCACAAATAAATTATCAGATGAATCAATTTTACAATCCTCAAAATCAGAGTGAGATTCATGAATAAACACATAAGGTTCAATCTCAAAACAATCATAATCAGTGGGGGAATTTTCTAGATCAAGTTCTTCAGTTTCCAAATCAAAAGCAAATAAACAATCTTGTTGTGCTAACTGGGTCTCAAAAATTTCATTGTGTGCAACCATGTCATCCAACCTAGAATTAATTTGTTTGATGGTCTCATTCACACTAGAATTGATCCGTTTCAGACTCTCATTCAAGTCATCATTCTGTTTTGCTTGGGGGACTCATGAGCTTTTCAAACTTTATCTCTAAGCTAGATTTTTCAGTATCCTCAAAATATGGTTCAGAAGTATAGTTTGAGCAATCATCATATAAAGATCTAGAATCACATTGATCATTTTGATACCATGGTGAATTGGAATTTAAACATTGGCAATTAGAAGTGTAATGATCAGAATATCCACAAATATCACATCTATTAGAAGAAGAAGATTTGTTAACAGAGTGCATAAAAGAGTTAAATGTATCTTGGAGTGTGCTCAATGTATCATACTTACCTTGTGGCATGTATACCTTACTTCTTTGAGATGCCCATGAATTGTGATGAAAATACATATTTATCAAGTCTATCAAGAACAAAAAGATAATCCAAGACCAATCAATCAAATTATTCTTTTTTCTTTTTTTTTCAGGGTATAAAAAAAATAGAAAAAGATAAAACACAAGCAAATTCACAAATTTCAGAAATCACAGTTCTGTCACAACTTGTGAAAATCCAAAACCTGCAAAAACAAAAAACAAAGTTAAATCTAAAACAAATAAAACTTAGTCTAACAATACTAACAACTATTATGATATTAACAAAACTAAGGTGTCCGACAACGGCGCCAAAAACTTATTATGTCCGCAAGTATACGGATACTCGAAGTAATAAAGAAAGTATCGAATCCACAGGGAGATTGAATATGATGCAAGTATCGAATCCACGGCTCCAAAATCTTGTTGTGTTAAGTACCAAAATTTTTTTTTCTTACTAGCTAAGCAAATCGAATATGATGCAAGTAAATAATAGAAAGAATGTAAAGATAAATAGAGAGATAAACTGGGACTAGGGTTTCATCCTCCTTAATTCTAATGACTAGATATAAATAAAAGGTCGTCAGACTAATCTTATGATGATAAAGACTTAATTTACTTCATAAAGGGATCATCTCACTTTCGTGCAGACAATCATGCAGGGACCAATCCTCGCTTTTGTGCAAGATCTATCCCAAGCTAAAGATAAGTAAATCATCAATCAAAGAATTCAAAGATCACTTTCGTGCATCCGAATTCTAAGTTGATTGTCTTAAGTGGAATCTCAAGGATGACTTTCGTGCATCTGAGTCTCAACACAAGTTCTACTTATGGTTCTCCAACGTTCTCATCCTCAGTTTCGTGCAAGATCTCCACATTTGACAACTCGACTCTACCCTAGGTTCAAATTATCATCATGGCAATAAGATCACTAAAATCAAATAATTAAGAACTAACCTAAGAGAGTTCCTAACATGCAATTCTAGGGTTCCAAGTTTTAAGCAAGTCATCTTTCGGTCCTTATTGCGAGAACTCTAAAACATGAATAATAACATCAATCTATGGAGAATCAAAGACAAACAATCACATAAGTAGAATCATCATAAGAAAACTATTCTGACGAAAATAAGAGTTATCTAATCATTAAAAATCAAAGGGAATTACACCCATGTCCCAAATATGTTTAAGCTTGCATGGAAGAAGAAATACAACAAGCCATTGTTTAGAACGATCAAAAAATGAAAAGAAGGGAGAAATAACGTTACAACACGGCTGTAATAGAAATTACAACCGTAATTATGCGAGTGAACAGTGTTGGTGCCGCTCTTTCGTTGATTCCTCCTCCAATCGAACTCCTTTTGCTCTGAAACTTCTGGGATGTTGTCCTATCCTCTAGGCAAAGCTTCTGTGTAAAAATCAAGGCCTGAGGTGCCCTCTACACCTCTTGGCGTGAGGCTGAACTCTAAGTGCCTCTCTATTGATTGCTCCCTCGATACTGGATAAAAATTCCCTCTTCCACTTCGTGTATCTTCTCCTCTTAAAGATGAGTCTCTAGCATCTTTCGGATCTCAATTTAGAGGTCTTGATCAAAAGATAGGGTCCGCGCAAGATTCGGACCCGTAAAACTCGTGAATTTGACTTGTAATTACGGCCGTAATGAGTATTACGGCAGTGCCATAATGTGGGCAGCGAGCTCTCGGGTGAAAATCTTTTGGCATTATGGTATCGTGAAATTCTTTATGGCGGTGCCATAATCTGTGAAATCTCTCGGGTTGAAAACCATCCGTAATTACGGTACCGTAAATGCCTTTACGATAGTACCGTAAACTTCATCAAATCTCTGGTCAGAATCACACCCACATTATGGCACCGTAAAGATGTTTCCGGCGGTGCCATAATATTGTAAATTTCCCTGTTCTGGAAAACTCCAAATTACGGCAGTGCTCTACCAATTACGGTATTAAAATTACGGTACCGTAATGGATATTACGACCCTACCGCAATTTGGGTTCTTGTTTGGATTTGCACAAAATGTCCCTAGTATGTTCTTCTTGATGATGGGAAATCTTCTATGTATCTAAAATTGCTTTAAAACGCCCTAAAATTGTGTCTTTTTACCTGAAAATCATGAAAAACCAAAATAGAAGTAGACTTTGCAATATTTGATAATTCTAGCATGAAAACAAGTAAAAGATCCTCAATTTAGCATGGAAAGTTATATAAAATGATACAAAATATACTTTATATTTTGGTGTCATCAATGGCCCCAACCGTGACACGCTCGGTGCAAAACCGAGTCCCCCGATGCGGAAGCCGTTGGACAGAAGCACGCCCATGACACGGTCGCAATTCCACACGGAAGAAAGCATGGCCTAGCCATGACGAGCTTAGCCGAATTCGCAGATTTCGTTCACACTAGTGAACTAGCGCATGGCCCAACCATGATGAGCTCGGCCTAGACCAACGCCACGACGCCCTTGACCCAACCGTGAAAATCTCGGCAAAACTTGCCAGACCCATTCTTGCCCGTGACTTGATGCACGGCCTGGCCGTGACAGCGTCGTGTGATTGTGTGTACTATACTAATGCACAACTAACCGCAAGCGTGAT
This sequence comes from Costus pulverulentus, assembly GCA_027562315.1. Lineage (NCBI taxonomy): Eukaryota > Viridiplantae > Streptophyta > Magnoliopsida > Zingiberales > Costaceae > Costus > Costus pulverulentus. The sequence continues at coordinate 83,972,678 of CM050437.1, forward strand.
GGTTTTGTCATAGTAGCACTTAAGATGTCGATCCCACAAGGACAATGATCAATTACAAAGCGATTATAAATTAATAGCTAGACAAATTCGTGAATAATTCGGGGTTGCAGAAAGTAAATCAAATATGACCGAATGAAAATAGCAAATCGAATCAAGCAAGAGAAAGTTTCTGGTGGAAAAACAGGGGTTAGAGATATCGGAACTTCGGGTTCATCTCGTTGATCGATCTCAGACTCAAACGAGTTAAAGTTATAGAAAAGCAATTTTAAAAGTGCTTAATGAAATATCAAAAGGTACAAATTACCCTCTTTCGACGGCGTAATCCGGTATCAATTTAGATCGGCGTCCTAATTTCATGGAAAACCGAATCTAGATTGATCCATTGGGTTCAGAGATACTATAAATTCCTCATATAAATCCCGCCCCATTTCTTGATGGCTAAGAGTATGTTCGAACTAGCAAATCTAGCGTCGCAATTCACCTTTCGGTCCTTCTTGTGACGCTCGAGAAAAGAAATTACGTGATCAAGGTACTTCTAGAGATAAAATGGCATAGAACGAATAAACACAAAGTAAAATTTGCATTTGTTTTGAAATAACAAGTTTGAGAATGAGATACAAACAACAAGACTACACCCTTAGTTCCGACAAAAGGATTACGCTATCATAGCGTTGTATAAGTACAAATCTCTACAAGAAGAAGAAAATATAAGAAAGATTTGAATATAGAAGACCACAAACTCTTCAAAAAGGGATGAAATCTTCTTCCTCCAAGCTTTCTAGAATGGATGCGCAAGAGAACTTCTTCTTCCAAACTTTCACCAAGAATTCCACCTCTAACCAAGACTCATCGCCAATGCAAGGGACTTTTCACCCATTTTATAGAACCGAATCCCCTTTCTGAACACAGACTTGATAGATCTCTTAATTAGCTGCGTTTTGACACCAAGAACGTTCAAAACGGAGATATAATGAGAGAGTTATGGCTCTTTTAAGTTTAGGCTGCGCAAGTGAGATTATGGGTGTAATGAAGCTTACGGGCATGACTGTAATATCGACATCGATTCCCTTTGGCTCCTGAAACGTTCACACACTTATGGGCCATTAAAATCTCGTCGTAATGACACCAAAAACGCCTAAATCGGAGATGTAGCAAAAACGTTATGACTCATTTAATGCAGCCCTTCAACGCACTAAATGCTCTTAACACCATTACGGGTGTAATGAGATTATGGGCATGCCTGTAATTTCTATAGCAAACTTTGTTTCGTCTGAAATTTTGCGGGTGAGTTAACCTTTGACTTGACTTGAATTCCGGCCATAGTATGATATCAAAGGTCGTCGATGTGAAGAGTACAGGTAGGGTGAAATTACGGCTATACCCATAACATCTTCTGTCAAAGTTTTCGTCTTCCGAAAGGCTTGTATTAAGAAAATTAAGGACACGCTTTTGGAATATGATTCTGCTTGAATGAAAACGGGCTTCTTGAGAATTCAAACTAGAAATTAGGGCCATAATGTAGATTATGGCCTCAGCCGTAATTCTAGAAATTAGCTCCGTTTGAAGCAAAACTTCTCGTCAAGGTTCTTGATTTACTCGGGGATGTAAATATACTTCCAAATAGCTCCAAAAGTGACTGAATTGTCCTATATTCATCAACATGACAAGAAGTGAAGCTTCTGAAGAAAATCAATGAAATAAGCCGAAAAGTGATGTAATAGCATGAAAATAGGTCTCGATTCACAGGTAAATATTAGTCTAAAAGACTATAAAAATACGAGACATCATAATCTCCCATACTTATATCATTGCTTGTCTTCAGCATGTAAAGCAGATAAGAGTGGTAATCAGAAAAGATAAAATCATGTCAAGCATGTAAAATATCCATAAGAGATATCATTATGAATAAATCTTAGTAAGTCAAGACATTCAAAATGATCATCTGTCCTCAAGAATAAAGGTGTGAAGATCCAGAAACCAAAGTCAGATAAGACTTACCTCCGCGAGATGCAGTAATCTTCTGTGTGGTATACGTACTTCAATTGAACCTGATTCATCCAAAGACATGAGTTGGAAAAACATCAATGCACTTTTATTTGTATTTTCATCCCCTCAATTTTTTTCTGTTTTGACTTCAACTAATGTCTGAGGTACCACTGTCAATTTTATGCAGTGCCAAGCAGAGGAATCTTATTATTTCTTTTTCTCGGAGACTTCAACTCATATCTTCGATACCACTACCATTTTTGCACAGTGCCAAGTAGAGGAGTCTGTTTATTTTCTTCCTTTTTTTAAATTTTGAGGAGATAACAGCCATAGACAAGTGCATTGATTATTTCCAACATCTAGCAAGGAGAATCAAATTGATATAGCAATATACTTCTACAAAAAGATCATAAGCATACCATAAGAGGAAATATCTCAATCGAAAAGTGGATCTATCACTTCACTAACCTTGTCCATCAAATAGAATAATCAAATGAAATCCTGACCTAAAACAAATATTCAAAACATAATGATGTCCACGGAATCAATAAAATATGAAACTATCATGACTTTCGTTAAAAATCAAAACAGTATCAGCATGTGAAAGTAATCGCAGAGCGTAATCCAATTATCAAAAAGCAATGGTGTATCCAGCATCAAAACAAAATACAAAGTGCAGTAATTATCTAAAAAGTTTCAAAACAAGACAAAGTGAACCCTCTATCTCCAGACTTGAAATAGGCATAGTCCCTATGCATAGTATGTAAGAACTCAAAATTTGGAGATATGGGTGGTGGTACTCACAAGATTAGTAGGAGTCATTGTTGACGCTCATTTCAGCGCATTCCTCTTGAGGGTTGTCCTCATCATCGTCCTGTGAATTTGGAAGGCGTTGCACATGGAAAATCCAAATATAGCATGTGGCCTCGGTGTAGCATCCGACTAAGAGGGCGGGGTACACCCGTGATTCTAACCCAGGCGACGATGAGTCCGAGTTCCACTCAGATTTTTAGCGAGTTCTGACCCGTTTGAAGTCCGAATTTGGCAAGTAAGGACTCTATGGAAAGCTCTTTCGAAGGAGGACGGGTAGAATATAAAAGCCCTAATTTTCATGACCTAATCATTGAGGAATCACTCGACGAAGCAGTGAGGGCAGAAGAGCACAGCGGAAAGAGGAGTTCGAGGCGATTTTCGGAGATCTGATCATCGGAGCGCTTCGATTCTTCAGGATTTGTTTTGGTTTATCTTCTCCTATCCCTTAGAAACTCTTCCTTGTGATTTTCCCATGTTAAAAGAGAGATTTTTGAGCGTTTCAATGAGGATTATAGCGTAAACCCTATTTCGGGGCTTGGTTGAAGCCCGTTGACGATTCTTGATCGCGAAACATGTTTTAATTCTATTATTGGGATTGCATTGTGAGTATATTTTACTTTGATGTGCATATCTCTTGATTTTACCTTGGCCGAGTATTATCATGTGTTAGTCATTACGATTCATACCAAGAGGAGGATCGTAAAGGTGGAATCTCTTAGTAAAACTTGTGAAACCTCGACACGAGAGTGCTTGGTCTTCGCTTGAGGGTTTCATAATCTTCCACGGAACTCATTGGGTTCGTCTAAAACGATCCACCACAAGAGTAGGAGATCGTCTTGGTTGAACACCGGGGTGTACACTCGAGAGAGGGCACCTTGTACCCTAGGGATAGATTCCTTGTGCAAAATCATTAATCTAAATAACAGATATCTTTAAGAGCGATTAAGATCGTCATCATGGTGGAAACTGCAGCCCTGATATCTCTCATATTTACTCTCTACCGACGTAGTTGTGATTGCTTGTTTTCGATTTTAGTTCTCTAAACCCTGTTTCGATTTGCCTAGCTATTAAAACTTGGATTTTCTGGTACTCAACCTTGTTCCCTGTGGGATTCGACATCTTTTATATTACTTCGACATAACCGTGCACTTGCGGGACGTGTCAAGTTTTTGGCGCCGTTGCTAGGGAACAACGATTGATATTAGTATATTTTTGAGAATTTATAGACTAGGCTTTAGTTAGTTTCTCTTTACTGCACTGCTATTTTCTTTTTTTTTCTATTGGCCCATTGTCTTAGAACTTTAAAATTTTAACTGACCCTTTTATGTGAAGAAGTTCTAGGGTAGGTATATTTTTTGACATTGATCCAGAGATCGAGCGCACCTTCAGGACAAGAAGGAAGCAAAATCAGATTCAGAAGAAAGAAGTCATGAACCATCCAGGAGGAGAAAATCAGATGGAACACATTCAGCTTGATGTGAACAATGACCGAGTACCACAACCAATAGGGAACAACTATAACAATAGGACATTGAAGGATTATTCTGCTCCCTATGCTCATGGTTTTCAATCAGGAATTGCTAGGCCCGCTGTTGAGGCCAATAATTTTGAAATAAAACCTGCTCTTCTTTCTATGGTGCAACAAAACCAATTTGGTGGTTCTTCTCTTGAGGACCCCAACATGCATCTCTCTATTTTTCTAGAATATTGTGATATGCTAAAAATTAACGGTGTGTCTGCTGATGCTATCAGGTTGCGATTGTTTCCCTTCTCTCTAAGGGATAGAGCGAGAGCTTGGCTGCACACACTACCTTCTACTTCGATAAGAACATGGGCAGATCTTTCTCAAGCCTTTCTCTCCAAGTACTTTCCTCCATCCAAGACGATTCAGATGCAAAATTAGATAACGAGTTTCATGCAGAAAGATGGATAATCCTTATATGAAGCTTGGGAGAGGTTTAAAGAGCTCCAAAGAATGTGTCCACATCACGGAATTGAGACTTGGGACTTAATCCAAATGTTCTATAGCAGTTTGGATTACAACACAAGACTTACAGTGGACGCTGCAGCAGTAGGCGCCTTGATGAATAGGAGAGTTGAAGATGCAATGAACCTCCTTGAGGACATGGCGATCAACCATCACCAATGGACATCAGAGAGAGGTACTTCTACCAAGAAGTTAGGTAAGTATGACTTAGACTCTCTGACTGCTCTTACAGCTAAGGTGGATAATCTGACTAGAAAGATTGATTCTTGGTCTGTTAATTCAATGGATGTTAACGCTATTTATTATGAGGTCTGTGGAGTTGCAGGTCATGGAGGGGCAGATTGTTAGGCAGGAGACGAACATATGGCTACAGTTCACCCAGAGCAATTGAATGTTGTTCGAAATTTCAATCCCAACAACAATCCATACTCCAGCACATTCAATCCTAGATGGCGCAACCACCCAAATTTCTCATACCGAACAACTCAACCAATGCAACCTGGACAAGTACCTTCACAGCAAGCCTAGCTCCCACAAGGAAATTTCAGGCAGCCCCAATAGAACAATTTCAGACCACTAGGATTTCGGGTTAGGAACTATAATGCACCACCACCATAGCCAAGGCTGAGTAATGATTCAAATTTGAGCAAGCAACTTGAAGGACTGACAGACATGATGAAACTTATGATCACAAGGATGGATTCCCTGGAGACACATAATAAGATGCTAGAGAGTCAGCTAGCCCAACAAGCTAGCTCATCCCCCAGAGCACCAAGCAAGCTTCCATCCCAACTAGAAGTAAACCCGAGGGAGCATTGCAATGCAATCTCTACTCGGAGTGGCAAACAACTTGAGGATCCAAAGATGCCGACCGATGACAGGATAGATGAGTTGACTACCGAACCGGTGGTACCACAGTCAGATGCAACACCGATGGCACCTGAACTAGTTGAAGAGGAGCGGCCCTATGTGGGACTGCCTGCATACAAGCCACTGATTCCTTTTCCACAGAGGCTTGTCAAGGCTAAATTGGACAAGCAGTTCGGTAAGTTTTTAGAAGTATTGAAGAAACTATATATTAACATCCCTTTCGTTGATGCTCTTTCGCAGATGCCGACTTATGCAAAATTCCTGAAAGACATCTTATCGAACAAGAGGAAGTTAGAGGATCAAGGGATCGTTGCACTTATTGAGGAGTGCAGTGCCATCATTCAGAACAAGCTCCCTCAGAAGCTTAAAGACCCAGGCAGTTTTTTCATACCCTACAAGATTGGGGAGATGTCCTTTCAAAGAGCTCTGTGCGATATAGGAGCAAGCGTTAGTCTCATGCCATTGTCACTTTGTAAAAGGCTAGACTTAGGGGATTTGCAATCAACTAACATTTCTATACAGCTTGCAGATAGATCAGTGCGTCAACCAGTTGGTACTTTAGAGGACGTACCGGTTAAAATAGAAGATTATTTTATTCCTGCCGACTTTGTTGTTTTGGAGATTGATGAGGATGATAGGCTTCCTATCATTCTGGGGAGACCTTTTCTTGCTACTGTAGGTGCTATTATGGATGTCAAGCATGGGAAACTGTCCTTGAACATTTGTGGCAATGCTATTCAATTTGACCTAGCTAGCACCTTGAAAAAACCTTCTCTTGCAGGTACATTCTGCAGCGTGGACATTGTGGAAAAAGCTATATAGCATGTTGAGCCCTTCAGGAAAGGAGTGAACAATCCAGAATTTACCCTGACAAACCCCACCAAAAATGCTAAGATCTATAAAGCACGAACCAAGTTTTGGCATGACAAGCACATAGTGAAGAAAGAATTTTGTGAAGGGGACAAAGTACTTCTGTTTAATTCGTGACTTCAGCTATTTCCAGGAAAGCTCCGTATGAGATGGTCCGGTCCTTTTATAGTTCAGAAAGTTCAACCATATGGTGCCATCACAATTTGGACAGAACGAACTGATAGTTTCACAGTTAACGGGCACCGTCTCAAGCATTACTTCGAAGATGAGCGGGTCGAAAGAGAGGAAGCTCTTGCTCTTTCAGACCCCATGAATCTGCTACTCTGAAAACTCTCATGGTCGAGCTACCGACCATAAACTAGCGCTCTTGGGAGGCAACCCAAGTTTTTTATTGCTTTTTAGTTTTCATGCATTAATTTAGATGTTATTTTACACTATTGATTTATTTTTCATTTAATTTTTGGTTTTCTAGATGGGATTGCTACTAATTTGATGCCTCTTTATGTTGTAGGAGGAAGATGTAGCACATGGGAATTTTTTTAGATTTTTCCAAGATTTTTCGAGTTGATCATTGCACATCACGGCCTGGTGAACCCCATGGGGTTCACCCGTGAAGTGCACTGTACCAACGAGCCCAGAATTGTAGACCAGTGAACTTCACAGGCAGGGGATTCACCATCTTTTCCGAACACCAGATGACTTCCATAACACTTCACGGGCTGGTGAACCCCGGCGGGTTCACCCGTGCTTCTGTAGCAACAGCCCTAAACCAGTATACTTCACAGGCAGGTGAACCCGGGTGGGTTCACCAGTCTTCCAACCTGCATTCACCCGAGGATTAGGGCATCGCAAGCTCGAAGTCTGCCGCTGCCAGCCGATCTCGCCGACTCTTCCACTAATCGCGCTGCCTCCACTTCTTCTTGGCACTCGAGGGATATCTTCAAGGGTTTAATTCAGGTTTCCCCTTCGCCCGAACAAGATTCTTCTCTGATTGATCCCGAATTCCTTCGTCGCCAGTTTTTTTGAGTCTTTCCGCGAGCCACCATTGCCCCCGTTCCTTCTCGCCTCTCTGCCCGGATCTCATCCGCTCAAAGTGCACCAGCCTTCTTTCCGATCATCTCTAGCCATCATGCCTCCAAGGACCAAAGCCATGGCTTCTAAGAGGACCGCGTGACCACCATAGGCATTCTCCGACTCATCCGCCACTGACGACGACGAGTATGAGCCGTCACCGACTCCTCCATCCTTCCGACCATCTTCAGCCACACCAGGTTCTTCATCGTCCCGGCACAGACGCACACCCACCAGCCAGCAGACTCCATACGTCTCTCCCCCGAACGAGTTCGGGATCATCTTTCATAATGCCGGGCAGGAAGAACGCCATCAAACGTTGCGTCAACGCCGAGTTCTCAACACCCGATACCTTGATAGAGGCACATTGCAGATACTTGGACTGTGAGAAGATGTTGATATGATGTACGCAACAATAGGTTGGGAGTAGTTCCAGTAGTTATTCTCTCCCACCTCTACGTTGGAGTGATACTAGAATTTCTGAGTTCATTGGAAGTAAAGGCATATCCGATTCTTGAGGATGATCCAGGCCGTCTGACATTCCGTCTGGGTAACATTGAACATACTCTTACTCTTTCCCAGTTACGCAGCATTTATGGTTTTCCTGAGACCTGTGTACACAAGGTCCTCACTGAGTACAGTGAGCAAAGTTTCTGAGGAGCAATTACTAATGAACATATCTACTCTGCTCGTGTGGCCCATGCATTTAGCCTATGCAACCTGATCATCAAGTATGTCCACCGTGTATTGGCCCATACCCTCTTTGGCCGCGGTGAGAGCGACGGCATGGTCTGACAGACAGAGATATTCTATCTCTAGTGTATGCTCCACAGTTTCTGTATGGACTCTGGGTGCTATTTGGCAAAACAATTCAGCCGCGTCGCCCATTCTTTGAAGGGGGTAATTGTGATTGGCAGCTTGATCACCCCTTTGGCAGTTTCATTAGGCATCATTCCTTACGGCACACTAGAGGCTACTGGCAACAATAAGCTCGAGATCGAGTCTTGCGTCGCCATGAAGCTAATCATACACAAAGGCGACTCTTACTGCATGACGTTCAAGGGGAGCCCATTTTGCCTGCCCTTACCGAACCAGAGCGCACCACTGTGCGTGTGTGAGGGAACAGGCATATCCAGCTGACTTAAGATCCACAGCCGGACCTTGTCGACACCGCACCACCAGCACCAGGAGCCTTCTCTTTTGGTGGCACCTCCTCTCATGATTCGATGATGTCTGTGTTACAGGAAATTAGGGAGGAGCAGCTCCATCAACGAGAGGTGATCGATGACCTAGACACTACCATTTCCTATATTCAGCAGGACCATTCCTCTCGATGGGAGTCGATGGAGGCACACATGCAGAGGCAACACAAGATGATTGGTTCTGTGTGAGAAAAGATATCCAGTATGGATGAGCGACTTTCCTTTCTCTCTGAGGAGAACATGGCTCGTATAGACATTTCTTCTGATGAGGAAGCCGAGCCAGACTACAGTGCGAGGCCAGGAAGAGCACGAGCTCACGGGCTTCTGGCTCTCGCTCGTGTAAGCGGAGGTAGCTTCCCAGAGCATCGGCATTGACATCCACTCCTCTCACATCATGGTATTGCATAGAGGACTATGCAGTCTTTTAGAGTGTGTGAGCTTTCTATACTCCAGTTTCTTTTGTCCTTCTTCATGTGGCTGTCTGACTCTATTGCTTGACTCTATTGTCTGACTCTATAAACACTTTTATTCTGTGATGGATGGTATTGTGGCATTGTATCTTATATATCATTTTATTCGTGGGTCTGGTCCACATCTTCAGGCCCCACTATGTGATAGTTCTGTATGCCACTTTGGGATCTACTTTATTGTTTATGTTGGTACTTTGCTATGATGATTGTGATTCTCATACATGTCGTGCGAATGTTAAAGTGTTATCATGCTTATTATTCATGAGTTTACTTGTCTATTATGAGTCTTGTCCTATGATAGCTATTGCAAAAATTTTTCAAAGTGAATGCATGATTGTTTAGGAATAATCAAAAATTGTTCATAATACCTCCTTGTTAGAGATAATTTTTGATCATGTCCATATATTCTATGATTCTGAAATTTTGTTATTTGGACTGGCTTTGAGTTGTTCATTAGTGGGACAAACATTCCTATGATTGTTTAATCAACTCAAGCTTGCAACTTACATGTGAATCGTATCAAGATGCATATTCACTTAGTTATTCTTTTAATTCCTTTCAGTTGTTGGGGAGACACTGCATTTGTTAAAAGGATATGTTATCAACTGCTGAGCATAGCATATAAACAAAATAAATAAAAAAATAAATAAAATAAAATAAAGACACCCTTTGATTCCTCTACTTGGCACTGCACAAAATTGGCAGTGGTACCGAAGGACATGAGTTGAAATCTAAGAGATGTAAAATAAAAATAATAAAAAGACTCTTCTACTTGGCATTGCGAAAAATTGGCAATGGTACCTAAGGTTATGAGTTGAAGTCTAATACAATAATCAGTGTATCATACCCTAAATGAAACATTTGAGTTAACCCCAATGATTTGACTAGGAAGGATTGGAATTGCATGAGTGTTGTGTGTAGGCTTGATTGAATCTTATGTTTGCTGCTTACTAGGTTGTTTGGCATCTAGTTATTGTGGGATCGAGCTGTTGAACACTTGAAACAACCATTTACTTGATTTCTCCTTATTAGATCTTGGATTGCTATCAAATGTTTTTCTAACTTGGATACATAGCTCAGCACAAAAGATTGCTCTTATACCCATCTTATATTTCATCTTATTTTATTGCTTGAGGACAAGCAAAGAATTAAGTCTAGAGTATTTTGATGCCTTGCATTTTAGTAGTGATTTTTCTTATTATTTCATGCTAAATCTAGGCTTATTTTGATGATTTTATACTCTTTTAAGGCTTATTTGCTTAAAAGCTTCGGAATCTTCACTTTTTCTTGCTTTTGTAGAATTTCAGGTAAAATCGCCCTATTTTGATGTTCTTTTGAAGATTCTAAGGTCATGGAACAATTTCTTATAGGAAAACGAAGCTACCCGTCAAATTTCGGCTCAATCGGAGTTGGCATGAAAAATACGGCCAGGTGAACCCTAGGGTTCACCAGCACTTTCGCCAGACCTGCAGAATCCTTCCAGAAAGAAGCACGGCCAGGTGAACCTGGCAGGGTTCACCGGCACTTCACAGCACTCAAAACTGGCCAGAGCACTTCACGGCCAGGTGAACCCTGCGGGGTTCACCCATGATTCTGACCCAGGCGACGACGAGTCCGAGTTCCACTCGGATTTTATCGATATTTTGACACGTTTGAAGTCCGAATTTGGCAAGTAAGGACTCTATGGAAAGCTCTTTTGAAGGAGGACGGGTAGAATATAAAAGCCCAATATTCATGACCTAATCATCAAGAAATCACGCGACGAAGCGGCGATGGCGGAAGAACACTGCAGAAAGAGGAGTTTGAGGCGATTTTCAAAGATCTGATCATTGGAGCACTTCGATTCTTCAGGATTTGCTTCGGTTTATCTTCTCCTATCCCTTAGAAACTCTTCCATGTGATTTTCTCATGTTAAAAGTGAGATTTTTGAGCGTTTCAATGAGGATTGTAGCGTAAACCCTATTTCGGGGCTTGGTTGAAGCCCGTTGACGATTCTTGATCGCGAAACATGTTTTAATTCTATTATTTGGATTGCATTGTGAGCATATTTTACTTTGATGTGCATATCTCTTGATTTTACTTTGGCCGAGTATTATCATGTGTTAGCCGTTACGATTCATACCGAGAGGAAGATCGTAAAGGTGGAATCTCTTAGTAAAACTTGTGAAACTTCGACATGAAAGTACTTAGTCTTCGCTTGAGGAATTCATAATCTTCCACGGAACTCATTGGGTTCATCTAAAATCATCCACCGCGAGAGTAGGAGATCGTCTTGGTTGAACACCGGGGTGTACAATCGAGAGCGGGCACCTTGTACCCTAGGGATAGATTCCTTGTGCAAAATCATTAATCCAAATAACAGATATATTTTAGCGCGATTAAGATCATCATCATGGTGGAAACTGTAGCCCTAATATCTCTCTCATATTTACTCTCTACCGACGTAGTTGTGATTGCTTGTTTTTGATTTTAGTTCTCTAAACCCTATTTCGATTTGCCTAGCTATTAAAACTTCGATTTTCTAATACTCAACCTTGTTCCCTGTGGGATTCGTGATAGGCCCAATGTTGTTTGGTGTGTACCTAGGACTAATCCCCGGCAACAGCGCCAAAAACTTGATAGGATTCCGCAAGTGTACGGAATTATCTAAGTAATAAAAATATCGATCCACAGAGACCTATGTGTTAAGTACCAAATAGTTGTATTCTCATTATCTATGCAATCGAGTATGATGCGAATAAACAATAGGAAAGCGCACAAAATAAGAGATAATCAAAGAGAGATACATGGGACTAGGGTTTCATCCACCTTAATTTCAATGATAAGATATAAATAAAGGTTCGTCAATCACATCTTGCTACGAAATGATAAGATATAAATAAAGGTTCGTCAATCACATCTTGCTACGATAAAGACCTAATTTACTTCATAAAGGGATTATCTCACTTTCGTGCAGACAATCATGCAGGGACCAATCCTCGCTTTCGCGCAAGATCTGTCCCAAAACTAAAGATAAGTAAATCATCAATCAAAGAACTCAAGATCACTTTCGTGCATCCGAGTTCTAGGTTGATAATCTCTAGTGGAATCTCAAGGATCACTTTCGTGCATCTGAGCCTCAACACTAGTTTTACTCATGGATCTCCAACGTTCTGATCCTCACTTTCGTGCAAGATCTCCACGTTTGACAAATAGACTCGATCTATAGGTTCATGTTATAATTATGGCAATTAATCTACTAGAACAGATTAAATTAGATCTAACCTAAGGAAGGGATCCTAACATGCAATTCTAGGGTTCCAAATTCTCAAGCAATTACCTTTCGGTCTCAAGCGAAAATTCTAAGAACATAATTAGTAACATGAACTTATAGAGAGTCTAAGCACAAATATCACATGAGCAAAATTATCATGGCAAAATTATCATGACGAGAAAGAAGATTTATCTAATCATTAAAAATCAAGGGGATTACACCCCATGTCCCAAAACAGTATTTAGCTTGCATGAAGGAGAAGATACAATAAATCATAGTCTTAGAGTGATCAGAAAACAAAAAGAAAAGAGAAACAATGTTACAACACGGCTGTAAAATCCTTTACAGCCGTAATTTGCTTCGATGAACAGCGCTGTCACCGATGTCTCGTTGATCCCTCCTCCGATCAGACTCCAAACGCTCTGAAACTTCTGTGGTGTCTTCCTATCCTCCAGGCAAAGCTTCTGTGTGAAAATCAAGGCCTGAGGTGCCCTCTATGCCTCTCGGCGCGAGGCCAAACCCTAGCCGCCTCTCTGTTGATTTCTCTCTCGATACTAGATAAAAATTATTTCTTCCACTTCATACGCCTTCTCCTCTTAAAGATGAGTTCAGAACATCTTTTTGATTTCAATTTGGACCTCTGGATCAAACGTTATAGCTCACGCAAGATCCGGACTCGTAAAAATCACGTTTTGACTGGGAATTACGGCAGTGTAATATCTCACGGCACTGCTGTAAAATAGCTTGAGTGTTTTGTTCTGGAAACGCTGGAAAATACGGCCCGTAATTTGGTTTACGGCAGTGCCGTAATTTCGGTTGAACTTTCTGGTTGGAATATGTCTGGAAAATACAGCCCGTGTAGAAGTTTATGGCAGTGCCGTAATTTCAGCAAAGGTTTCTGTTCTGAAGACGCTCCAAAATACGGCAGTGTAATTCTTTACGGCAGTGCTGTAAAATCACAAAATCTTTCTGTTTGGAAAAACTCAAAAATACGGCAGTGTTCTTGATAATACGGTAGCTTCAAAATACGGTACCGTAAAATCCTTTACGGTACTGCCGTATTTTGGTTTCTGGCCTCGATTTGCATGAAATTTCTTGTGTATCTTCATCTTGATGATGGTAATTCTTCCATGTGTTTGATTTTACTTGAAAACGCCCAAAATAGTGCCTTTTTTGCCTAAAAATCATGAAAAACCAAAATAGGAGTAGAGTTTACAATATTCGATGAATTTAGCATGAAAACAAGCAAAAGATCTTCAATTTAGCATGAAAAGATATCTAAAATGATATAAAATATACTACATATTTTGGTGTCATCAAACACATAAGGCTCAAACTTTGCTTGTCCTCAAGCAAAAAATCAAATTTTGAAGTCAAAATTTGATCACAAGAATAACCTTTTCATGCTCAATAAATTTCTAAAATACAATCATCAATGAAAAATTCCATCAATTGTTTCACAAAAATTCAAGTAAACATATCATACTTAGAACTTAACCCTTTAGATCTACAATTCAATCAAATAAAACTTTGCAACTTGTATAATAAATAGAATTTTCAATCTCATGATTTCACCCAGTTTTCAGTTCAAATCTATCATGCTTTTGTTTACAGGAATTAGGTTTCCAAAATCTTTTTCCACACATGATTTTTTTTTCTTTTTCTTTTTCTTTTTTTTTATTTTGTTTGTTTTTGTGAAGATGGCATGTACCCACTTAGATACACACTTTTTATTTTTGACTTCAACTCTTGTCTTCGGTACCAGTGTCAATTTTACACAGTGCCAAATAGAGGAGTCTTATTATTTTTCACTCTCATTATTTTTCATGCGTAGACTTCAACCCATCTCTTAGGTACCACTGTCAATTTTACCCAGTGCCAAGTAGGGGAGTCTCTCACTATTTTTATGGATCTTGGCTTTTTATTTCCCAACAAATAGCAAAATAGACTAAACATCTACTAGGTTGATCAATTGACATCAATTCAATAATCATACTCATATACTCATTTTATTCAAAAGAATAGTTTCACCTTTAGATCTTATTCCTCAAATAACACATCTACCCAAAATTTCATGCATCAACTAATGTCAAATTTCAAAAATAGATATGCATTAAAGAAATAAATCTAACATGATAGGGTTTTTCTCTAATCACTAGTATAAATACTCACATCATCAAGGAAGATATTTTATCAATAAATCATGACATCATATAGTAGAAAGTGGATCATATGCTTTCATCAATCTTAACAATAAATTTGAATAATATCATCATCAAAACAGTGAGTTCCATATATCCATAAAATTATTTTTCAAGAGAAAACCAATGAGTAGTATAAATACGATAAAGTCAAAGATGCACTATAAGGAATAGTCATTAATAAGAGAGTGCAAGTGATACTCACAAAACCATATAGATCATGCTCAATCATTGTCAGGCCAATGCAGCTG
>CM050437.1:83987751-83999912 GCA_027562315.1 Costus pulverulentus
TAAAAATCAATTTTTCAAATTCATCAAAAGATTCAACAAAAGATAAGGGCAAAACATCAGAGTGAGATTCATTAGTGTTTGTAACATTCAAATCTTTTTCAACTTCCTTATGTTCATCATCAAACAATTTTTCAATATCAAAATTATCAACAAAATCAAGATGAGACTCTTCAAAATTAATTTCCTCATGCTTCCCTACAAATAATTCATCATCAGAAGAGTCAAAATCAGAATCATATGAAAAAGAATTAATAGAATCAGAGTTGACCACAAGAGATTTATCATTAATTTCAAAAATATCACCAAAATCATAGTGGGGCTCATCATTGTCTATAATTTTTGAACCTTCATCATGCTCATGAGATTTAACCATAAATAAGATATTATCAAAATCAGAATTATCATCAAAAGAAGGTTTTTCAATTTCAATTTTCTCAATCTTTTCCTCAAATAAACTATCAGATAAATCAATATCAAAATTATCAACAACAAAGTGAGATTCATTAAAGTTCACATAAGGCTCAATCTCAAAATAATCATAATCACAGGGAGATTTTTCTAGTTCAAGTTCCTCAGTATCAAATTCAAATTGTGGTTAAGAAACATGATCATATCAATCATCATATAAAGAAGTTCGGTTTTCCCATCTAGAATACAATTGATCTTGTTCTTGTCATGATAAATTTGGTTTTAAAAATGGGCAATCAGAGGAACAATGATCAGGATATCCACAAATAACGCAATATTCAGAAGAACAAGATTGCATATAAGAGTTAAATTGATCTACAAGAGAATTACCTTTTGGCATGTATACCTCACCTCTTTCAGTTGCCCAGGAGTTGTGATTAAATGACATGTTTTCAAATCTATCAAGAACAGAAAGATAATCCAACACCAATCAATCAAATTATTCTTTTTTTTTAGAATATAGAAAAAAAATAGAAAATCTAAAACACAAGCAAATTCACAAATCTTTAGATATCACAGCTCTGTCACAACTGTGAAAATCCAAAACCTGCAAAAATAGAAAATAAATTTAAAACTAAAAACAAATAAAACCTAGTCTAGCAATACTAACAACTATTTTGATATTAACAAAACTAAGGTCCCCAGCAATGGCGCCAAAAACTTGATATGCCCAAAGTTGTTTGGCGTGTACCTAGGATTAATCCCCGGCTACGGCGCCAAAAACTTGATATACCGTAAGGTAACACTACAAGTATGACACGCGTGTACCTTGGACTAATCCGCGGCAACGGCGCCAAAAACTTGATAGGATTCCGCAAGTGCACGGAATTATCGAAGTAATAAAAATATCGATCCACAGAGACCTTATTGTTAATTACCAAATAATTGTTTTCTCTCTAGCTAAGCAAGCCAAATATGATGAAAGTAAACTATGCAGAGAATATGCTAAGGAGATAATCAGAGAGATAAACATGAGACTAGTGTTTCATCCACTTTAATTTCAATTATAAGATATAAATAAAGGTTCATCAATCAAATCTTGCTACGATAAAGACCTAATTTACTTCATAAAGGGATTATCTCACTTTCGTGTAGACAATCATGCAGGGACCAATCCTCGCTTTCGCGCAAGATCTGTCCCAAAACTAAAGATAAGTAAATCATCAATCAAAGAACTCAAGATCACTTTCGTGCATCCGAGTTCTAGGTTGATAATCTCTAGTGGAATCTCAAGGATCACTTTCGTGCATCCGAGCCTCAACACTAGTTTTACTCATGGATCTCCAACGTTCTGATCCTCACTTTCATGCAAGATCTCGACGTTTGACAAATAAACTCGATCTATAGGTTCATGTTATAATTAGGGCAATTAATCTACTAGAACATATTAAATTAGATCTAACCTAAGGAAGGGATCCTAACATGCAATTCTGGGGTTCCAAATTCTCAAGCAATTACCTTTCGGTCTCAAGCGAAAATTCTAAGAACATAATTAGTAACATGAACTTGTAGAGAGTCTAAGCACAAATATCATATGAGCAAAATTATCATGGCAAAATTATCATGACGAGAAAGAAGATTTATCTAATCATTAAAAATCAAGGGGATTACACCCCATGTCCCAAAATAGTATTAAGCTTGCATGAAGGAGAAGATACAATAAATCATAGTATTAGAGTGATCAGAAAACAAAAAGAAAAGAGAAACAACGTTACAACATGGCTGTAAAATCCTTTACAGCCGTAATTTGCTTCGATGAACAGCGCTGTCACCGCTGTTTCGTTGATTCCTCCTCCGATCGGACTCCAAATGCTCTGAAACTTCTGTGGTGTCTTCCTCTCCTCTAGGAAAAGCTTCTACGTGAAAATCATGGCCTGAAGTGCCCTCTATGCCTCTCAGCACGAGGCCAAACCCTAGCTGCCTCTCTGTTGATTGCTCTCTCGATACTGGATAAAAATTATTTCTTCCACTTCGTACGCCTTCTCCTCTTAAAGAAGAGTTTATAACATCTTTCCGATTTCAATTTGGACCTTTGGATCAAAAGTTATGGCTCACGCAAGATCTGGACTCGTAAAAATTACGTTTTGACTGGGAATTACAGCAGTGTAATATCTCACGGCACTGCCGTAAAATAGCTTGAGTGTCCTGTTCTAGAAACGCTGGAAAATACGGTCCGTAATTTGGTTTACGGCAGTGCCATAATTTCGGTTGAACTTTCTGGTCGGAATATGTCTGGAAAATACGGCCCGTGTAGAAGTTTACGGCAATGCCGTAATTTTAGCAAAGGTTTCTGTTCTGAAGACGCTCCAAAATACGGCAGTGTAATTCTTTATGGCAATGCCATAAAATCACAAAATCTTTCTGTTTAGAAAAGCTCCAAAATACGGCAGTGTTCTTGATAATACGGTAGCCTCAAAATACGGTACTGTAAAATTCTTTACGATACTGCCGTATTTTGGTTCCTGGCCTCGATTTGTATGAAATTTTTTGTGTATCTTCCTCTTGATGATGGTAATTCTTCCATGTGTTTGATTTTGCTTAAAAACGCCCAAAATAGTGCCTTTTTGCCTAAAAATCATGAAAAACCAAAATAGGAGTAGACTTTGCAATATTCGATGAATTTAGCATGAAAACAAGCAAAAGATCTTCAATTTAGCATGAAAAGATATCTAAAATGGTACAAAATATACTACATATTTTGGTGTCATCAATTCGACATCTTTTATATTACTTCGACATAACCATGCACTTGTGGGACGTGTCACGGAATGTGCATAGTAGACTTCCGTGCTCCAATCTTACGCTTGTGGGCCATTGTAGATGCAGCAAATTGCAGGATTTGTAGAGTCAAAAAGAGGAGACGAGCAGTGCAGTATCAGGACTTGGAGAAGATCAGTAGAAGCAGTTTCGGTGAATAAACATCAAGTTCAACAGAGGAATTCCAGCAGCAGAAGTAATCGTTTGGGTGGATCAGATCCAGCAAGCCCTTCTGTCGCCGGTGGCAAGGAAGTTGCCGCACGAAGAAGGTGTAAAGATCCAATAGCTGCGGTAGCCAAAATCGAAGCAAGGAAGATTTCGCAAGGGGAAGCAGATTCAATGAGCAGAGTATGCGATTGAAGAACCAAGTTGCTGATATAACTCTTAAATAGAGTGCGAATGATCAATGGGGCTTGAGCGGCTAGTGGCGACTAAAGAGGCGAATTGATGTTACTAATCCAGTGGCTGCTACTGGTTAATGGCTCTTAAAGGAGCAACGGCAGGAGAGGTATCATCGATGCAATAACGCTTGAAAAATCGGCGCTGATGAACGACCTTGTGGAGGTCACAAGCGTTGAGGGGCGAAGACGATTTTCGGTTCAGATCCAGAAGAGTGACGCGGCGTTGATGATTGAGAACGGTAGCATTGTTTTCCGTTGAAACTGCCATTAAGACGGGAGCGATTAGAAGAGGGCGGTGGTAGCTTCAGCATGGATTGAAGGAGAGGGTGGCGGACGTTTCAGCACATGCTTCTACTTCGATTAATGGAAGTCGGCGTTGCTCGAGTAACAGCGGAAGCAGACTAGAAGTCGGCGCAGCTGCCAAGGTTGCAGCTACAGTTTCAGTTGAATCTAAAGAGGTCGGCGGTGAATTAGGAAGGAAGGAATGTCGTCTTCCTCAGGCTGCTCAACGGACAGGAGTAGAGACGTCGCCGGTTGCCGCTTCGGTTGAATCTGAAGAGGTCGGCGGCAGTCTATGGAGGAAGTAAATAAAGGGCCGCCCGTAAGCCCTTGTCAAGTGTGGAAATTAATCTCCACGATTTTGACTTTTCAATCACACCTTGACTAGTTATTTAGCCATCTTATGCCCATAATTGATATTACAACCATGGCAGTAAATTTTTTTTTTTTTCAAAATTGAACCTCAATAAACCTGCAACAAACATGAAATAGCACTCGTCAGAAATAACTAATTAAAATAAAGTACTTAGGTTGCCTCCCAACAAGCGCTAGTTTAACGTCGGTAGCTCGACAGAAAAATCCGTGATCATGTAAAAGAGTCGGAGAGGAGTAAGGAAACTCCCTTTTCAATTGGCGTAGGGAAAAGATAAGGCTTCAGACGTTGTCCGTTGACTTTGAAGGTTCCAGACTGATCACTATAGATGTCTATCACATCGTACAGATAGACTTTCTTTATCACATATGGACCAATCCATCTAGATCGCAACTATACGTTTGTCGTGAAACCTTTTGGTTTGTTCTTTATAAATTTTCGCACTCTCGTATGCCTCAAGTCGTATTTCATCCAATTCGTTCAGATCCAATTTTCTCTTCTCACCTGCTGTCTTGAAATCATAGTTTAAAGCTCTTATCGCCTAGAATGCCTTATGTTCAAGCTCGACTAGAAGGTGATAAGACTTCCCATATATCATCTAAAATGGAGACATTCCTATAGGAGTCTTAAAAGTAGTTCGATAGGCCCAGAGAGCATCATCCAATTTAAGGGCCCAATCTATTCTCGCAGTCGAAACAGTGCGTTCTAAAATCCTTTTCAGTTCACGATTTGTTACCTCAACTTGACCGCTAGTCTAGGGGTGATATGGCATCGCAATTTTGTGATGCACCCCATACTTTTTCAGTAGAGCGGCAAATCACTGTTCAATGAAATGCGATCCTCCATTGCTTATCAACACCCACGGCACACCGAATCTTGGAAAGATAGTCTTCTTTAGCATCTGTATCACAACTCTAAAGTCGTTGATCGGTGCGGCTGAAGTTTCTACCCACTTTGATATGTAGTCGATGGCCACCAAGATGTACTTGTTTCCACAGGAGGATGGGAATGGTCCCATAAAATCTATTCCCCACACATCGAATAATTTGACTTCTAAATATTATGTAAGGGAAGTTCATTGCGTTTCGAAATGTTGCCACTTCTTTGGCAACTCAGAATAAAATTTTGCGCATCTTTAAAAATACTGGGCCAGTATAATCTAGGTTGTAGTACCTTGAATGCAGTTTTTGTGGCACTGGCATGGCCTCCATAAGGGGAAGAATGACAGTGCTTAAGAATATCAGGAACTTCCTCCTCAGGTACACATCGTCGAAAAAGTTCATCGGCGCATCGCCGAAAAAGATATGGATCATCCCAATAAAAATGTCGTATGTCGGATAAGAACTTCTTTTTTCGTTGAAATGATAGATCAGGTGGAAAAATATTAGATGCCAAATAGTTAATGAAATCAGCGTACTAGGGTGCATCTTGCATAGTAATTCTAAATAACTTCTCCTCGGGAAACGTATCATCAATTTCCAAATCATCAGAAACATCATTTTCTATGTCCAGAAGCAAACGCGATAAATGGTTAGCCACTACATTTTCAGCTCCCTTCTTATCTCTTATTTCCAAATTGAATTCTTGAAGGAGAAGTATCCATCGTATCAGTCATGGCTTTGCGTCTTTCTTACTCATCAAATACTTGATTGCTGCGTGGTCTGTATAAACAATGACTTTGGAATTAATCAAGTAAGAACGAAATTTGTCAAATGCAAAGACGATGGACAAGAGCTCCTTTTCTGTTGTCGCGAAGTTGATTTGAGCCTCGTCTAAAGTGCGGCTGGCATAGTATATTGCATGAAGCTTTTAGTCCCTTCTTTGCCCTAAAACAGCTCTGACGGCAAAGTCACTTGCATCACACATTAGTTCAAATGGTAAAGTCCAATTAGGGGACTGAATAATGGGTGCAAAGATCAAAGCTTTCTTGAGCTTCTCAAACGCCTACAAACATTCATCATCAAAATAGAATTCAAGATCCTTATAGAGCAGATTGGTCAGTGGTTGGGCTATCTTCGAGAAGTCTTTAATGAATCTTCTGTAGAATCAGGCGTGTCCGAGGACACTACGGATTCCTTTGATTGAAGTTGGTGGATTCATCTTTTCGATTACTTGCACTTTAGCTTGATCAACTTCTATCCCACGTTCAGAAATAAGATGTCCCAATACAATCCCTTCTTGTACCATAAAATGACACTTCTCCCAATTCAGAACGAGGTTCACTTCCTCGCATCGCTGCAAAACCTTGGACAAATTAGCTAAACAAGATTCAAAAGATCGACCATATATTGAGAAATCATCCATAAAAATGTCTATAAAATCTTCGTTATAGTCGGAGAAGATCGCCATCATGCATCGCTGAAATGTGGCTGGAGCGTTGCATAGTCCGAATGGCATCCTCCTATACGCGAATGTTCCGTATGGACAAGTAAAGATCGTCTTTTCCTGATCATCTGGGTGAATCGGGATCTGTAGGAAACCAGAAAATCCGTCAAGAAAGCAAAAATAAGCATTATGGGCAAGATGCTCAAGCATTTGATCGATGAAGGGTAGAGGAAAATGGTCCTTTTGTGTAGCTTTGTTGAGCTTCCGGTAGTCTATACATATTTGTGATGACTCTAAATTTCATAGCGTTTTTCATACTTATTTGGTAGTCTTTTGAGCCATAATCTTACTCTCTTGCTTTGTTTGTATACCTTTTTGCCAAAAGCTTCGGAATCTATACCATCTTCGGTTTTTGATCAATTTCAGGCAAAATGGCATCGTTATCACTGGTTTTCAAGTAATCTCAATGCATGAATGAGTTCTAACCATCAAGAGGAGTCTACCCATCAAATTTCAAGTCAAAATGGACCTTCTAGCAAAAATACGGCATCGTATCTTTGGGCATGATTTGCACAGTACCGTATTTAGCATCAAACACCAACCAGAAGACTTGGGTGAAATACGACACTACCGTATGGAACTACACGGTGCCGTATTATTCAGCATTTTCAACCAGAAAAGTTTGACAAGAATACGACACTACCATATGAAGGTACACGGTACCGTATTTTGTGGCAATTCTGACCAAAAGATTTCAGCAAGAATACGGCACTACCGTATAATTGGGCAACATTGTCACGGTACCATGTTTTCTACCCAGAACTCACAGAAAGAAATACGGCACTGCCATAATCAGGATACGGTACCGTATTTTTGAACCCAGATTTCTGATTTGTCAACCTGATTCTTGCGTGGACCATATCTTTTGATCTATACCTCCAAATTGAGATCCGAAAGAGGCGGCGAACTCGTCTTAAAGCGGAGAAGACACGCAAAGGGAAAGGAACAATTTTTATCGACCATCCATAGCGAATTTGAGAGAAGAGCGGCTGCACTGGGGTTCGTCGGTTCTCAACCTACAGACCACCTCCGGCCACGATTTTTGACAAAAAGCTTTGCCTAGTGAAGGAGAATATACAACTGAAGTTTCAGAGCATTTGGAGTTTGATCGAGGGAGAAATCAACAAAACAGTGGGTGACACCACTATTCACCGCGTTTACAACACTGTGTTCTGTAATTTCTTCCCTTTTTCGATTTCTTACCACACTGAAACATGTTTTATTGTAACATCTTCATCATGATAGCTTAATCTTTCTCTAGGACATGGGGGTGTAATCTCTTTGTTTCTTAATGACTAGAAAACCTTAATTTTGTCAAACTAATTTTATTGTGATAATTTTACTTTTGTGATTGATTGTTCTTTAATTCTCCTTTGTATCTTAATATTAGCATGCTTTTAGAATTTTGCGAAATAGACTGAGAAGTTGATTGTGAAATTCGGAACCCTAGGAATTATCGAGTTTGGAACTATCGTAAGAGATTAGGTTGTTATTCGAATTCTAATTTTTAGAGAGTTTTAATGCCGTGCTGATTTTATGATTCTTTCAATTGAGTTAATATTTTAGACTTGATTAGAAATTGGAAGAGATTAAGTTTTTGATCGTCAGAAAACCTTGAGTAAAACTTGTGTTGAGACTCTAATGCACGAGAGTGATCTTGGGTTTCCACTTGAGGTTATCAACTTAGAATTCGGATACACGAGAGTGATCCTTGAGTTCTTAGTTGATGGTTTACTTATTTTTAGCATTGAATAGATCTTGCATGAGAGTGAAGATCGGTTCTTTGTACGATTGTTTGCGCGAGAGCGAGACAATCTATTTATGAAGTAAACTATACCTTTATCATGATAAAATTAGATTGACAGACACTTATCTTAATCTATCCATTAGAAATTAAAGTAGATGAACCCCTAGTCCTAATTTCTTCTCTGATATTTTCTCCGTGTTCTTTTCGATAGTCTGATTCACTATTTTCCGATTGCCTAGCTAAAGAGAAATTGATTATTCAGTACTTGGCAACGAGGTCTCTATGGTTCGATATCTATTTTATTACTTCAAATATTTGTGCACTTGCGGAATACAATAATTTGCCATCCGCTTACAGTACGAACCGGAACTAGCTCGTTCTGCTCGTTCTTGACAACAGTTACCCCACCCTTTTTGGGTACGACGTGGATAGGGCTCACCCATCGGCTGTCTAATATCGGGTAGATAACTCCCGCGTCTATCAATTTCAGGATTTCTTTCTTTACGACCTCCTTCATGCTTGGATTTAGTTATCATTGAAACTCCACGGAGGGTTTACTTTCCTTTTCCAAGAGAATCCTATGCATACAGATAGATGGGTCAATTCCTTTGATATCATCTAAGGAATAGCCTATGACATTTTTATGAAGTTTAATTTCAGCAAGTAATTCCTCTGTCTGAATTTCAGTCAAGTTTGCATTCACTATCACAAGCAAGGTAGAATCATCATCCAGAAATTCATACTTCAATTTTTGAAGAAGAGATTTCAACTCAATCTTTCTTACCTCGCTTACCTGTGATGTCGTCTTGTCAAGATGTTCAGCCTTCATTTTTTGGGGGTTCATTTTTTCGGCTGAGTCCATTATTTTTGCGTAAGCCTGAGTTTCATCATTTTCCTCAGCATTTGGACATTCCAAAAGACAGACTTCCAGCGGGTCATCTAGCATCCCATCGGTTATGGGATTCTCATCTTTAACAATGACATCCAGGGTACAACATGAACCTGTAATAGAAGGGTGTTTCAGACTTCGTGCTAAATCAAATTCGATAACCTCCTCACCAATGTTTAAGGCTAATTTTCCATTTTTGACGTCAATGACTGTTCTGGCACCCGCAAGGAATGGTCTTCCTAGAATTATCGATAGTTTCGTATCCTCCTCCATCTCGAGCACGACAAAGTCGACTGGAATGAAGAAATCTCTGACCTTGATCAGAACGTCTTCTAGGATTCCTGCCGACTTGTGCACTGAGCGGTCAGCAAGTTGTAGAGAAATTGGTGTTGCCTTTACATCGCCAATGTCCAATTTCCTGCATATAGAAAACGATATTAAACTGACACTGGCGCCCAAATCACACAATGCGTGTTCAAAAGATAAATCCCCAATTTTGCATGGTATCGAAAAGCTGCTTGGATCTTTTATTTTTCTGGAAGCTTGTTTTGAATTATGGCATTGCACTATTCTGTTAGCGCCATTGTGCCTGGTTCCTCTAGCTTCCATCGGTTTGAAAGAATGTCCTTCAAAAATTTTGAATATGTGGGCATCTGCATTAAAACCTCAGTAAAGGGGATGTTAATATACAACTTTTTCAAAATTTTCAAAAATTTTCCAAATTATTTATCCAGCTTTGCCTTAGCCAGTCTTTGAGGAAATGGAATTGGTGGCTTGTAAGGCGGTGGTGGAACATAAGCTGGTTCACTCTCATGTTCATCTTTCTCCTCACTTGGTCTCTCAAGTTCGGGTACATGACTGGTAGATGCATCAAGACTCAAGTTTGAATCAGGTACTCTCGGTTCCTCTAGTTGCTTACCACTACGAGTAGTAATTGCACTGCAATTCTCTCGTGGGTTTTGTTCAGGTTGCGAAGGTAACCTACCTGTGGGTCTAGCTAGACTGGTGGCTAGGTTTGCCAATTGTACATCTACTTGTTTGTTGTGGGTTTCAATGGAGTCCAGTCTAGAAGACATGACGCATCATATCATTAACACTCTTGTTGGTTTTGGTCTGAGAAGAGATAAAATTTGATGTTTAAGAGATAAAGTATGATAGCTTGAAGTGAGGTCTTTTGAGGTTGTGGTGCATATGGTCAAGATTGAAAACCAGGTGGCGATCTGTAATTCGATTGTGGAGCAAGGTTGAGGTTGTTCTTGTAAGATAAGTTAGGGTAGTTTCTCCAACTAGGATTGTATATAGTGGAGTAGGGATCATTTTGTGGTCTAGGATTTTGGTTCCCTACAACATTGACATATTCTTGTTGGGGTTAAGAGGGTTGGGAAACAACTAATTGGCAGTTAGCATGGTTGTGGCCTAAAATTCCACAAATCTCACAAACAAAAGGATTAGAACTTGAATCGAAAGAATTGACATGCATTGAATCTAATTTATGAGATAATGAGTCAACCTTGGCAGCTAAAGAACTTAAGGCATCCAATTCATACTTACCTAGTGCAACGGCCTTAGATGATGTACCTCATTGGTCTCCAGCCCATTGGTTGTGATTCAGTGCCATGTCCTCCAACAGATTCATTGTGTCGTCGACGTTTTTGTTCATGATTGCTCCACCAGCGGCTGCAACTACAGTAAGACACGTATTATAGTTAAGACCATGGTAAAATGTATAAACAATTACCCATTTTTTCAAGCCGTGGTGTGGGCATAAGCATTGAAGTTCCTTGAATCGCTCCCAAGCTTCATACAAAGATTCCCCATCTTTTTGGGTGAAATCAATGATCTAGTTTCGCAGTTGGACAGTTTTGCTTGGAGGAAAGTACTTCGAGAGAAACGCCTGGGAAAGTTGTTCCCAAGTGGTTAGCAATTCAAGTTGGAGAGAATATAGCCAGTTTCAAGCTCTATCCCGCAGAGAGAATGGGAAGAGTCGTAGTCGTAGCGCGTCGCTAGAAACTCCGTTCATTTTCGTCGTGTCGCAGAACTCCAAGAAAATTGACAGGTGCATGTTTGAGTCTTCAGATGGTAGGTCTCCGAATTAATTCTGCTGAACCATCGATAAAAGGGAGGGCTTTATCTCGAAGTTATTGACCTCCACTGGAGGTCTAGAAATACTTGAGTGAAGACCCTGCGCATTTAGAGCGGCGAAATCCTTCAAAGTTCTGTTGTTTTTAGCCATCTGTAAATCGATAGGAATAGGTTCAATAATCCTCGATGCTTCTCTAGCACTCAATTCCTTTAATCGTCTTCTGCGATGGAACGTCCTTTCAATTTCTTGATCAAGCTCGTACAGATCTTCAAGTCCACCTGATCGTAAACCTCTTCACATATAACAATTAAGTGCAGATAACAAAAATAGAGAGAAAAACTAAAACACAAAAACAAAGAAACAAAACAAGGACAAACCAAAGAAATAAAAACAAGGAAGGAAAAACAAAGAAACAAAAGCAATAGAAATAACAAAAAGCAAAAAGTCTAGTCTACCAATTGTTAAATCTCTTTGATATTGGTTGCCTGTCCCCGGCAACGGTGCCAAAACTTGATGTATGCTATATTAACGCACAACTAACCGCAAGTGTAACGGTTTTGTCGTAGTAACACTTAAGATGTCGATCCCACAGGGACAGTGTGTTAGTGTTTATGCCCTAGGACCTCAGGATGGTCCATTGGGATATGTGTATCATATCGAGTTGATAGATAAGTTATCCTGGCATTGTCGTTGTCATGCAAGTTTGTATATCTGCGCATATGTACATTTGCATATACAATGTCCCTAAGAGATAGATTTTATCTAGTCTCTGTGTTTAT
>CM050437.1:84008112-84070793 GCA_027562315.1 Costus pulverulentus
TTTGTGGGGATAGTGAGCCCATCCTCCACCTCAACAGAGCCCCTCCATCCCGTCAACTTGTTGAGCTTTCTATGAGGACCGCCCGAAGAACCGACAACGAATCACTACCACAACTGAGTCCTCAATACCGCTCAAGAGTTGACCAACATCGTGTAGAACCAACCAACGGTCAACATTTGCTTCTTAGTGGCTTGCTTGGAGATGGTCTGAACATCCGCAACAGCCCCATCAACTGCCCACTCGGCAGCCCAAAGTCTCCAACCCATGCGCCAGCCCCTTGAGATTCCAGCGACTTTACTTAGTTGCAGCTACTTTATTCTAGTTAGGATTTTATTCTCTTATGCTTTTGATGTGTAAGAGGGAACTTAGCATCTCTAACAACCATCCCTCATATTTTCCATGTGACTCCTTCCCTCTTGATCTATAAAAAAAGAATAGCTAGTATGTTTTCAGTTTTTACTATAGTAGAAGCTCTCCCCTACACAAGAGCCTAGGCCTAGTGTAACTCCAACATTCTTTGTAGAGGAACCATGCGCACGTGCTTGCTGTGAAAATTGGCTCTATGTGTGAAGTGAATATTTTACATTCGTAGCACGATCCATTGTCTTTGACTCGCTGGATTTTGCTCAAGTACGCATCAAAATCGACTTCTCTTCTATTTTCATTGGGTTTCCTGCTGTGCACGCTTTTATTTTCCCTCATCTCAAAACCTTCTCCCATTTTCTGCATCATAATTATCATCACCCTAGTGTACTAACTTAAGAATAAACCCTCCTAAAATTCTATTGCATCACCAGGATTAAGATGAGAGAACGGGCGATGGACGAGGGATAGTAACAGCTGGGAACAAGCAAGAAATGGTAGTTTTAAGCATTGGGATTTATGCGATTACCTCGTGGATTTGATATTCATGAACGACAAAATAAGACACCAGCTTAGAATTATAAGCTGGGTACCCAATCCAGCTTAGGCCATTTTTTATTCAGCCAGTAACGATAAAAAACATCAAATCATGAGGTTGGTACACTTATGTTCAGTGAAATGGAACCCACCTCGCCAACCCGCATAATACAGAAAAGGCTGCAACCAACAGGAAATAATATATTACACAGATCTACTGGGAATATCGAGTTCCCTTCATATCATAACTCATTTATTTTACCACATGTATCTAGACTAATTTGATAACTGAATACTACTGTGTCAAGTACAAGGCATAGAGTATATACATAATTGAATAGAGTAATGTTACATGAATGTGTTTGTAAATTGCAACTGATGTAACATAACTCATTTTCTTTAATGCTTTTACAGGACAAGAAATATCAATCTTGTTTCTCCAACAAAATGATTTCCACCTTATTTTCATGCAAACATATCAGGCGAAGTAGGAAGAAGAAGCCGATGTATCTGCAAGAACCTGTACAAGAAAATACCAAAAAGATTAAGAGAAAACTAGGCAAACGCAAAAGAAAAAAAATGCTTAACTATTTGACTCGCTCAAAAAGGAGAGTAAAAAGGAGGGAGAGCGTGGAAGGAGAAGAAAGTTATGGATCAAGAGACTTGCCTCAAGTTGTTCTTCAGTAAACGAGTCCTTGTGAATGTTCCAAGCATCCGCATGAGTTCGCCGAAACTCAGCAACTGCTTTCGTCACTGTGGATTTGATGGGCGAAGGTTCTCCAATGAATCGCGCTAGTAATGTCACATGATCAGGGAGCCAGCTACGATTTGGGAAGAGCATGGATTATACATTAGCATTCCAAGAAAAGATGAGGGAAGAAATCTAGGCTATTGATATCAAGATTACAATATATATCGGTAGAGATGCTAAATATATCAAATAGGATGAAGAAAATTGCATTTCATACAAGGAAAATAAAATTACTTTGCTAGGGCAATAAATTTTACGGATGCAGCCATGCTTTAAATACAAACCATTTTGGAAGCAGAGAAAAATTACAGCATGTGGTGATAGATGGGAGACTCAGAAGGCATCAAATCAAAACCTGAGGCAAGCAAATCTTTCCAATTTGAAGACTATTTTTTAGCAAAACAAAAATGTTAGATTTGACTAGTTAAATTATTGTTATTATTGATTATTAACCACAAAATATTCCCTAACATAGCACCTCTATTTGATTTCCAACATGAGATGCTTTTTTTTTTGCATTATACTAACTTAGTTCGAAGATAAAAATTGAAATCCTTCATGCAAGGTTTAAAACATCGATACTGATATCTGCACAACTCTTTTGTTAAACCAGTATGTAGTGTAGTGGTTGCATACCGATTAAGTATCTACCAATAGTCTGTTCTAATATTTTACATAAATTGAAAATTATTAGGCTTGTATCGATTGTGAACTCAATACATGGTGTACGAATACAAATGACTATTCGACTAGTAGATACCTTGTGGACCACCTAGTACAAATGATCATTTAAACCCTACCTTCATAAACTTTTTGTTTTTGGTTCAAAGTTGAATGATAAAATTGAACCATAAACTACTTGCACCAAGTATAGCCAGCAGCCAGTTTTGGCAGCACGCATTACCATTACAGACAAGCCATAGCAGATCCAAATTTGACATAATTGCCTTCTAGAACTTTTCCATTAATACAGAAAGAGTGCAGGTAAATACACATACCATGGCATGTCATAAGGAACAGATAAGACTGATGCAGTCAGCGCAAGAACAGCACCGTGTATTGACGCTATAGATTGGTCAGAACGAGAATTTCTGTACATGTTAATTGAGTTATTTCATCTGAAAAAAGATTAATCAAACATTATTATGCAGATGCGTAATAATACTCAAACCTTATCTTTCTTTTCTTAAGCATCAAACTTGCGCTTGCATATGATCTTTCACGAAAAGCACTTGATAGATCTTCATCGCCACCCTTCATTAACCCTGCAAGCACACCTGCCGCGTGCTCTCTAACCTGTTTGTGCAGAAAAAAAAGAGATGATAGTCTAAAAATACAAGCCATGTTTATGCAGTCAAAGAAATGAATCTACGATATTAAGCGTGTCTGTGCAGTAAAGGAGATGATAATCTACACGTATTAAGCTGGACAGTCAACAGAAGATAAGTCGGTGCTCAACAGAATCCTATGAGTAGGAATCACATCGTAGATAGATTTCTAAAGAATTTGAAACCAAATACTTCCATAGAGAGACACCACCCAATAAAAGATTTTAAATTAGGGAAACACAAGTAAACCTAAATCATTCAGAGGCACTATTGATAATTCTGGTGTGCGGTTCCTCTACAATATATACATACTGTTTGATAATTGTTAATTGCATGTTAGTTAATATTACAATATATTGCGAAATGATTTTGTATGTTCTACACTATTTTTTTCATGTTCTACAAAGAAAGTTACTTTAACATTCTCATGAACAATTTTACCGTCCTGTAACATCTTTACGTGTTGGCCTCAAAATCAGGGCAGAGCAATTGACTCAGAAACAAGACAAGAATGAGTATGCTAAAGAAACAAGCCAGTCCAAAATATGCAACTGCAGTTAAAAAGTTAGTTTACCAAATATCCATTATGTTAATAAAAAACTATAAAATAGCATATAAAACAGTTAGGCTGCTGATCGCTGAGTAATAGTATGTGTGAAGTGAATGATGAAATCATAATCATAATGAAATTTCCTTTTTTAGAATCTTATAGTAAAAAATAGTTTTACTCAAAATCAGCAATTTCCAAGAGACAAACAGCAATGAACAGCACTGGCATATTAAAAAGATATACTCCAGATTCGACCGTTAAAATACAAGTTTTTCATGGATATACTAATTTTTATTTTTCGGTAATCCATTTCATATTCTATATATTATGTTGAATGTTGTTTTTTCCTGGACTGCACATTTGCTATATTGAAATATTAGTTTCTATGAAGTGGGGGAAGACAATACATCATTTGATGGAATTGTTACTTTGTACTATCCTCCGAGTTCCATGGAGAAGTAAAGATGACCAATGAACAGGAAGCTCGAGTAGAAGGAGATCATTTAGTGGTTCAGACACGTCTATGTAATTTATCTTGTTAATTTGCATCTCTACTGCCTCAAAATGGAAACCTAAAAGACAGAATAATATGATGTTCGTGGGATACGACTAGAAATCACAATCCTAAGCATAAAAGGCTTTAGCATAAGTGAATAAGAAGGGGAACAGAGTACCTAATCACTGTCGAAATTGAGGCTGAAAGCAGGTAAAGAAAACAGACTGTAAACATAGGAAGTGAAGGATAGGGGTTCACTAAATCTAATAGATGAACCAAAATGATCGAAGCAAGGTTTTCAATTGGTATGTAATAGTATACCCATCACTACTAGCCAGTACTACCTGAAACCTATATCACATATGTACAAAAACATATATTCGTATGTACATGTCTACATGCATGAGCATATATATATATATATATATATATATTGGTAGTGTACCAGTCACTGGTGAATTTAACCGGTCAAGACATGATAGAAAAACTTCAGATAAACATGAACTTTAGCAATCCTAAACTAAAGCTAGACTTGCCTCAACTTGGTTGTCCGCGAGTAGCTTCTCAATGCTGTTCCATATTTCTTGTTTCTCCTGTCGTGAAAGGGTGAAGGTGTGCCTATTAAAATGAACAGTCAAATGAACTTTAGCATTATATAATGAAATCTTCCAGAGTACGGATCAAAGAATTCTAGCTACAGAAAACTGCATTACAGCACCACTTATTGCAGAAGCTCAAGGCACTTGATAAGAAAACAAGAGAAGCTAGATCTGAAAGAACTATTATATGATTTATACATATGCATTATTCTCCACTTTTCCTGCTAATGCATTTATATTTCATTTACACATCCTTCCCTCTACAACCAATGCTGTTGCATCTATATCCGTGAGACATTAGCCACTATATAAAAAAAAATCTTATTACTTTCCACCAGCAATCTTTCTAGCAAATGCCCACTAGCTGAAAATACATTTATTCACAATCAGGGTTTTAAATACCACATGGTTTACCCCTAATCACTATTGTGATACGAGCAACATACCACATGGATCTTATTCTAACTTGACCCTTATTTAGGGATTTAGTAACCAAATCCTATGTTATTTAATATTGGTTGGTATGGGAGTATGGTCTGTATGGGTGTCATCTAATATTGATACATGGAGCAAGCTAGTTCAAAATTCAACGTATATGCATGGTCTGTATTAGGTGGTATGATTGGTTTATACTAGTTCGAGTAGAGACTAATAGAAGAGAAGGAAGAAAAGAGGAGAAAGAAGAAGATGATATGGCTAAAGAGAAGCTCATCTACCTATGCTCACCACATACCAAGCTGTTGCCGAGCAAGAATAGGAGGATGAGAAGAGGACATAGAAGAGAAGCTCGTTACATGCACAGGTCTGATTTGTTTGATATAGACTGGTACACAGTCTTGACTTGAATTTTCAAACCTTGTATACATGTATGTACACTACTACACCAGTATAGTTAATACCAATGTGTCAATATGTACCAAACTGTACAACTTTTTTACGACTTTAGTCTAATTCTGGTATACTAGTACGAGCTAGTGTTCAAAACCTTAGTCAAATCTAAAGTAATGTGCTCCTTTTTATTGTTTCTAATAAATTTTTATTTAAGTTCCACCACAGCACACTAGTAATCAACCCACATCATTTAATCAAGATACAAATCTCAAGGTTTCAAGCATTAGTGCATGTTGGTTTCTCTCTTTATCACTTGCATCCTGGCAGGTCATGTTGACACAAAAAATGGTCAGTACTGATCAAACATGCCGACCAACGAGGAGTAGCCCCAAACCCTTCTGATCCATCCTATAGTATTTAGGCAACATTTGAATCAAATAATAAGAAAAGATAGGCTAATGATACAATAATCTACAGTTGTTAATCTCTTTAGTATTGACACATTATTAGGAGCTATTACTGTATTTCAAAAAGAATATTGTCCATCTTAGCAGTGAAGCAAGAAAGGGCAATGATACACATTCTTAATGCCAATATCTCAAATTGGCCTGACGACAACTGTTGCTTATATAAAAAATCCACATGTGCAACAAAGCATTATATTCTCCAATTATACAAACTTCGGATGATTTTTTGGAGTTTCCAGAGTCAAATAGTACCCAATGTGGATTAATGGACCAACATAGAGCAAACTGGGGACAAGTGTGGGCCCAATGCACCATTATAGTTTGACTCATGCAACGTTTAAAAAACTGGTCTGTACCTATATGACCAGTTTATATCAGTCCAAGCTAGACCAGTACACGTACATAGACGGAACCAAGTGGGAGGAGTGGAAGAGGAAAGAGAGGAAGGAAAGGAGAAGGAAAAGGAGAAGGGGAGAAGCAATACACAAACCTAGCAGAACGTGGATGCAAACAAAGCAAAGGATGCCTCTTCTTCTCCCTCTTATTTTTTTTTCTCTTTCTTCTTCTACTTCCTCTTCTTCTTTTTCTTCCTGCTCAAAGTGCATGCACTTCGCTTTGAGTGCAGATGGACGTAAGTGGAGCGGAGTGCAGATGAACATACCAGTACATCTATGTTCTTAAAAGATAAGGTTTAGGACTATTTATAGAGGGAGAGATGTTGGAACTTTCTTGGTGTTGAAAAAGGTCCCAGCCAGCACAAAAAGCACCTTCCTGACACCATGTTTTAGAATAGATTGCCTCATTGTTGACTAAGTCACTCAAGCTCACCAACAACACATTGCTTCGACTAGGTCCAGACATGTCTAATGCAGCATAAGTCCCTCCCACCCTCCCACCCAAAAATTTTCAGCAGAACATGGCCATGACGTACATCACGGTAAGTGGAGTTTGCAAAAACACCTGAGAGTCATCATGGCAATGACGTACATCACGGCCTACCGCCGCAACCAAGATCATGACCTAGCCATGAAGCAATATGTGGATATGGCGAAACAAACTGGGTGCCATCATGGTCGTGACATACATCACGGCTTGCCCAGAATATCCTCTTTCAAAAACCCATTCGACGATCACAATGTCCCAACATGCCTCCTGAGCAGTACATGGGAATAATCAGCCCTTTTTTGGCTCACAGAGAGCTCACCCATGTTCTTGCTCCCATGATGCATTAAAGAGCCATATCTGACCTAGCACAATAACCAGTATCAAACACGGTGCAGGAGCCCGTTAATGGACCAACCAACCATCAACCAATTTTGTTGCTTTGTCATGGCGTGCTCGAAGATGGTATAGATGGCCCATCCAGCCAAACAAGGCCCAGCCTAGGTGCCAGCCTAGTCAAGCCTATGCAACCACTTTAGTTATTAGTATTTTATTCTGTTTCATCTTTTTCAGCTTTTCAACTCTTAGGTTGTTAATATTCTAACTACCTTATCATATATTTATTGTGATTTCAAGTCCCCTTAGCTTACAAAAGAAGGGTAAGGAAGAGGTAAAAATCAGTTTGCTTGGAGAGAGCTCACCTTGGAGAGTTGCAAAAGTTTGTAACTTGGAAGCATGGATGATCTCCAAGGGTCTAGTCTTGTAACTTCTCATTTTTTCCTATTTAAAAAAATTAAATCGCATCTGGTGTGCATTTGGGTAAGTCTTGTTTGTTTTACCCTTGCTTCCCTATTCACATTCTTACGTTCTTTCTTTTCAATGCGACTCCTCGCTCATTCGAATGTCAAAGACATAGGAAGTTCTTGTTCTTTTGTGTTCAGAGCTAAGGCCCCAAGCAATTCGCTGGACCGTGTGACTATCCTAATGTTCATACTAAGCGAAAAAAAATTGGCTTGCTTAAGGTTAGTGCAAATTCATTTATATAGATGGGTGCCCTTGTTTCGTTGTTTATCAGGTGTTGCTTGGATACACATTTCAACGTGATTTCCACATTAATTTCTCGACGATTATTCTCTTTGTACACGTTTTATCTCCTTCATCTAAAGACCCTCTTACGGTTTTTATCGCTACATCGTCACCTAAAACCTACAGTCAGAACTAAGGGTCAGCCCTCCCATTAATCCGCTCGTGCCAATATCTCAGTTTGTTAATCAAATGATGAAGCTTTTTGAGTTTTAACCATTGAAGATTAGGTCTTGTCGAACACCAACAACACTTAGTAGGTATAAGAACCAATGGCTCCATGGTTGAATCAACAACAGCTCATTGCTTTGAGTGGATCTGGTTGAAACCAACATGATCTAGAACTTGGTCTACTATCACATTGGTAGATCCCTTGGTCAGCACATACGAGACATGAGGGCTCATCTTGGTCAGCACACAAAAGATCTGAAACCTGCTAAGCATCTGTAGATTTCATCATCTACAATAGTCTTTCCATATTTCCTCATAGGCTTTCACCATCATAATCAATCTCATATCATTTGGACACAGTGTATAAAGGTATTGATTCTCCTTTTTTTTATACATCTAGGTATTGAATATAGAAAAATAATATTTTAATTATTACTTACTATATATATAATACTATTTCTAATATTACTTATTTTAACTATTACTAATTCTAACACAGCTCCCTCAAATAGTGCATACATGACAATTATGTCTAGTTTGTATAAAATTATAAAACACAAATCGGGTTGAATAGGTTGAGCTTTAGATGTTTGGGCTTGGCACAAATTAAATAAAGAAAAGTAGGCCCAATCCAGCAAAGTGCCAGACCGGTTCATTAGGAACTAAGCTAAAATGGGGCCTCGTTGGTTGTCCAAGCCGAGTTGGGCTGAACAAAGAGGAAAGGCTACATTAGTCAAATAGTAAATGTGTCAACTATCTGGCTTGGCACACTCGACCGGCACCGACTCCACCTTCTTCATGAGCAGTGTGAATGTTGAAAGCATAGTTTAAAAATCCGGTCTATATTAGGCGGTACGACCAATTAGACAGTACCCAATTATATATATAAAAATTCAAAATTGACCAACACCATCGATACTGTGTCGATACCAACTGGTACCATTGGTACTAAGTGACACTAACTACTGATACCAATTGGTATATATTGGTCCAATAATAACCACAACATCGGTTCAGATTAGTACCTTAAACTTCGCTAAAAAAAAATAGTCAACGTCAGTTGCAATGAAGTGACAGGCGACACTGGTGTTAACTACCAAGGCAACTACTATGTGGAGGTTTCATGGCATATGAATCTACATAGTGGAAGATCGAGCAAGACAGAGGTCTCCATAAAATCTTTTGGAGTTTAACAATACAGCTGTCATATGGCCAGATCTTTTAGGTCATTAGTGCACGCAGAAGGCAAGGATATGACCAGAGTTGGTGCCGCAGAAGACAATCTGCTTGATCATGAGTGGTTAGTGATCTTGTCTCGACAAACTACTGTTGTTTTCAAAGTCATGTCGTGTTGTTGGTGTGAATAGATAGGAAGAGCAAAGCATAAGGCATTGAGTAGAAAAGAGGTGCCACGAGCACGACTAATAGTGAACGACGGGGCCAACAAGTGTAGAGGTGCATAAGTCGTTGTAAGTGGAAGTGACAACAACGTCAGTTGTTGCCTACAAAAGACCACAAGCAAGGTATTGCAAGCTAGGAGAACATTGCGAGCAAAGGAGCACTATAGGAATCTCACCCGAAAAAAAAGGATAGCGTGAGCATCAAAGCATCAATGGAAGGGCAACATAAAACATTGCTAGCAGGAATAAAGGGCGATATTAAGCATCACCAATGGTAGTAGAGGGCAGTGTAAGTCATCATTAGCAGGAATACATAACAGCATAAGACATCACTAGCATGAGTAAAGGGCAACAAAGCATCGCCGGCAATAGTAGAGGGTGGCATAAAATGTCACGTAGATGGTAGAGTCAACATCGCCAACCGGAGTAAGGCACGGCGAAAGGTGTTTCCAAACATAAAAGGGTAGCTAGGGTTTAGAAATCTGCTCTAACACTATGCTAGAATAGAGATAAAGAAATAAGTGAGCAAGAATAAGTAACAAAACCTCTAATGGGCTACATTATAATAATTCTCTTTTATCTCTCCACACAATAAATACAACCTCTATATATTAAGGCATTAAATACAAGAAATATTTTAATACTACTCACCATATACTATTCACAATATTACTAATTTTAAGTATTACCAATTCTAACTCACCAAAATAATTGTGTGGATAGGTAGACATTTGCTTTATTTTAAATTGTTTGTTCTCACGGGTAGGAACAATATGAATTGGCATATTTCACAATATTATGGTATTGAACGGTGGGTCAAACGATTTATCAAACTAGTGTTGGATATAAGTCTTTGATAACACATACTACTTAATTATAGAAATGTGAATATTTCTTATTTAATCTTTTCTAGTAGCCAAAAAAAAATCTTCTCATATCACAGACACTAGTAATTCAAATTTATTTTTTCCTAATAGACAGTAATTTCATTAATAAAACATGGCTGACCACATTACAGGTTCATTAAATATACCATTTCCTGCATATTACAAATATAAGATTTATTTCTTCTACATTTACTAGTTTTTTTTAAGAAGTGATTAGAATTATTAGAATTTTGATTGTGTAACAATTTAACTCAAGACTAAAATTGATAAAAAAGAACCTGGTACGCGTGTTTATCATTACACAAGCCAAATGACTCAAAACAGCTAATTTGCAAGCTAGAGTAAACTTGAAACCTGAACATAACAATAGAATTGATCCATAACAGTAATTAAGCAGTCATGGTGGTCGATTAAAATAGTAAAAGAAAAAGTAGTAGAATAGCCATGGAAGAAAATTTAGCAGACAGGTTGCCAAATTCATAATACGTGGTTTAATAGCATGTTAGGATTTGATTGGTACCCACTCATACTAAAAGCTCAAGTTGTTCAAGGCGGAGTTTGTAAAACCATACCGGACAGGACGGTTTGTCCGGTACAGTACCGGTCCGGCGAGAGGGCGACTCTGGAACAAGCCTCGGAGCACGGCTCCAGGCAGAACGGCGGCGGACGGCAGCGACTGTGGCGGAGGGAGGTCCGGCTGCGACTAGAAGCTTCAGCTTCCAGCGCCGCCGGAAGCTTCGATCGAAGCTTCTGCCGCCTACTTCGTCTGCCAAACTCGCCGCTTCCACCGCCAAGCTCGTCGCTTCCTCTGCCAAGCTCGCCGCTTCCTCCGCCAGGCTCCACCTACGCCGTCCGGTATTCATCCGGTACCAATACGATACCGGCAGTACGTACCGGTCCGGCCGGCCACCGGAACGGGTTTTGAAACCTTGGTTCAAGGACCAAATTTATATTACTTACGATCAAGTATCTAGTCCCAAAATATTAGTCACGGGAAACTTCGTGATCAGGGTCTGGTTACCTAGGAAGAAAATAAGTAAAGGATAAAGGAAAGCACTAGAAAAAGTTGCGAGGAATTAAAGTTTATTATTTACTCAGAGGGAGGAAAGACAACAATGAAAATTTTTAGACTTTCTTACGAGTATTTTCTCAACCAGCACATAAGAAGGGGAAGGAAACACTACAAGTTAAAATGACTTTATTTACCTTTTTGTATAAATATATATATATACAAACTAGCCTTACCGCTGATACAAATCAATTTTGTAAACCTTGGTTCAAGGTATCACCCACAAAACAATATTGAGTCGTAATAACAAAAGAGGAGATGGAATAAGGAACAAGGCAACTATAGTTTAAGAGCACAAAAGTCATAATTGAAAGAGTAAAATAGTAATAATGCACATAAAATTTTCTCTCCTTCAATGTCTACTCATTCTTGTACAAAACAAAGCTAAGCGAAAGATGAATGTTCGGTTTCTTATTTTCTTCCATAAATAAGTTAATGGGTTAGTTTGCTCACTAAGCAAATTGTAACATTAAAAAACCACTCCGTATCAAGCAATATGAATAGTTTGTACCAGTCTGACATGGAACTTAGAGCAGAGTAGTGGAGAAGGAGAGGAAGAAGAGAAAAGAGGAGAGGAAGAGCAAGAGCAGACGAGTGGTCCTGGCAAATGCAGATGTGATATGGACACAGACATGACACGGATGAATAGGAAGGAGAGAAAGGAGAAGAAGTAGGAGGACCTAGCAAGGGAGCAAGTGGTACCTGACATGCTTTCCTCCTCATCAATGGATGTGAGTGATGCTGCTTCTCTACTACTCCACATCAGCCATCAGCATGTCAACGTGCTCCATCCAGTTTTGCTTCTTCTCATCTGGTATGGACCAGTGCAAGCATGGACCGGTACACCGGTTTAGGACGGCATTCAAAACCTTGGGCTAGGGTTTGATATCATTTTAGAGATGAGCCACCAAAATTGCATTAAGGAACAGGTTTGATCTAGTTTAATCCAGTGATTATAAAACCGTTCCGTACCGGGCTGTTTTTCGGTACGGAACCGTTCCGTCGTTGGAGCGGCACCGGACATCAGGAAAACCGACGATTTTCCTCTAGCGGGTGGACGACGTGTCTTCGGCAATGGACGGCTGGCTGGCGGTGGATGGACGGCTGGCAAACAGTGGCGGAAGCTTCGAATGAAGCTTCCACCGCCAGAGAAAGCCTCGAACGAGGCTTCCGCCGGCGGTGGAAGCTTCAAACGAGGCTGGCGGACGTGGTTGGAGCCTGGAAGGCAGACACGGATGCGCTGGGACGCGGACGCGGCTGGAAGGCGGATGCGGCTGGAACTCTGGAAGGCAGACGCTTTTGGAA
Organism: Costus pulverulentus; assembly: GCA_027562315.1. NCBI lineage: Eukaryota > Viridiplantae > Streptophyta > Magnoliopsida > Zingiberales > Costaceae > Costus > Costus pulverulentus. Next base: position 84,020,832 of record CM050437.1, read on the forward strand.
GACGGAGGCGGTTTTTCTCCAGTACCACAATATGGTACCGGTACTGTACCATTCCAATGATGCAGTGGAACAGGTTCCGATACCGGTTTTAGGAAGCTTGGTTTAATCGCGTTTAATTTAGTTTAGACTGATGTAGTTCATCCACCTCTATTAAGCCAATCTAGCAACCAACCTAGTCGGCCAAGCTTTGAGCCTAGATCCTATTGAACTAGTCTCAGGCCAACCCAATTTGCATCAACCAACTTAGTTTTGCAGGCAATCCAACAACTCAATTTGGTTCAATCAGCACAAAAACAACCCACTACCAAGCCCAAGCTGACTCCACAGAATCCTATATGGATCGAGCTTGCCTTTCTTTATCTCCTGTAGGACCAAACATCTAAAGCTCAGCCCACTTAATCAGCCAAAAAATCCATCTCTAATTTGCGTTGTGTTTTATAATTTTATCTTTACACTAAGCGGGGCATAATTGTCATGTATCCTTCAGCTCGAGGGGAGTGGCAAGATTTGTAATAGAAATAATATTATATATATTGTAAGTTATAATAAAAATATTATTTTCTTCCTATGTTTCAAATACATGCAATATGGCTAGTTTATACCAGTTTGAGCAAGAACCGGTACGTGAACCATAGTAGAGCCGAGCAAAGAAGAAAGGTGTACCAATCCACTACATGCTTCTATAAAGTGGCATGAGCTGAGGCAGCAGCGGCGGTTGCAACGGCTCTGGGCAAGCTTCCATAGAAGAAGAGAAGCTGCAACATAACACAAGAGCCACACGCATCACAAAAGCCGGCCACGGTGGGAGTGGCAAGCAGTGAGAGCGAGCATCTAGTACCTCCTTCTGCCTCGCCCTCGCCCTCGCCTTCGCCCTTGCTGCAAGGGCAAGCATCCGATTCTTTCTAGTATGGACCATTATTTGAAACTTTGTTTTCTTCTACCCAATACCATTATATATATAGAGATTTTATCTATTGTATAAGTAAAATAATTTAATAAAATTTAGTCCTTTATGATTTTTTTGTTTCATCTCCTCTTTCCATTATTTTTCTCTCTACTCCAACAATTACACACACACACATATATAATGGTATTGTTGCAGTCAACATAGTAGTCAACATATATTAAAGAACAATATGGAAAAAATAAATGAAAAGAGGAATGATAATTAACATTTAACTCGCAAGCTTGTTTGAAAAGAAAGCTGAACAGGGAAACCAAGAACAAACAACATTAGACCTGTACATAAAGACACGGAGATATGAAAGACAAGCAGATCTTGTTCGCCAGTTGGGATCATTAACTGAAGAAAGAATTACTGAAACAGCACTTTCAAGAAAAGTCTGTGGCAGTGCCCTCCATTTTAGTAATTCAAAAGCTGCCTTTGCCAGTGTTGATAAATCTTTGTTTGATGTTTCCTGCGAATATGTATTATTAGAACATTGCAAAAAGTGTCGAGTGTGCAGCACATAGTAATCATACGCCATAATCTTATTAATCAAAGTAGAGTGACTTTATCATGATAACAATACTGTTAGGGTCTAAGAAATATCTATTATAAACTGAAGAAATTATTGCTTAACGATTAAGATTATCATCCATAGTCACACAAGTAAAAAGATATGACTAGATGAGAATCATCTCTAAATTTTACAAAATGAGAAAGAAACTAAAAATTTTATAGCGCCAGGGAGCTGGTCAATTCAAGCTTGTTGCATACCTGTAATGAAATAACAGGATATAGGAGACGGACAATTATATCCAACACATACGAGGATCTTCCAGATTTCAAAGACGAGATAAGCAAATGGAACATCTGCAAATTTTTAGGATAAAATTATTGTATAAGACTAATCTTGCATGTAAATTTAAATTCAAAACTAAGTGCAAGTACCGTCTCCATCCGCCTGACATCATCCTTGACTTCCTTACTAGTTGAACCATTTTCAAGACTTAACTCTCCAGTAAAGTCCATGCTGTCAAAGTTATTTGTATTTAGAATACTCACTGCCAACTCAGAAATTCCATCTGTTAAAAGTTTTGCCCAATCCTCCTGTGGAAATCCAACCATAAGACTTCCCGCGTCATCAACCTTCTCAGATGATTGATTCACAAAGTGTGCATTGAGCCGCAAATTTGAACAAAGCACAGAAAGTGTTACGCCTATTGCTTCCCGCACCTGCCTCCGAATGATACATTTCAAACAACAGAGTTGAACACTAATAACAATGCAAAAGCAACTCAATCACTAGTTTGGGGTTCAAGCTTGAAAATAATTGATTAATTATTGTTTACTAATTCTTAAGTACAAGTAGTCAGACAAACAGAATACCATGCACATATTATGCTCATAATCTTCTTAACGATAACGTATCTGTATATTTCTCTTAGCAGTGGTATGTTAGAAATGCACTTCATTAAAATTATTTAAAACCACGAGATTCAACTTTGAAAAGAAATTCATTGTGTTAAAATAATGCGAACTGCCGGTATGCAGTAATGCAATATGAAGTGAAGAAATCATAATATGAATTGCTACAGCTAGATAATTCTGCAAAGCTTTTCCAAAAGCCATGAGTGAATTTGTGTTGTCCCACCTTATGGCAACTAGGGGTGGGTGCACAAGACCTTAAATTTGATGAAACCTGACATAGAAGTTCAGGTTCTTTTGTGGGGATTTGTGGGGCAAGCAAAGAGAATGCAGGCAACATTCACATCCAGCAGGCATAGCGCCAGAGTCAGGCATGTTGATGTCATGTGGGAGCAAGATTAAGGAGTAGTTAAGCGATTTTGGCAGAGGAAGAGTCATGTCATATGTACTCACAAAACATGTTGTTAAAAAAATTCATTTGACCCCTCACATTTTGGTTTTTTCAGTCCTGTCTATAAAGCATGATCTTGAACTGAATTTTAGTTTCACCTAACAACCAAAAGCAAATTTCATGAAAACCACACAAAACTAACAATCAAGTGCTCCACCAGACAGTTTAAATAGAGTATCTCTATAGTATCTTGCCAAGATCCACTTCCCAAAGACTATCCTTCCTAGCATTCAAAATGTATTTAGTAAGGCATACCTTATTCAACTGATCTATCTTATAAAACTCTAGACTTCTTTGTGTACGTAGCAATGTGATAGTATCCCAAGGCATTTTGTGGAAGTCCCACTTGTATTCTACGATCCAAAGGAATGGAAAAATATGGTTCTCCAATCTCGTAATTATTGTTTGACAATGGCCAAAAAAGGCATTCCAATACGTAATATTACTGTAAAGCACATAGTGAATAAGTTCAAATCTAAGAATTTGTTTTTCTAGATTGAAAGTCAGTTAGATACACACTTAATAGTTTTATATAAGAAATCCGTTTGGAGATGAGAGAAATACCTGAGTGTCTACTCGAGATGTCATCTTATTGCATAGAAAGAAGGCAAGCATTCTTGCTCTACAATAATTTGGGCATAAATATTTGTGACTTTGTTATGTTTGCTTAAAAAGTTAGTCTCGGTTGCAAATCTGTGTAGGATTTTTTATTTCTTGAACTACTTCTAGGTCCACAAATATAATGGGATCCTTAATAAAAACCAAACAAGTTACCAACAGATTTATGCAATGGTCATGAGTAATCTTCACTGCCTCCACCTAATAAAAAGGTTAAATAAAAAAATAAAGCTCCATGGGGCATTACTTAAACATTTAAAATTTTTTCCCATGTTTGCTAAGGTTAGTTAGAACTGGAAAGTGACGTAAAACTCTTTATGGTAGAAAGACAGTTTTAGTGTTAATGCGGCCAGAAATTTATCTTACTATTATCAGTAGGTGTTGTAGTCAGCTCATGTAAGAACCTAAAAAGTATCACTGGAAAGTTTTATGTGAATATTAAAATATATTAAAAGCTCTCTAGGAAAAAGATTACATTAGAAGAAACATGAACCAATGCAAATTATGCTGAAAATAATGACATGAGATTAGTTTCATGGTTTGGGGGTATAGTTACTTGGAAAAGCAATAAGCAAAGCAGGGCAACAAAGTTACGATGTCATCTAGAGCATACTACCTCAGGATGTGACAAACAATGTCATTTTTCATTATAAATAACCTAGTTTTTCATAAGAGAACTAAATACATTGAGGTTGACTCTTTTTGTAAGGAATGTACTTTCTATAAAGATTTGTACTCTTTTCATCAAGTCAAAGGATCAAATTGGAGATATTTTTACCAAAGGGCTTCACTCACCAACGTTTTCTATACGGTGGCAAGTTAGACATGATTAACATCCATGCTCCACTGAGAAATACGTTTTTATATTATATCATATGTTTAAATATGAGTTTATTACAACAAATGTGGATCCGTTATACATACTTAAATATTGCAATAGTTCTAATAGTAAGACAACTTAGAATTTTTCTTCAACTAAGACAAAAGCAACTAGTAAAAAAAAATCCCTATCCCTTTTTGATACAGATATTTGTCACAAAATCAAGTAGAATTTGGATGATGTTGAAGCTATCTGTAAATATAAGAAAGTAGAGATTGTGATGATGATAAAGTGATACATAAAGAGGATGTGGAAAGACATGTTTCTGAAATGCAAAACCTCTAATCATGAAGACATGAAGCACAATTGACTCATGGCACCCAAAATAGAGACTATAGTCATTTTAAGAAAAATAATATGCAATACCATAGGAGAGGTGCATAAGAAAGCAAACAGGTAATAAGAAGATTAATAATACTTTAAGACTATGTGGAGACATGATCAAACTTATCCAATCTCGAGTTTGACATTACCTCTTCTTAGTCCAAACTAAGCTACCAAGACTACATCAAAGGCATCCTACAACTCATCATATGCATATTCATATGTAATGACAAATCCCTTGCATAGCCTAGTCCTAAATTTTCCACTGCAGATTATAATATACCTCAATGACTTGCTGTGTACACAATGTGGAATATACTAATATCAAATATCTTGGAAGTTAGAACCAACGCCAAATGTGGGCTTTGAAAAGTGGGTGTGATTTTCAAGCAAGGCCCCTACGATCCCTTTTCTCAATTTTGAACTATGATAGGCACACAAATCTCAAAGCAAAGCATAGAGGTGCTCTTTGGCCTTTGGCCTGCTGCAGCCTTCATACCACCTCTGTTGATGATGGGAGGACCCTGAGGGTTGCAGAAAATACACGAGAACTCTACCGATCACAGTTCCTAGATTGTGCCGGTGGATAGAAAGTGTGAAGGGAGGTGACGTGAGGAATCAGCTAGAAAAGGTGTAGCAAGGGGTTCACTACCGTCCTTTTTAGCCATCCTTGCTTTGTCTCAGCGACAATGTGCGAGTAGTTCCAGAGGTAGAGAAGGAGATCTATGACACTGACCTTAAAAGAGAAGAACCAAGAAACTCTAGGAAACTCCAGGTTCCAAGCAACTTCCCACATTTGCTATTTACTCCAGAGCTGTAAAATGCAGCTTTAAGACACATAAAAAGCATCGTAAAGCCACCCCGCTTAAAAAAAGTTAAGCACCCCCAGGCGCTTAAAAGTTTCTTTCCATTCAAGTTATGCTTAGTGTTCGAAAAGCCAGTCCGGTACCGGCCGGTATGGCCGGTTTGTACCGCTCTGGTAAGCAATCGGCACTGGACATAGCTTCGGAGCACGGACAGCGGCGCGACAGCGAGCGGAGCGGGGGCAACAGCAGGCAGAGCGGAATGAAGCTTCCGCCGCCGCTTTTCCTCTTCTGCCGCTATTCCGCTCCCGCCTGTGTGGGGTCAAAATTATTACATTAAGAATGTATTATGACCATTTCCATATTCACCTTAAATTAATAAGGCTTTTTATTAAATGGGTTATGGCTTCCAATGAGCGCAAGCGCTCATTGTTAATTACCCCTAAAATTAGGAAACCTTTGATTAAGAGATTTATACTACGAACAGAACAAGGAAAACAAAGTCAAATGATATCATTCATAAATTTGATTTGACGTGGTACATAAAATGAGAAAGGAAGAGAGCTTCCATCAACATGGGCAATTTGTGTTAGTCAAACTTTGGTCTTGTGACAGCGCATTGGGTAATACTCGGCCAAGGCAATACAACGTTATATTGAGGAACTACGTCCCGATGGTAAACATCGACGTACGCACCTCCCAAACAATATCCCATTGTAATGCATTAATGCACGTTGGATATTGGATCTGAAAAGATCACCCGGTCTTGATGACGTGTTGGATGACTTGAATTTGGGGGGAATTACCCGGCCTCACGGCTTACTGGACAATTAGAATTTGGAAGATCGTCCGGCCTTGCGGCGTGTTGGATGACTTAAATTTGAGGGAAATTACCCGGCCTTGCAGCGTGTTGGATAATTTAATTTGGGAACTTATCCAGCCTCGCGGTGTGTTGGATGATTTGGTTTGGAAATTTATCCGGCCTTACGACGTATTAGATAATTTGATTTGAAAATTTATCCGGCCTTGAGGCGTGTTGAATAATTTGGTTTTGAAAATTTATTTCAGCCTTAACAAACCCAGTGTCATGTTGAGGAGTTACACCACGACGATAGACGTCGACGTACGCACCTCCCAAGCAACATTCCATTGTGTCGAATCAAGACATTCTTAATGATTTTACTATAGATTTGTCACCGTGTTTAGAATTTTATTTGGGTGTGGGCTTAGCAACGTCATGATTTATAAAGATTTTTGTGAATGTAATTATTCATTAGTCAAGGAGTACGTCATGCAGCAACTTTACTCTTTGACTTTGTTTGTAACTTTCGCTTGCGATGGGAGTGCAGGCGAGAGATCGGTGGGCGATTGAATCTCCATGGCTTCAGATGTTCCGAAGTTGATTGGATCTCATGTTATCAGCGACCGCAATGAGCATCTCATTGTTCTTAATCAATAGCGAGGACGACCTTCTTCTCCGCCTTCGCGAGCTCCACCATAATCTCGCCTCATCCAATAATCCGGGCCAAACAAAGAGGAGACGAGCGGGGTCTTGGTTGCCTTCACAGGTGCTGCCTCTGCATTTCGACTTCGATCTGGTCACGGCGGCCTCGCTCTTCACCGTGGCAGGTGTAGTCTTGTGGCGGATAGCTTTGCCTTGGCAGCATGGCCTTGACAGCTTAGCCTCGAGTTTCTGTTTGGGTTTAGCCTTGGGTTTCAATTTAGCCGGGGAGGCGGAAGGAGTTTTTTTTTATTTGGGAGGCATATTGTTTCTCACAATTAATTCGGCGTTGATCAGGGTGCCTTTCAGCAGTAAGTTTGGAACTTTGCTTGGAGCTAAGAGACTTGAACACTCGATGTGATGCATCTACACAAATTCCATGGCTGGATGGTTGCATTGCAAGATCGCCACTCATCTTGGTAATCTCAGTTTCGTCTTCTTGATTGGTCTTCAAAGTTGCATTATAGCACGTAGGCTTAGGCAGTTTAGGTGTTGCGTTAGGATTAGTCTTGTGATTGAAAGCATTAACCCTTTGCATGAGTTGCCTAACGGAGAACTTTCTCTGATTTTAACGTCCTTTTTTAGAGATATTAGTATGTAATTGGTAGTTTCTACCTTTTAGTGTCATTTCGCCACAAATGAATATGTATCAACCTTGATGAATCATTTTTCAGTGAAGCTTCGGATGCATCATTACATAGTATCGCATCTGCTTCTCTATCATCAGTCAATTGTTTCTCAGCTTGCTTTCGCTAACGGCTAGTTGTTAGACTTTCAGCATTGACATCCCTATAACTACTAGACGCGTTGTTGTTTTCACTTTCAGATATATTCCTGACTGCCAAGTGAAATGGATATGGGCTTTTTAGGAAACTAGTTTACACTTGAAGGGCGAGGGCATGGACGAGCTTCGTTGACGTGTGGTTGCAAATGAGGGTGTTGTAGAATTTCATATGCAATTGACCAATTTCCTGAATTCTTCCTCAACATGCTTTGATTGAAGTGTAATTGACCAATTTTCTGAATTCTTCCTCAACATGCTTTGATTGATGTTTTCAGAGAAGAGGAATAGCGAGCTTGCAATAGGCCCATAGAGGAACGTTTTATCTTGCTGATCAAACCATCCATGCAGGTTGATGAGTAGCCATATCATATACAAAGCTACCCAAAGACCACATATCTCATATACAGCCGTGCAAGCAGCTGAGATTTTGCTTTTATAGCAGCACAAACAATAACGAAACAGAGCGGCGGAGAATATACCAGGTAACAAATTTTCCACTTTTCTTAAGCTTCAAATTTATCTGCTCTCGTTCCCTTTTTGCCGCCCTTCTCTTTTTTATACGTATTTTGGCTTTCTCTCTTACCTTTTGCAACTTCTTTCCATTTTTTTGTTTCTGTTTTTTTTTTTTTTTGCACTCAGCGGGTGATGGGTTAGTCAGATTCTCAACGACTCACCCTAGAGGGGATAGCTGCATCAGTCGGGCTCCCAGCCAAAGACTGACTTGGACTCTGCACCAATGACCCCTACCGATGGTGAAGAAGATGAGCCCGGTGGATCTCATGATGTTTACGAGAGGGTAGAGTATGAGAGTTTCGTATACGAGTATCTTGGCGAGAAGTCTATGGAGGAGCTACCGGAATTTCCTTGAAATTTGGATCGGAGCTTGTTGTCGTTTATTGTGTTTTTTTTTTGACCCGCTTAAGGTCCAATTATGATGCTGCAGCCGGTCAAAAATAGAAGTGAGTCTTCTCTCCTGCTCCCCTTTGTTCTTACTCTTGTTTTTTGTTCCCAAACAATTATTTGCCGTTTTGCGTACTGTTGGACCTCGACATAGCTCTTTCGCCACATCCTTTTCTCAGCTACACAATGAAATAAGGCTTCCCCTTAAAGTGCAGTGTTGCAAAAAATTTCACCGCTCCTTCTCTGGATATTCGATACAGCAATAATTTTGCCTTTCATATGATTTCTCCTCCTTTTGATTTATGCACTTTTTTTTCTTTTCCCTTTTTTTTTGCTATCTTTTTTTTTAGCAAGGATCTTCAGGAATTTAATAACACATCAGTGGATTTTCCTTTAGCAGACCTGCTTGTCGAGGCGCTTCTTTGGCGATACAGTAGTGGCGCCGAAATACAGTGATGGCGGAGCCAAAGCCGTGAAACGAAACGGCGGCAAGGACAATTTTCAGGAAATCATACTCACGCTCCTCTTATCTTTCGCGAGTTCTCTCTTTTGTCCTTGCCGAAAGCTTCTTCCTCTCGCTCTCAATCTCTCTCTTCTCCTTTTTTTTAATGATTTTATCACTTCTCTGCATTTCAGTCGTCGTCTTCTTTCTTTCTCTTTGGTTTTTTTTTTCTTAGCTGACACTTTCTCTTCTTCTTTTCTATTCACGCATCTCTTCCTCCTCCGCTCATCTGACATCTCTTCTTCTTCTACTCATCTTTTCATCGCATCCTCTCTTGCTTTTTTTTATCGACATTTTTCTCTCGCCTCTTTTTGCATTTACTGTGATGCCACAGGGTGCTTAGTGCACCTTAGGCCTAAAAAAATAAACCACGAAAATGATGCGCGTGTGTTCATCGTAGTGCATGGTGCGTGTGTGCGTATGTGTATATTGTGATGCCAGGATGCTTAGTGCATCTTAGGCCTAAGTAGTAGAAAAGAAGATCATTCTTCCTTTACCTTCTGCCGCCTCTCGATGCTTCCTTCTTCTTCGCTTCTCTTCTGCTTCGCCTCCTATTTCTTGCTTCTTACGATGCCCGTCTTCGTGTGTGTTGTATTTTTCTTAGCCGAGCTCCCCTTATATAAGCCACCAGCACAATGAGCCTCCTCCTTTTTCGTAGTTGTCCTCTTTTGTTTTCTTCCCTCCTTTCATCAACTGGCTCGACCACCTTTTCATCTTCCTCCCCTGTCGGCCTTGCTCTCTTCCCTTGGTCGGCTGTTTTGTTTGTTTTGTCTTTTTTGTTGCTGGCTGTTGCGATTCCCCTTCTATTTTATTTCCTCTTTTTATCTATATTTTTCTGGATGCATGCAGGTTGTGCCAAACTCCTTTCCTCCCTCTTTGTTTGTTTCTTTTTGCAATTGTTGCCGTTTGGCCATTGTTGACCTATGAGTCAAAATAGAATTTGTCTTTGCATGAGTCAAAATAAATTTTGACTCCTCTTGTCATGCATATATGCTTAATGTTTTAATCTGTGATAACATATTTACAAGCTGCATGTTAATTTAGGAGTAGGTTAATTTTATGTAGGGTAGGGAGCCTTTGTGCTTCTCACTGTCTTTTTTTAATCCTTTCCCTTTGCTCTTATTTCATTTTTTGCCAGCCATCTTTTTCCTTTTTGGCTGTTATCATATGCCAACTGCCATCGTTCTTGAAGTGTTGCTCTTTTATTTTCTGATTTCTTTGTCTTACGAAGCCTTGGTGACCAGATTTCCTTATTTTGACTATTCTTTGTCACGCATACTATTCTTTGTCACGCATGTATGATTCATGGTTGGTGCAATGCAGGTTTATTGGTCGGCTCTCGGGTAAAAGATGCTTCTGCACAAGTGGCTGCATATGTCATGCTAAAATTTATCCATATAGAACATCTCAATCACTTGGTCTTATACATCGCTCAAGCAAAAGCTGATGGCCCAATGTGGCGATCGCTGTTTACATCTTTAGTCACAGTTCTTACACAACTCTCAAGGTGTATTTGGTAAAACTACATGACTCAACGCTGCAGCTAGAGGTTGTCAATACACAACCTTCTGATTTCTGAATTAAAAGGCATCCAGGTTGAAACTGGTGAGTATGCGACAATTTCTTTTAGAGCTTTATGACTATTGCCAACTAGACGAACAGATTATTCCTCTCATGTCTTGAGATTAGGCCTTTAAGAATGTTTCTTGTAAGGGCAAACAGAATTATGCCAGGGCTCTGAGATATCAGTTCTTGATTACAAGTAATATCTGACATATCCATGAGTAGCAGAGAGTCAGCTTTGGATACTATTTATCTTCCAGTAGAATTTCACACGCTGAGCTTCTTCTCCCTTTTTAAATATTTGGAATATATTAAAACCACCTTGGAATGAAAAGGGCTGAAGCATGACAAGCATCTGAATAATCAGCCTCTGAATTATTAGTTAGATTCATCATTTCATCTGAAATTTCGTTAGAAGCTGGCTTTCTAGTATCGCATTGTTCCTCATGCGCTCTCCTGGTGAGCACATTACTTTAAATTTCCATGGGTAACCTCTTTTTCCCTTACATGGGCAAATTAGAGTAGTACAAATCATGAGTATTTTGTTCCTCCAAGACTTTAAGATCAAATTCTTATTGGAAGGGACTATTCCTTCAACTGTTTCTAAAGCGAAGATTTGTTTGTCTTTGCAGTTTACAAGAAGCGCAGAAGAGGATGAAGACCAAGAAGCTAACTCATGTCCTAGTGATCCATCTCAAACGCTTCAGGCGTATCGAGCGGCTCAGCCGGTAAAGGAAGTTATCATACCGTATCATGTTTACCGTGGAGCTCAAGCTTAACAACGCGGTGAAAGATGCAGACCCTGGGTACCTTCTTTGGTGTTGTTGTCCATGTGGGGAGTGGTCAGACCTTTAAGGATATTTTGTTGTATCATTTCCTTTTTGACCATCTACAGATAAAATGTAGTTGTCCCAGTTATGTATTTGTGGCGGGGCTGTATCTATAGGCACTTGGCTATGATGGTTGTTGTGAGTGCTTACACTCGGGTTTTAGATGGATTGATCCTTGCAGGCCTTGCATTGTGTAGTTTGTTTGAACACATTTGTAAGACAATACTTAATTCCGCAAGGGTCGAAATCAATTTAGATTCGACTTCTATGTATACATTTTTTGGGTGAGAATGCATGGTTCAACAGCCTGCTGCTGCCGATTCTCCCCACCGGATTGAAACTTCGAACCTTGGTTATGATATAGATTTACATAGCATAATATTATGATTAATTTCACTCCTGGACGAAAAATGGGCTTTTGAGTAACTACCCTTAATCTTTGTAAAAGAAAAGCTCTAACTAAGAAGGTCTATATTATAATTCATTTAGATTTTGTTACTTCTATTAAAACCATAGCTTTAAAGATCGTCCAATCTGAATCAAAGACTGATTTGGATCAAATTTGATGGAATCCAACCGAATTCTATCTGATTTCTCAAACACCATAATGCAGCACTAAAATGTACATGTTCAACTTACAAATTGAATGGAAGAATATAAAAAGAAAGTTAAAAATACCTCATTGCTCCACCTCTTGCCTCCTATCAATCCTAACTCACACTTGGCACTCATGCTTGGTGCTTGGAGCTTATCTCTCATGGTCAAATTTTAGAAATAATGCCCATCGGCATTGTTGTTATCATCATCACTTGCTCACCAATGATGGGTTGACTATAAATAGGAAGTCAAAGCTTGAACTGTTTGCCAAATCCTCAAAGGGCTCTGCTTCTAAAATAAGTAGATTGATCTAATTTTGGTTCAATTTACATAATTCAAACACACACACACACACACACATATTATATATATATATATATATAAATATATGAATTTACGGTAATGTTTATAAATTAATCATTAAATGTTAATTATAATATAATTATTTGTTGGTATATTAGACATAAATATTTATTAAGTAATTTAAAGTATCAATAATTAATTCATTATAAATATCCAAAGATTATTACTCAGTATAAATATTATAACTAAAAAATAATATTTAAATCATATGTAATAATTTTAGCTAGACAAGAATTAACTATATAATTCTTGTTAAATTTATCAATAAGTTATACATTATAACTTTAAAAATCTATATAATTATTCTAGTATTTTAACTTATCAAAAAATAATAAATGATTCCTTAACTACAAGATTTATGGATTACTATATATTAAATATAGATATTATAATAACTTAATATTAATTGAAAATATTAATAAAATGATAATGCAGTAATTAGATATTATTAAAATACAACATTTTTATTAAATCACCCAGTCAACTATATAAATCACATGCAAAATCAAATAATTAACTACACAAATCAAATTACTATTAATTATGATTTAAACGAAGATTAGTTGTAGTCATCTATGACTCAGCTATAAAAGACAATGTTTTTGCAAGTCAAAATTACCTTCTGGGATGAACCGATGAAAAAGGTTAATTATGTAGCTCAACCATAAAAAGACAAGCATCTTATGTGTTAGTATGTCACGCTATTGCTATGGTACAAAGGTTCAAGCAAAGACCAATGCAAGATCCAATACCTAGATTTTAATCCTTGTAAATATATATATTAAATTTGTGCAACATTCTATTTGCATCTATTCAGGTACCAATTGGCTATTAGCCTGAAATCAGAAAATGATGGCTAGATAATACAAGTATAAAGCAGGACAGTATGATGAAATTAAGTTAAAGTCTTAAAGGTACTAAATAATACCTGGGCAGATGAATGGCTCATATTATCCAATAGTTCATCCAGAAGCTGGTGATGGAAACGAATCTCAGCCCTGGGCATCCTGGGTGGAGATAGTTCAGCAAGTGCAACTGAGAGGAATGCATACCTCTTTGACACTACATTAGTAGCCATTGTTTGAGGAAAAGGTTCTATTAAGCAGTCTAATATTTGCTGTCTCAGAAGAGGTATTCTTGTGCCATACTTCCCTTTTCCCGTGACTGCATAGCGTATACAAGCAGCCCAATCTGGTGTTGTCTCCACAAAGGGTGCCACCATAACCTTGCGAAGTTGATTCATTATCCACTCATCCCAGGCCTCTGAAAGTCCACAAACATCAGAGTGAAGGATACCAGCCATCACTTCAGCAGCTACACACTGCTTTGGTCTCTCTATTGCACCACAAAATTCATCTAGAGTGTTCTGAAGAGCCTTAAGAACAGGTGTCCCGCACTCCTGTATCAGCCGCTTAAAAATTCTAGCAAAGTTGGAATAGAAGCTATCACCACCATAAAAAGAAATCCAACTCGGAGTTCGTGGCCACGATGCTAAAAAGTCAAAATAGAAAAAGGTGATAGCTTTATCTGCCAGGCTTTGGAAAGATGAATCTCCTTGGTTTCCTCTGGTAACTGATGTCTCATCAGAAATTATATGGACATGGGAAAGACTATTAAGTGTTTCACTGAGGAAACCATGCTCCATTAATATTTTATTCAAGATTCCTTCAGTAGATGGGTACATATTTTCTTTCAGATACTCAGAAGCGTGATTCTGATCCTGACTCGAGACTTTATGAGGTGCCCTTTGTAATAGAGTGTTCAAAGCAGAAATTGCAAGTATCCTTGACTGAGGAAGTTGACTTTTCATATTTCTCAGAAAATGTCCTGTTGCAATGTAAGATTTTTTTAAAGAAAATCCATGGTCTGGATATATCCGGAAGAAACATATCTCAATGCCCGAGGAAGGATAACAATCATTAGGATTCGTACTATTTATCATTAACAAACTTTAAAATTACTAACCAGCAGTTTCCCCCAAAATTTTTGAAGATAAATTTGAATCACTTCTAGAAGCCAAAGTTAACAAAAGCAGTACTCTGTTAGCCATCAAATTGTACCTGAAATAAGAAACTTTCAATGATATCTAATAATGAAAAGAAAATATACTACAACAATCCACGTAATGAGGAATTAGACCAAATATTACACACTTTTACATTCACAATTGATAAACATGAAATCTAAGGTTTTAAATGTTAGTCTTCTAGGTCCACTACTACATAATGAACGTACCAATATTATGTCATACTAGTCCTAGTTGTACCAATACATAGTGTTTTAGTACTAATTATGTCTCCTATGACCACTTTAAAATATTCGTCTAGATACATAATGTACCAACATTTTGTCATTATGGTATAAGTTGTATTATGTGTAATGATACTAGTTATATCTCAAACATGCCTCCCAAGGTTTTAAACACAATTGGCTTTTCCAGTTTGGACCTTCCAAACTAAACCAAGGGGGCTCCTCCAAACTAAACCAAGGGGGCAGAGCAGAGGAAGGAGAGGAAGAAGGTGACAAAGGAGAAAAGTGCTCATGTTCGGCAAGTGAGTGAGCAAGCAAGCAGAGCAGGTTCTTCTCTCTTCTTTCTTTTCCTCTTCTTCTTTTCTATTCCACTTCCCGGTGATTTGGGCCTAAGGCATGACCTTCATAGATCCACCCGGAATCCAAGGAAGCCTCCTAGTTATAGCTTTCCTTAGATTCCCCTTGCATTTTGCATTGTATAGTATTTTAGATTAGTTTTCCACCCCAAAAGTTAAGCATGCATTCATATAGTTCATATATGGTAATTTTCCATATATGGTAGGTTGTGCATTGTAAACATGCATGCATAAAATTGAAAAAATTTAAAAACTCATGCATGGTAGGTTAGAGCATTCTCTTGCATTTACACTTTATTTGGGCAAGTTCCTCAAGTGCAAAGGTAGCTCAAAGTTCAGCACTCTCTACCAAGTTGAGCTCCCAAAATAGAAAGTCAGCTCCAAACTCAAACTCACTTCAAGCTCAAACTCGGTAGACTTCGGTTCAAGTATTCCAACCCCTTTCCATGTTTGCTTACGCACCAACAATACTAAAGAAACTGGCCACCTCATCAAATCAACAAGTAGGCGACATCATCATCAAATCTCAAATCTCATCAGCCACCTCACCTTTGTGCCAAAGGAAACACGACATAATGAAGCCAATCAATCCCCCTCAATCAAGGCAATTCTTCCTTCCACAATCGTTCAAGCCACCTTTGGAAGCAATTTCGAAATTTAAACCAGATACAATGCATCAATACACTTTCCCATGTGTTCACACCATCATGAAGGCAAGTTTTCAAATTTTGGATCAAAAAGGAAAGGAGGACCAAGCAAATTGAGAAGGCACCTCCAAAATTGTTTGAGCTGAATTTTTCCTTACCATTTTTGAATTGGCGCCTAAAGGGAAATGTCCTATGTACCCCTTAGCCGTTTGCCCCTATAAAAGTGTAACCCATCATGCATAAATGTTGTTGATTAGTTGCCTAGAATTTTCAGTGTCTTCTTGGTACATGTCGCCTCCCTTCCCCTCTTCTCTAAGGGTCGAGCCCTTCCTCTCCTCTCATCTTCTCATCTCGCCAAGAGCACCCGCTTCAAGTCTTCAAGCCACAAGCAAGCATCCACTAAGATTTGGTGTGAACCAACCTTGAGGCTGAGACCATCCTTAAAGATCAACACATGAACAAGCCAAGTTTCCTACATCTTTTGTAATAGTTCCCCCCTTGTTCCTTAGACCATCTTACTACACTATGTTTGGAACTTGTAGGGATATGGCACAAGGATTGGATGCATGCTTCTTGGCACAACTTCTCTCCCTCTCTTATAGTTAGTCCAATGCTTTGTTAGTCAAGAGAACTTGGAGGCTTAACCTCCCTCTTGAATTAATTGTGTAAAACTTCCTAAATCTTTATAACGCACCCACACATGTGCGGACTTGCTGTGTTGGTGTGTTTGTAACCATCACATTCCATCAAAGTAGGACTGACGAAGAATGAGAAGGTGACCCCTTCCATTCTCAAGGGTCTGAGGTGAGTGGTTAAATTTATTTAATTTACGGCATTCTTAGATTCTTAATTGTTTCCTTATTTATAAAACTAAAAAAAAAATATTTTCACAAAATTGTTAGAGTAATTTGGGTTTCTGCTTATCTATCTATTGTGAAACGATTTTCTAATCTCATTATTTGAATGATTTTTTTCATGTTTCCAACCCCACCACCCGGTTCCTATGGGTTTTCATCTAGTACGATCGGTATGTATTGGTATGATCGCCAACCAGTACAACTAGTCGAACTAGATCTTCAAACCTTGATGCCACCCAAGCTAAGCAGTAAGAACTAGTTTTTAAAACCTTATATGGAATACAACCTAGCTACTTGACATTTAAAATCATGGCGTGATTTGCAAAGTAATATAACTATACCACCCAACAAAATGTGAAAAAACTTCATTAAGTAATCTTAATTAAAGGAAAATAACTATTACCTCCAGTGCAAGCCCTTATCATCAAAACCTAAGGAACTAATCTGTGAAATTAGCTCAACAAGTTCTGGCCCCTTTGAGTTAGTGCCTGAAGACTTGAAAAAGCTCCTTGATATTCCAGAGAAGTGAATGTTGTATTTAACAAACAACTGCAAGAATCCAAAGGTGCAAACCCAAATTTGGCACAGGATTAAGATACAATATATAGATTGCTGGTTGCTGGTTAAAGTGTTATACCTCCGTAATAGCTTTCTGGGCTTTCACTGACTCATGGTGTGAGCTAAACAAAACATGCAGTACCAGTGAGATCCCAAATTTGCCGGCAGTGAAAACAATAAGGCAATAAACCCACAACTCGTAGTCAATTTGTAGATAAATAGAAGATTACCTAGTTAGTAGACCAATGATAAATGCTGTGAATGACTCTGCATCCTGGGTAATGAAACAAAAAAAAGGTATATCTGTTGTTAAAGCAGTATATTATTGACAAACATAAAACAATATGTTATTCACATATCGGTACCATTGTCAAATGCCTGAGAACAGTCTGTGTAGCGAGAACAGAGCAAGAACCTAGTATGATATGTTCTGGTGCTTTTGGGTCCTGCAAATTTGCACTCAATGTAAGAACACACCGGGAAATCAATGATGGCCATCGCTTCAGTATCTTCGAAAGAGATCTTCCAGCAAGCCTAAAGGTTTATATGAAACAATACAAGAGTTAGGGGGGACTTTTCATTGTTTGTAACAGTTAAAAAAATAGTTACTTAAATGAAAAGGCAAAAAAAGAAATACCACAAATCAGTTCTAGAAATTATAGCATGCAACATAAAGAACAAGATTGGTTCCATAGAATACAACCGAGGTCATGAGTTCAAGTACTTCATGTATTTCAAGCAACATAATTTCCTTTACCAAAGAGGTGGCAATTTCAGAGGTTAATCCCCTTGACCTATTAACCAAGACTAACTTGTCATTGAGGGGAATAGACTGTCAACCTCAAAATTTAAAACCATCTAAAGAAGTAACTAAATGATATCTTGCATGCCATAAATAATAACTCAATCCTCTAGTTCCCACATAAACCTTCCTGGACCCAGTAGACCAATTAAAGTCCGTCTAGATACCAAACTAATTGAAAACATAAATCATCTAATCAGGGAGTAGTGCCACGGTCCACCACAAGCAAGGTTTGCAAATCTGGTCCGAGAGCTCAGTCCAGTGAGCTGCCGACCAGTATGGTACTACCAGTCCCAGAACGGTAGCAGCGACAGCGGCGGCAGCGAACTGGAAGCGGCGAGCAGCGGGCGACCCCGGAAGCTTCAATCGAAGCTTCCAAGGGCGCCAGAAGCAGTAGTGGAAGCTTCAATCGAAGCTTTCGACAAAGGAAGCTTCCAATTGAAGCTTCCAGCAGCCGCCATTAGCCTCTCTCTGCCGCTGCCACGACCGCCGGCCGCCATTCTGCCCAGAACTATGCTCCGAGGCGTGTGCCAAAACTGCCTGCCCGCTGAACCGATTCATACCGGATTGGTATAGAATGGTTTTTTAAATGCTGACCACGAGAATGTAAAAAAAATCATTCCAGATTTTATCAAACAGTGAGATGAAATCAAAGCAAGTAGACTATCAAAATACATGCATTTTTTTACTTCTGGATGAAAGACCCAAAAGAAACATATGTGAGAAACTTACGAGCGAACTGTTTCATAGTTGTGAAGAGAAAGATCTAAAAGATCATCCACTAGTAGATCCAAATACTCCGATGGGAATATATTGTTGTCAGTACGAAACCGATGATATGATGATTGTGAGGATCTCCATGTGTTATGCATGTATGCCTTATCAATAAGTGCCCATCTGGGCCTACAAGAGCATAACAGTATTACCATTTTCAGTAATATTTTGATATTCCATAACAAACAAAACTACTAGTATATTTAAAAAGGAATCACCTTTTTTTTCCTCTAGCATGAGAAGATATAATAAAGTTACATGGAGGCTCAATTATTGCAGCAGACTCCAACTTCCATGCCTGAATGTGACCCGTCCATTCTTCATACTCCAAGCTCCCTGTGTTAGTATAATAAAATGAGAAGAGGTGATAGACCATTGCTTTATGTAGCCAAAAGATTTTCTTCTTGTGGAACCACTAGAGTTTTGATACAAAAACAACTCAATTACCAAAATTTCCTAAAGCATCCATTATGCGGATGATAAGTATTAGAAGTATGCTGTCATCTGTTCTTTCTTTCAGTAAATACCTGTCAAGTAACAAGAGAAAATGAGATTTGGATTGACAAAACAAAATTTTCCAATATATAACTAGTTATAAACATACTTGCATGCTACATGTATCTGCTGAGCAGCTTTCTCCCTCATTTCTGCACTACCGATGCATGAACCAATAGCCCCAGCAATAACAGAGTGGTTTAAATCAAAGTCTTTCGTTCCTCTATTTTTGCAGCAAGGAGACATATCAGGCAAGCATGACATTACACCTTGCAATGATGAGTAAATGCGCAATAGTGTCACTTTCAAGTGTTCCTTCTCATCCCCTGGCAACATATTTCATCGAATTATGATCACAATATGCAGGTAGTAGCTTTAGGAAATATCTTTCAGGTTTAGATCCAAAAGATTATAAAATATAACCTCAGATGCAAGTTTCAAAATCTCTGTGCCTACAACAATAATATGCACCTGCCCGCATTGATACTCAGAAATTTACGCTAAGATTTTACTATCTCACGTTTGGTTGACAGGAGAGGTTATATATAACTACCTCCTGAAAATCACTGCCCTTTGGTTCATAACATATTCAATATTTTAATACAAAAAGAGAGATGAGGCATTGTTATATTAACCCATGGACCTCCAACGGGTCTAGTTCATCATAGAATTAGATTTTGCTAAAAAAAACCTATTTTATTTTATTGAATCATGGTTTAAAAAACAAAGGCCTGTTTGTACTTATCTTATCATGTACTAATACCAATACATGATTGGTCCCGGTATTTAATATATATATAATAATAACAAAATTCACTATTATAAAAATCAGACCAAGCCCGCCA
Source organism: Costus pulverulentus (assembly GCA_027562315.1). Lineage (NCBI taxonomy): Eukaryota > Viridiplantae > Streptophyta > Magnoliopsida > Zingiberales > Costaceae > Costus > Costus pulverulentus. The sequence continues at coordinate 84,040,903 of CM050437.1, forward strand.
GTTTTTCCCTTTCAAACTGGCCGTTCAGACTCATATGACCAATTGAACTGTCATAGTAAAAATTAGATTATTCACTAACCAAATAAATAAACAAGATTTAAATACTAATACATGAGTGGGTTAATGGGTTGAACCCCTTTTTAACTCTTCTTTATCAAATTCTAACACTCTCCCCTCAAGTTAGACTAGAAGTACCAATTAAACCCGGCTTATTACATAGAACATTCAATCTCGTCAAGACTCAAAAGCCTTAGTAAACAGATCTTTTGATTTTGTATAAAGTGTACAAAGTAGGTTATTTAATATTATTTCCTTGATAAATGACAATCTACTTCAACATGTTTTGTTCTCTCATGAAAAACTAAATTACTAACAATGAATATAACCAATTGATTTTCATAGTACATGTTTATTAGAACTGCATAAGGAAGATCTAACTCTACAAACTCTTTTCAACCATATCATGTCTCAAGTAGTCATAATCATTGCTCTATATTCAGCTTCAATAATCTATTTATTCCATCTCTAAGACACTATGTTCTCTCCTAGATAGGTATAAAAATTAGATATAGATCTCCTATCATCAACATTTCTAGTATAATCAACATCCATAAAGACTTTAATTTTAATATGTCTATTATTTTTTATACCAGACCTTTTCTAGGAGATCATCTATCATGATATAGAACTTTCGTAGCAATATTCAAATAATATTGTTGGGGTTTTTTCATGAACGGACTAATTACACCTACAATATAGGATAGTTCAGGTGAGTGAGATAATTAACTTTTCTACCAAATGTTAATACCTTATGGCATCCACATAAGGAGATTCGAAGTTAATGCTATAATTTTTATTTGGAATCATTAATGTCTAAGCAGGTTTATGATCTTCTATTTCTATTTCTTCCGGCAAGTCTAAGGTATATTTTTGTTGTGATAAAAAAAATTATCATCTTTATATACTATTTCAATCCCCAAAAATTATCTTAGTTTTCTAAGATCTTTGAGTGTAAATTGAGACTTTAGAAAATTATTGTTTTCAATCATACCACCTGTTACACCCGTAGGCTTTGTGGACCGGGCCAATGACAAATGGATTGGGCCGCCGCCAATCCCACGCAGACAAAGCCAAATTCGAGATCACTGGGTCAAAATTGGGCGTTGACGCCCAATTCGTCAAGCTAGCACGATAGCAGAGTGTAAGCGGACGCTGGATGGCGATTTCGGAGGTGCAGGAGTCGGGTTTTGCGAACGGGATCTACGGCGCGGGCAAGTTCCTCGGGCAACAAACGGACGCGCAAGAGGCGGAGACGAAGTCAGGGCGGGCTGGCGACGGATGCAGACGCAGAAGCAGCAGCTTCGCATGTTGCAAAGACGACGAGCTTCTGGGGCAAAGGACGGGTCTTTAGCGACATCGTCGGACAATGCGGACACTTCCGCCTTCATCGTAGCAAACGCGAGGTGACGAGAGTGAGGTCTCCTGGCTCGAGGACGTGCAACGAGTTCTTCAGCAAGAGATCCGGGCGGTGCTGTCGTCCAAATTTGGAGGGTCGACTGAGTCTAGCTCGCCTCTACCCTATAAATCATCCAACGAGGGGCAAAGGAGGAGGCAGCGAGGAAGCAAGATCCAGAGAGAGATCAAGGAGCTAGAGCCAGCTGCGAGCAAGAGAGAGAGCTTTGTAAGTTAGCCGCAAGAGCTGCCGCCGACGTGAGGGAGCAAGAGGAGAGGAGAGGAGGGTTTTATAACTCTGTTATTGTCGAGAATAAAGAGCGAGTTTCCCTTCCCCTGTGTTCTTCTCCGGCGAGTTCCCTGTTTTTCCCTTTCTTCCCGACGATCTTCTTCTGCTTCACCATAGTCATCGATGACGGTCCGAGCAGCATCGGCTTCCGCGGCTGCAATGAGGGCAAGGGGAGGTGTGATCCTTCCCCTGCCGGCCCTTCTTTCCCTCCGGCGAAGTCACGGCGGCGGTGTGGTCGGCTCGAACGCGTCGGCCCTTCTTTCCCTCCAGCGAAGTCGTGGCGGCGGCATTCGAGCGTGCGGAAACGAAAGTTGCGTCTGGCTTCGACGGGCGAACATTTCGGGCATTCGAATCGAGGGGCACAGTGAGTGACATGATTTTGACTTTGGTCAAAATCGGAATAGGGAGCAGCGGACGAATTTGCGAGGCTTTTCGAATTTGATTTTGACTCTGTAAAAATCAAATTCCGAAATTCAATTCAGTGAGCGGCTACGAGTTTGGAATTGGCAGCGGCGGGGTGAATTTTGGCCCTAGCACATAGTTCCAGGAGGGAAGGGGCACCACCTATATTGCTTCATATGAGTCATATGTTATTGATATACGCTACTAGAATTACTATTCCACTTTCCGTAGGAGTTTGTTTTGCTCTATTTAAAGCTGGCTAAGAACATCACTTTAGAGAATTTATGGAATAAGGCATGTGAACTTTGTTTAAGTCTATAAATTGATTTATTAAGTTTGCATATTACACTTACCCTTAGCAATATAACCTAGAGGTTGCTCCATAAAAACTAACTCAAATAAATCACCATAAATAAAAGTATTTTTAACATCAAGTAACTGAAATTTGTTATTATAGAAAATAGAGCATACACTGAATTTGAAGACGTGAGTAAATCCTTTAGTGACTAATCGGGTTCTGTTTCTACCAATGGTTCCATGAGGATTGTGTTCTATAGTGTACACAAAACAATTAGAAATAGGTTGTGACTCTAAGTTTGTCTAGATTGAAATATTTTGTGATCTCTTCATCCATTGTTGTCTTTCATTTTAGCATTTACATAGCTTCAATGTGATTTTGAGGAATATTGAAGAGAGGGCAAAAAAAAATCTACAATGCTCAAGTAATATATATATAAGTAACAAAGCTAGAAATAAGATAGATAAGGTAGGTGGACTCTCAACTGACACTAGGGCCGGTAGAGGAGGTGGTGAACTTTAATGAGTTGAGTTATATGTGGATTTTTAAAAATATGGAAGGTTACAATCAGCACTTATATAATAACATCTTAGGGTCAAAGCACTGATATCTTTCTTAGGTTCATGAGTATCCAAGGAACACCCAGTAAACAGCAAGAGGATTAAACTTATCTAACTTAGAGACAAAGGCATGAACATAGCACACGCATTTAAATATTTATGGTGTTAATAGATAAGAAACTTTGGATGGAAAAAATATAGATAATAAAGACTGACCTTGAAGATTAGATAATGGCATGTGAGAGTCTGAGCTACATAAAAAGTATATCTATATTTTCTTTCAGCAAACTCATTTTGTGATAAAATATATGAGTAGGTGGTTTGATGAAATACCATTGGATTGATAGAAATTTAATAAGTTAAGAGTTGGTGGTTCTCATGAGCATTGTTATTGTTGTAAGATTTTCAAAGAAGTATTAAATAGATTTGAATATATAAAATACTTCAGACTGAGTTTTTAAAAAAACACTAACACATCTTAGAGGTCAACATTGGATAGGACTTAAGACCCTAAATATTATGTACGGTAATGTTTACCGAGTTGGTAAGCATCACAATTAGAAATAGAACTTGATTACAAAGATAAAAAATTGCTAAACAAGGACTGTTGAAGAACAAAATGATAGTATCACTAAATAAGTTGAAACTAGTGGATATATGGGTTTTATGTGGTGATGAATATGATGTATCAAAAAATTATATACCTTCTTGCCTACACCACCAATCGTTGTCTTCGTCTTCGGTCCTAAAAAGACAATGAGAGGGAGCAAGGTAACAATGCTATTGGATGCCTTTATAAATTCATACATAGTTAATAGGTTAACAAGAAACTATAGGGCATAACGTACATTATGGAGTGATAGAGAAGGTAAGGAAAATATAACCAATGCCTAACAATGGTATAAGAGAATTATTAGCTATTGACACTAGTGGATAATGATATTCAATTGATAAGGACAAAAATGAGAGTTTATTATTGATCATATACAAAGATGTATTAGAGTCAATTATCTATGAATTCTCAGGAGAGGCTAAAGAGGCTATACCCAAGAGATTCCAAAAATAGTCTCGTAAATTTACAGTGGAGGATGAGGACTTTAAATATTTTTCATATTTAGATAACAACAATATGCTCTAGAGAAGTATCAGAAGTATCAACTTTGGCACGAGGAGAACACCTAAATTTTTGCCAACAACTGTTAAAGGTTGATTAGTGCAATTGCGGTATGTACATGCTGGAAAACTGCGACCATGGCCCCATCCTCTACTAAATCTGGAGCTTTGACTAGAGTAGAATCTATATATAAAATTAGAATAGATCCCCCTATGCTTTTTTATGTTATTTTCACCGGTTTGGCCAGGGGAATGAAATCAAACCCAAAAGCTTTAACCATTAGGCGACTACACTAAGGAATTGCGCCTAATATAAGATATTAACATATGCAACCTCCCAAACAGCATTCTACCAAAAGGCCAAGGTTTTAAGTTTTTTTATTATTTTATAGTCTGGTTGAAATATAGCAAAAATATAAAACTTGGCCGACTGATTGTGTGGAAATACCTGTGTGCATTTGTTTCTTTACCCGGGCACTAGGTTGCATTTGGTAGAGAGACCTAACCCACTAACCTTACAATGGTTGGATTAAGAGAACCAAAACTCGGATCCATTGCTTTAGGGTTGTTGAGGGGGTTGTCCTGCTAAGAGATGATGTTACCATGGGGTAATTGAGGTGAATAGATGTGGTGGTGGCACTCAACTCGCTCAGCATGAGAGCCGGTGAGGGAGCGAGCAGTAGTAGAGATAGCATGTCACAAGAATTTAAATTTCAGTCTGGCAAGAGAAGTCAGCACCATGTTATGTCAATACATCTAGTACTAATTCTTTGTTGTGTCGGTATGTCCGATATGTACTGGTCTAAGGTTCAAGACTAGACCGGTACACTATACCAGATTGAGATTTAATACTTAGCATGTCATACTTTTATCTTTTGTTTGTGCACTTGCACAACTGCTTCCAAGTTATAGTGGCAACTCTTTGTCCATAGCAATAATCAATGGAAGATGAGAGAAGCACTTAACAACGGCTCAACAAGGGATGTAATAGAAAAATCCAATAGCAACGATGAGTGACATTGTCTGTAGCAAAGGTCTGCGACATGAACATAATTCAAATTCTAGTGATGATGGTATTGTTCCTGGCTGCAGTGATCATCCATCCCATCTCAGTCACGATATAACTTGAATTTGGGAGCAGTTGTGGTGATGCTACCAAATGGGGCAGTAGTTTAGATAGTAGCTTGGAGCAAAGAATAAAATTTTCTTTTTTAACCGTGCAAGAGAGATCTAGTGAGACATCAAGAATAGTAAGTGCGGTGACCACAGTGGCCAGTGTAGGGAGATTTATGAAAAGTATCATTGAGAGCGTGTAGGTAAAGCAGTGAGGTAGAAGCAAATTATCAGAGAGAATGGTTGAGAGGAACACACCAAAGGATAGCTGACGCACGAGGAATAGTGATGGTGGCACACAAAGCTTAGTATAGAGGGCAGCACAGCAGATTTGTCAAGTGATTGAGAGGTTTACTCAATCACACAAGAGAGGAACCTTACTCTGCTACCAAGTTGAAGTGTGATAGTAAAAATTAGGTAATTCGAGAGAAATGGACAAGGTTTAAATACTAATATATAAGTGGAGTTAATGGGCTGAACCCTTCAACTCTTATTTATTTATGTAATTCTACCGGACCCAAACTAGGCTAATCGATATGTAAGATCTTAATAAATATAGGAATGATAGAATCTCTAATCCCACCTATAGGATATCTGATCCTATAACCCATTTCGTATCTATAATATAGGTGACTAAATATCAAGTTTACTTACAACCAACTTATTAACTTGCTAAATGCTAACCCGAGGTCTAAGTTATTTAAATAGTTGAATTAGTAAAATGTAATTGTTTAATTTGCTTATTCTATCCATAGCCTCTATTAACCAATAATACTTGCACATTATCATTAACCTATCGTTTACATGATTCTTTTATTGATTCACCATCGATGAACACCTTTGATAAATAGCTATAACAAATATTTTAACAAATGCTTTAATAAATAGCATCAACAAACACTTACATGAACAAATTTGAATTTTTTAATCTTCAACTATTAAAAGGTGTAATATATCTTTCCTGGTTTCATTGTTTATGTTGTTTATCTTTACCATTTTTTATCATTATCCCCACCACTTTTGTTAGTCAGTTTCTTTTTGTATCTTCATAAAATAGCTTTAATTTATTAAGTGATATCTTTGTCTTCAAGTTCATTGTAGTATGCAAGCACTCAAAACTTCATTATACATTGTTTTCATCTTTTGGAACTCATTTTCATCAACTTCATCTTACCATTGCTTACAAGTAATATTTAATATTTAACTAAATAATTAATATATAATGTAATTATGGTGATATCTCTTTTAAGTCCCAACTATTTAGGACTATACAGGTTTCTTCTTATTGAAATATTCTTATTACAATGGTTAAATTTATAATGCTACTTAGTTGTGTAATTTGTTTAATTGTAATTGGTTTTAACATAATAAATATCCTCTTTTATATTTGTATATGTAAATGAGTGTAAAAATATATAATTTGGTTAGTTACAAAATAACAAATATCTTGGTAGTTGATGCATTATAGATATTTATTATTTTTGTATTACTTGTTACTCGTTAAATATCTATATTACTTGTAATATATAAATATATTTTTTAACAAATATATTTTTTGCCTTTTGATACAATCTTGTGATCCTATGATCTAATTCAATATTGCAATGTTGCAAAACTTTTACTATTCCTAGGTATAGTTTAAGATACCAGTTCGAGACTCGCCGATTTGTACCAATTCGAGATCAGACCGGTTTTATTGTAACATAGTATTGGTATGACCAATTTCACCTATAGCAAATTGGTCCGAGACTAGACCAGTAAACCCATTCAAACCGGTATCTTAAACTATGTTTCTAAGTTGGATCTTGACCTAACACCAAAAAGCAATTATATGAATATGCAAAGCCCACTCGAAGGACTACATGAGCATTTGTAATTGCTACCTTGTGTATCATATATGCTTCAAGTCATTCCATTCAGATTGGAACAAGACGTCATAACTCAATATTTTATTGATTGCCTTCAATTTTTATCATATCCACACTTGTATAGTTGGGCTTCAATAGTCATATAATCATTTGGAAAAGACACCAACAACTTTTTTTGTATTGGTTGGAGCCTGTATCGGATAATAGTTAATAAGAGCAATTAGTGTCACTTCATTTTCTGCCTAGAGAAGCCAATCTAACTGTCTGCATCATGCCAAAGTATATCTATAATATTAGGTGATGGGTTAATACTACAAGTATTAAGATGATCTAACGAAACAAGGATTTCACGTGAACCTGATGATAGAGTGATAAAAAACGGTAGCACAAAACAAAAGCCAGTTCTCATGAAACAAGGATTTCACGAGTATTCCTTGTTGCAGACTTTAAATAAAGTTTCTTGTTGGAAAAAGGATCAAACATCAACCTTAAGTACTAAGGGCCCATGCGGTGCTTCTTGCAGGGGAAGGACATGAGAAGCGCGCATTGTCCATCTGTTTGGTGGTTTGGCATATGCGCCATGGCAGTGGCAGTGTTCCTAGAAGCTGGTTTTTCAAGCTTTGGCCACTATGTGGGGACAAGCAAGTAGAGGGGGAAGAGAGGGGTGGGTATACATATGTATATATATGTATATACATATATTTACATACATATATACATATATATATATGTATATACATATATACATATATATATGTATATACATATATACATATATATATGTATATACACATATATATATGTATATATATGTGTATATATATATATTGAATATTATGTATAACGTATTAATAAATGTATATTTAAAATTAAAATATATTTAAATTGTTAATATATGATTGTTTAATTAATGGATTAATATTGTATATAATTAATTATTATATATAATTAACAATATAAATATATATAATATATTGTATATATGCAATTTATATATTAATTTTTATCTTGTATTAATACATAACTTCTATTATTAAAGAAAAATAAATTTTTTTATAACTTAATAATAATTTTAAGATTTTAAAATAACTCAGCTTTTCTACGATCACAGCACAGACAGCTAAAAAGCTTAAGACAATGTGATGCACTGAACAAATATAATCATTAGAATAAATATTAAATGTAATTTACCGGCCTCAGTGTGAACTTTGGTCTGACAAATCTTGAGAAGGTCATCAAGAGCTGATTGGAAATGAAGTTCTAAAAGCTCAGTTGCAAAAGAGAGTTCATTCTGAGTGGGGCTATGCCAGTGGGGAAGGACACTGACATTTTCATTTGCTTCATTCTCACTAATTTTGCTGCAAAACCATTCTTCTATTGAAGAGGCACCAGGGAGCCCAAAGAATGACCTGTAACCCACAAACATTTAACAAGGCGAGCAAAATCCATTAGTACAAAACACCTAATTGCATGAAAATGAACAGTAATGGAGATAACTTCTGCCTACTTAAACTGGTTGATAGGGTAATAGAGGATCAGACTTCCAAGTAGAGAGCGAAGAACATGATTGCCAGCTCCATTGACCTGCCATTTCATGACCAGACAAGCGTTACTATTGCATAATATCTAAAAGAAAATTAGTTAACCAGACATAATACATGATGTGAATAAATAATGGATTTGTTGGAAGCATTTTAAGAACCTTCCAGGAAGGGGCCTGAAATGCAGACCCAATTGCTAACAACAGTTGATTCTTAAACTGCAGCAGCACTGGTCCCCCATAATTTATGGCTATTGCAAGAACGTTTAGATGATACTCCAATGCAGTTTCAAGAGCAGGTGAAAGTGTAGCCTGCATAAAACACAATTTTAGAATTCAGAGAGAACATTTGGCACCACAAAACATATACACATGCAAAAGATACGGAATAACCTTTGTAGCAACTGATGCATCAAAAGCTCTTCCGCCACCAAAACCTGTAATTGGTGTTCCTTCAAAAGAGGATAGTATGGTCATTAAGATTGGTTTAACAAGGTGGACTGCCGCCTCCTCTGGGTTTGCCGAAACACAGGCACAACAAAGAAGTCCAACTTCAGTAGTAGCTCCAGGAAGAATATTTGAGTTCACAAACTTGGATATTTTCCTCAATGACTGAAAATATCTAAATGTAAGAATATAAAGAATGGAAGGGGAAAAAACAAAACAAACTGCATAAAAGTAGTTTCTGAAGGTGTAAAAACCTGATCAAACAATGATTTGGACAACTTCCCAAGCAGGACTTTAAGCATACAAAAATAGTATGGACTCTCCTCAGCAAGGAATGTTCCTGATGAAATTGAACTCTGGGGAACCTCATTGCTGCAGAAACAGCTAAGAATGAGTGCCAATGCGACTAAAATTTGAAAGGAACATGAGAATGAATCAAAGTTATTGTAATTCCTTACGTGACACTAGTTTGCTCCAAATGTTGTAGGAGAGAAAATAAGCGACAAAAGAACTCATCCAACCATTCTGAAAGATTGATGCTTTTCAGAAATGAAGGTTCGTCATCATTGCCACCAACCTTTGTTAACTGAGATAACATTATATAAACAATTAAAAACTCATTACACATATCATTCCTCAAAGGAAACAACAGAAAGGTACCTACATTGGAGAAAATGGAACCAATCAACTGCATAGTAGCCAAGGTCTTTGGAGGATCATTGGCATCCATACCAAGTAATGCATTGGAGAGAGACATTACTATTATATCAAGCGATGCATCATAAGTACTATTATCTTCAGATTGAGGAGCAGAAAGAGAAGCCAGAAGAAGTGCACGACCAGCAAATGCTACTGATGTGACAGCAGATTTCAACTGGTGGGTGGCTGTCAACTATGCAAAACCAAAGAAAACCTTGAAATTCAGTCAGTTACCAAAATGATGAAAAGAATTTGTGAGAAGAGAACACATGAAATAATGTTACGTCTTCTAAGGACTTGGGATAAAAAAATTTGACAGAGAAGATACCAAGATAATATGCAATAAATATCGTTGAAAGTAATAGACCACTTTTCTTGACATGAAGCCATAGACCACTTTCCCTTACTTGATTTCAATAAATTACTTACTGAGACACTTGAACTCGTTAAGAAAGAGATCTGGTCTACTATTCTTTCATGTTACAAAAGCAACAAAAATCCTAATGGTAAAAGAAATTTTTTTTTTATCTTGCATGTGAATAATTATATAATCAGCTTAACAAATCCATTTTATGGAAGTTACTACATTTTTAAAAAAGCTTACAGTTTCCAAGGCCATCTGGAACCTAGATGCAACAAAAGGAAGCACCAAAGAGGGTTCCACGTATGACAAAATCGAAGTTGCACAAGCAACTGTTTCAGCAAGAGATTCATTCTTGCTATACTGACCCCGATCTATCAATTTCAGCAACACTTTAACAAATGCAGCTCTCTCTGACTTTCCCAAGCACAAACTAGCTGGTTTATTTTGCTCCGGGTTACTGCACCAATAGTCTTGAGTAAAGTGTAGCAAAAAGCAACGAAAATTAAAATGTACATATCTAAATGATACATACAGTTGCTCATGCTGAAGTCTCTGTTGGAAATTAATTACCAAATACCGAAGAAATCGTTCCAATGAGTAAGTCCACCGACCTCCATTAGAAGGATGATAATATCTACAAAACCACAAAAACCTTATCAGCAACCAAATACCAAACGGCAGTTCAACAACATGAGATGATTAGACCACAAGATGAAACAGGAGGTCAGAAAATAACTGTTCCAAAAGATTTGCTAGCCGCTCAAAGTAATCTTGTGCCAAGCTACCTGATTTCAAGAGATACACCTGAACAATGATATAGACATGCCATTGGATATAAATCATTATAAATCAAAATTACTGTAGAAATGACAGTATAAAAGGAGCAAAATGCTAACAATGGACTTTGCAATAGCCTTCGCAGGTACGCCACTCTTGCTAGAAAACAAAAACTTCATATTTCGAGGAACCTCTAGGGGAAAAGGATATGATCCACTTCCACTTGATACAGGAACCTTCATCCAAAAGGAACAATTATTAAACCAGAGTAACTCTTCAGAATGTAAATCTGTCTATTGAAGAACAGATGTTTAGTTGATATATAGTGATTTACAGGTCAATACTACAGAGTATAAATAAAATGTCATATAAAAAGAACATTGGATAAAAAAACAAGGACACTGTAACATTGCGAAAAAAAAAACAAGAAAGGATGCTTTGAAAGACAAGATTGCAAGCAAATTAATAAGGGGTGAAGATTTATCTTGAGGTTCAATTGAACACTCACTGATGAGTAAAATCCCGTAGAGGGATCTTTGTAGGATTCTTATGATGGGTGAATCTTAACCACACTTCGAAGACTGTGATTTCTAGCTTTGATTTGTTACTTAATTAAGAAATGGAAATGATGTTACATTTAAAAGGTGAGGAACATATCATACGAGAAGATGTGCAGTTGGGATTTACTATTCATAAAAATCTTATGAAGGGTCCCGTTATAGGATTTTTTACTCCACAGCAACACTATTTGTAGAAACATTTGCAATATATAATGCTATAAGAAAATTGCAAATTGGGGGAGGAATGTTCGACATTTATCCAAAACATAAAGGCTGCACTGCCAATTAGATTTCAAATACAAATGATGCAAAAACCAGGACAGACTGTTAAAGCATCCAGAAAATGAATTTATACTTTTAAAAGAAAGTACATAGGAGAAAGAAAATAGAAGATAGACAAATAATGGTCAATCCTTTAAGTTTGTCATCTTATGTCTTAAAAAAAGCTGGCAATCAATTTGACCACTGCGATGCATATCTTAGTATCTCACAAGCTTACCTCTAGATATAAAATATGCAGAAAATTTAAAAGGAAAAAAAAAACAATACGATAACAGAAATCATACTCCAAAAGCTATCACCTAAATCATCAACAAAATAGAAATTTTGAACCTCAAACATGTTCAGGTATCTGGAAAAAAGGATAGGCAAATATTGATCCCATTCAATATCTCTGCGACTCTTTATACAACGAGCAATAAGAGAAGCCCACTGAATATCCCAGAACTGGCAGTTTGATAGTGTCTCCCAGAGGTCAAGACACTCCTTCATCCAACAACTGTTACATAAAATAATATAAAAAAATAAGAGAAACTTATTGCTTTCTGAAGCATTTATATTCATCATACCTTGTACAAAAGTTCTGATTCTCCAAATTAAGAGGAAAGAACAATTGCACAAAGCCAGCACCCTCAAAGGTTGCGTTATGCCATGGATTCTCCATCAAGGCCCTACATTATAGTTAATTGAAGTCAAAATCCTCAATATAAGAAATATTTGAACAAAATTGGCAAACTGAAAATATCCAATTAAAAGTACTGACAAACTGATCATCAATCTTTCCCCTGAAACATTCAAACAAGCATTGCAAAATAACACATTTTTTAAAGAATATGGATGTTAGTAAGATTCTAAATTCCCTGTACCAGAACTGACAAAATTATGCAAGCTTTGTGCACCAGTGTTTAGACTTGTATACCAAGTACAAGTGGGAATTGAAAATTTCTGGCAGCATTGCCTAGATTAAGGCAAGGATGTTAACGGTTGTATAGTATTAGAAGCCATGGAAAGGAAATCACAAATAGACAAGTTAACTCACTCCCAAATTTCTACCATGCAATCCATAAAAAGATAATATCTTCTGCAGAACCATGGAAAAGTCAAATGCTCATCAGCCCAAGCTTCAAGGTAGAGTTGATAATCGAGGGGATTAATATAACATGAAAAAAAAGGGTAAAATGTAATCATGGCCATCGAGTCTTCTTCAGTCAAGAAAAAATACATGCCTATTTGGGTGTTAATGAAGATTTAATTGATTTATGACAAAACAAACTTAGACCTACCATGATGATCAAGAGAACAATCCATGTTCCTTTTGAAATCAAGACTTAATTGACTACATAATACCCTACAAATAGATATGCATTGTTAGTCAAAGGATTGCTGTAATTGTATAAATTAAATATCATGCAGTTAGCATCATTAGTTATCATTAAAACATTATTTGTTAGATATTTCCCTCTCTGTTTGGTACACGTACCCATACTACGTAATAAAAGGAAAACTTCAAATTAAACACTTTGATTCATCCTCATCCCGTTCGTTGAAGAAGAGGTCCTACACGCTATTCCATCAAAGGAGTTGTCCAGTCTCCAACATGTACACGTCAAAAATGGAAATGGGAAGGCGTGAAACGCTTAACACATGGTAACAAGTCACTCTTCTATAATCTTGCCTCCTCCGTACTCTTTTAGTGTCTGTATACTAGAAAGGATGTTAGGAGGGGAAGGGATGGGTATTAGAAAAATTTATCATATACCAGGGACATATCTAAATGAGGAAAAGTTAGGCGGATGGATAAGGCAAAAATCCCTCGTTTCCAATCCGTCCAAATCGGGCGGATGAGGGCAAAATTGCTCGCACGCGTCCGCGAGCTGGCACTTGGACGGCGACTGGAGCTGCAAACAATGACCTCGTGAAGCTGCTGACTGGAGCTGCAAACAATGACCTCGTGAAGCTGCTGCTGCCGCCCTCTGCTCGCGTCCATGAGCTGGCACTAGAGCTACGGACGCTGACCTCACTGGACCTGCGGACACCGACCTCTGCTCGCGGACACCTCGCCAAGCTCTCGGGGGACGGTGTCAGCAACCTCGTGGGGACGATGACCTCGTGCAAATGTCTCGCCAAGCTCACAGGGAAGGATGACCTCACAGGTACGGTGACCTCATGCGGACACTGAGCTCACGGGGACGGCGACCTCGGGGGGACAGTGACATCACGCGGATGCTGAGCTCGCGGAGGACAGCTCGCGGGGACGGCAACCTTGCGCGAACGCTAAGCTCGCGGGGGACGGCCACCTCGTGCAGACGCTGCAGCTTGCGGACGGCTCGCTGAGCTCTCGGGGGGCGGCGACCTTGCTCGGACGCCTCACTGAGCTCGTGGGGGACGGCTCGCGTGGACGGCGACCTCACGCGGACGCTGAGCTCGCGGGGACGGCAACCTCGCACAGATGCCTCACCGAGCTTGTGGGGGACGGCAACCTCGAGGGGAAGGCAACCTTGCAGGGACGATCTCGATCACATGAAAATCACATAACCAAATTTCCCATCCTTCAAATTGTCCCTTCCTCCATCTTTCCCGTCTATCGTCTTTTCCCATCCCTGCTAGTAAACAGGGCGTTAGATCTTTTACAATCTCGTAGACATGTATCTTAAGCATTGATCTCATGAATTACTAACTAGATCTTAGACATGTATCTTAAGCATTGATCTCATGAATTACTAACTAGATCTTAGATACTATGACCTTGCCACCTATCTCCTCTTTTGGATCTGTGAAGTCAACTTTCAATACCTACTAAACATGCACATCTTAAGCATTAATATCTTCCATTACTAACTAGATCTACTATTTGTACATCTCTTCATATGTAAGACCTAGCTTCAATGAAGATCCACTAACAAAAAAACACTTAATATCCTCTTCAACACACAATTGCTTACCAAATCTCTTTTCCACCGATAACATTTATGCTCCCTTGGCTTAGAAAAATTATCCTATCCACCCATGACAATTGCTTACGAATGAAGGGTTCTTCATAGCCAACATTCTACACAAGGAATTATCTAAACCCTTCAACTTTTATATAAAAAGTTAATCATTTAATAGGTAAAATTGTAATACTTTGAAGGGTTTAGATCATTCCTAGTGTGGAATGATTAGCTACGATGAACCCTTCATAAGAGTCCTATGAACGGACACTTTATATGATTTTTATTTCTTGTTGGCACCCTTATTCTCAATGACCTTGGTCTCTTTGCTATCTATGCAACACTAGAAACACTATGACAAGTTGCTACCACTTTACCTCGAGTTTGAGTCTCAATCAAGGATTTTAAAACTAGTTTTTACCACTCAATAAGGCTAGTATACACTGCTATAACCAATGGCCAGCACATAGATCCATTGGAAATTTTGAACATAGGCAAACAGCTAGATACAAGTCTAGCTATTCAGGCATTTATTTGGACAGAGTTTCTCTCTATATAAACCCATAACATTTCATCTCTCACTCATAAAATTCCCTATCACTCTCAAATTTCATGCTCTTAGTTAATTCTTTCTAATTACCATTCTATCGCTAAAGCCTAAAATATTGATCCCATATGACATTATGCTTCGAAAGTGCTAGATAATTACCAAAATTGTGAATGCATTTACTACAAAGTTATTTTCATGGGGTGTGATACAGTGTTTTCAAAACCGATCTGAAACCGGCCGGTACAGTCGGTTTGTACTAGTCCGGTGGAGGACCGATCGTCAGAGCACGGACGAAGCACGGACGGTGGGCGGAAGCGGCAGAAGCTTCAGCCGAAAGCGTTGTCGTCCACGCTGCCCGTTGTCGCCTGTACTGCCGTCGGTACGCTGGTACCGTACTGGTCCAGTGGCTCGCTGGATTGGCTTTTTAAACCTTGATGTGATGTGACTCAAGTCAAATAACATCATACCAGTGGTGATCCTAGCATCTCAAACTATGCCAAGGTATTAACACAACATTCTATAAAACAACAAGAGTCATTTTGGATCAACAAGCAAAGTATAATTATGCAGCATGGAGATTTACCTAACAAAGCTTGCCACCTAATAATTAGTACTAGCGTTGTTCAAATAAAACCTCCAAGGACATCAACATGAATATTGAGCATTCAATAGACCTCCGAGAAGGACATGTGATCCACTTTTGATGAATGATCTCAATACAAGGTCGGTAGCTATCACAGCATTAGCAAAAATGTGATAGGATAATATATTGCCTGTCATAGGATAATATATTGCCTATGCATCAAATGAGTAAAAGCGCAAGTATGCAAAAAGGCACGTAGATTACAAGCAATATCATGATGATGAAGTTGAGCGTTGTTGCACAAGAATAAAAACATGAAACGCCTATGGGAAAACTTCAAAGTCACTCATAAGTGATGCTTGGACTGAACCCACCAAGATGAGCATAATTAATTTTATTATGTGATAATCAAATAATGATATTTTATGGTAATCCAACCTTCACTGGGCTTCTAATCACTATCATCATATAGACCAAAACAAAACATATAGTTCAACTTGTGATGGAAAAAGAAGCAACTTTAAGAGAGCCAATGATATGATCAAGATGATATATGCATATCTTCCAGACATTGGGGAGATGGATAAAGTTAAAATTACAATGAAACATGTACAAATTATCACATTATTCATCTATAACCACCATATGGTGCATATTTGAATGCAACATTTCGCGAACGGAGAGAAGCTACATCCTATCCCTACAAGCCTCACAACACATTTATGTCCAAATACGACTTTACTTATAAAGAAGGCTTTGCTCAAGATGTCATTCGTGAGTAAACAATGTTGAGACTTTATGTATTAATCTTTAAAAAAGGTAGGGAAATGAAGCACAACATTCTAAACACACACTTTTAGAGTAATTATATTCTAGTCAACACTGAGAAAAAGTCAAAAATAAGAGAACTATACCATATGATTTATGTGACACAACAACAAATTAATCAATTAATGGGTAACTCAAAAAAGTCAATTCCTATGTGACACAAATGGGACAACTAAATAGTGGAAAATATCACATGCCTAATTAGAAATTTATTTTTTTATTCAATTATTTTAGTACTGTTGTAATGTTAATCAATTATAGTATTTGTCTTTTAGTTTATTACCTAATCCACATATACCAATACTGATATAATATGATATGCAACAAGACTTTATTACCATCTTACATAGTGTGATACTCTATATTGAGCCCGACACAAAAGCAGTTGCAGCAATAATTAGAGAAGATTGGATGTATCTAGAAGGTGCAATAGCTTTCAAAGATCCAATTGCAATAGAATTATAATACAAGATGGATCCAATTAAGTATTTAACTTTATTTAATTAGTCAATTTGTCTTCTACAACTAAATACCAATCATCTAGTTATGGTCTTTTAAATTTTTCACCAACTAGTGGTTGTGACTTAAGAGTAAAAGCCCCAAATTTATGAAAGTTTACTGTGCGCAAACTCCCATAGTGCGCTTCATCAAGCAAATGTGAATATAATTGGTGAACCGTCACATTGATGCAACAAACTATCATTCCACCGAAGGCTCAAATTGAAAATACTACAAGAGGAAAACAAACATGAGCTTGAAGTAGTGTCAGATTGCTTTGATACTTCATTCATTCAGAGTGATACCAACCCAATAATATACTATTGATCGACTTTTAAGGATCTATATTAATTATGGACAAGTCTAGTAGTCTAGTGATCCATCTTACTTTTCTTAATATATTATTAAACAAATTAAGAAAGAGGTCACATATTGGAGCAAGACATGATGCTTCCCCTAGTTGATACAATGCTAGGCTTGCCAACCATAACATTCTCTAATCCAAGGAACAAGAAAGAAGACCTTTGCATCACAAATTAATTTTACGAGCCATGCCACCTGCTGTAAGCAGCACAAATTAATTTTTAATACCATGGTGTTAATAATCAGAGTACTTATCCCATAAGAGATTGCCAGAATTTATTTATGTGGAAAACTTCCAAATGTGTTCATTGTTTAGATTATAGGATTGACCTAAGTTGCATGCAATTAATCATCATTCATTCTAACTATAATAGGAGTTCTTACAAAGTAAATTTTGCAGAGAAGCTCCTTCTAGCAAAGTAAGATATCTCTTACATCCGTAACATTTTTTAAAAAAAAAAAATTAAATTAAAAGGTTTGACGGGACGAGACAACTCGGTCCTGTCCCATCCCCATTTCTCTCTCCCACATGCATGACTCAGCTTCTCTCTCTCCCTTTCTCTTTCCCCATTTCTCCCTCGTCTCTCATTCGCATGCAAACCTCGCCTGCTAATCCTTCTCCTCTCGCATTTTTCTTCCGCCCTTTCTTCTCTCAACGATCTCACCAACGTCGTCATCCGGCGCACCTCCGGCCACGGGTGACGTGTTCTAGAGGCTTCGGCATGGTCTCCCCCATCCCCCTCCTCTTTGGTCCCTCCGGCCGGCGAGGGAAACGGGTTCGCCGAAACCCT
The DNA here is from genome assembly GCA_027562315.1 of Costus pulverulentus. Classification (NCBI taxonomy): domain Eukaryota; kingdom Viridiplantae; phylum Streptophyta; class Magnoliopsida; order Zingiberales; family Costaceae; genus Costus; species Costus pulverulentus. Next base: position 84,059,207 of record CM050437.1, read on the forward strand.
AACTCCGGCGACCTCGTCCTCCCTCGAAACTCCTAACGTCGGCGGGGTGTTGCTGAGTATTTCCTGCGACTCCCAGCCCATTCCGACGACCTTTCGATGCATTCCAACGAGTTCCGGAGGAACTCCGGTGAAGCTCCAGCGAGGCCGACAATCTTCTCTTTCCTACTTTCGATGGATTTTGGGATGCAGATAATTTCTAATAGAACGGGTGACTGCCGGCACCGGGGACGAAGCACTGTTCCGGCGAACCTCCGGCGATCTTCTAACGCATCTGTTCGACTCAATTGGTGGTTCGTCCACACGTGCTGTGGGCTAGGTTAATGTCTAACTCGCTTTATACATAATTATGCAACGAACCTCGTATGCTTAACATAACGGACCGGTTAGACAAATGCATGCTTAGTGTGACGCCCGGGGTACTACCCCGCCTTTCCCATGGACTGATGGAGGTTATGAGTAGGGATGAAGGGGGTAAAGTTGGAGAAGAGCATGAGAAGTAGTGAAGTTAGGATGCTAATTCTTGTGTTAAGATGTTTTGCAGGTACATGGCAAGGAGCATGTTCATTGCAAAAATATAAGGGTCAATGTAGGAGGCTATATGGACCATGATGCATCATCAAAGGCTTGTATAGAGGTGTACAAGCATTGCAAAAAAAAATATGTCATGGGTGAGATTTGAACCCAAGACCTATGGAGAGTCAAAGCTGCATGAGAGGACCAACCCGAGCTTGGGTCATTCGCTGAAGTAAAAGAGGGTGCCATCTTGATAAAGGCTTCTTCATCCATATGGCCCAAATCACTTAAGCAAAAGGGGATCTCGATTTTGGGGCTGAAATCAATTGGGATCGGCTTTGGAAGAACCGAAAGGGGATCTTGGAGGGCGACTTGGAGAAGGGGCGATTCTTCATCATCTTCTTCCTTGACCGAGTTGGTGTGAGCTTGAGGGAGCTCACTCGCCATTCTCCTTCCATCCGCCTTGCTTGAGAGGAGCTCAAGCATCCTTCCACCATCACCTCCCACCTTAGCCGAGAGTGACTTGGAGCTTGGTGGCGGGTTTCTTGTGGGAGCTCACATTCGGACCTTCCCTTTGCTTGGCCGAGTGTTCTCATCTACTTGGAGCTTGGTGGCGGTTTGATTGGAGGGGCTTCACTCATCCATCCACCTTGACCGAGAGTCCATTGGAGGGTTGAAGTGGTTCTCCGGAGGAAAGGAGGACCGAGAGTTTGGAGGAGGAAGAGGAGGCCGGCAGTCATCTATCTTGGGTGGCGCCACCTTCATCCCATCATCCATCCATCCACATTGGGGGCGGCTTGCTTGTTGTCCACATTTGGGGTTGAGCACATCTTGGAGGCAAGAAGTGCAAAAGAGCATCATAACCACCTAGGAGGGCGATCCTAGGGTGGAACCCTCAAGGGCTTGCACTTGAGGGGCTTTTGGAGGAAGACCGGCCACATCTAGAGGAGGGGCTGATCTTCATCCTCACTTCATCATTAGCGTTTGAGTGGTATAATTTCTAGCTTACTTGTGTTATTGTTTGTAATAGCATTGTAAGACTCATTTGAACATTGAGTAGTGATTATTATAGCTTTGTTTGGTATCTCTACCCACATTGGGAGAGGCCTTCTGCTCATACCCGAGGTTGTGTCCTTGGAGGAGTTTGTTATACTTGTCCGGTGTGTTTAGCTTGTGACTTGTGCAAGCGTCGTGCTTGTGCAAGAAGCTCGCTCGCTGTGTAGTAGTCGATATCTGTATTAGGGTTTTGGGCATATGTCTAGTGCCCTTTACTTGTGACTGCCAGCGTGTGTATTGTCATTTACAGGGCGCCTAAGTCTAAGGCCGTCTTTAAGTGTGCATATGGGGTTGAGAAGCAACATGTGCTTGCCACCCGCCACTTATTGACCTAGGTCTAGGATTAGGAGAAGGCTAGGATCATTGTCATCACAGATCAGCCTTGGAGCTCAGTACCATCAGAGCTCAGCCCTGAGAGTGCAGTGGATTCAGTGAAGCTTTTGTCCGTGCTAGTGATCTTTGGTTATTTCCGCATAGAGTGTAGGCTGGCAATCTACACAGAGAGTGTGTAGATTGCGCCATCACGCTCAAAATTTACGCAAAAATTTAAGGTGAAAATTAGGACGTGACACTTAGGATACGATGATATTTGCTTATACATAATTGACGAACAAATTGCACGGATGTTCATAACAGACGCATAAATGTAATTAAAGGAAAATAAGAAGTAAATTAAAATAAATAAATGAATACATAAATGGTAATAGGGTATAAATGGGAAAACTAATACCTGCGTATTTCATTTTATTACGAGGACTGTAGATTCCGACGTACGTGGTATTAATGTTTCAAATGCGGGATTAGTCAAACTTACAGTGACAGGTAGGGATCTTTATTCCTGTACATTGATCAAGGTGTCTACCACATGATTAGGAGACATCTTAAGGTTGGGTGTTACCGCTTAGTTAGGGACGCCCTACTGATTTACTCTCTTGTTATCAGTTTCCATTGAACTGTTATTTTCATTGAGCATGATATGACTGTGTATTTATATTTTCTCACATGTTATGTCCTTTATCCCGTTTTACTGGGCTTGCGCGTTATTTATACTGCATGCGTGCTCTCTAGCACATGTTGTGTTGTTATTTGGCCGTACTTAGTACAGTACATTGATGTTCGGGCCGTACTGGTGATGCTAGAGTGCCAGTCGAATGTGTTTTGGGGCCAGACCCATATAGTGCTACGAAGGATTACCTCGTAGACTATATCTGCTATTTGCATACAGTGTGCTATTATGCACGGGTATGATAGGGTACTGAACACAGTACCAGCGGACTATTGACGAGCAATCGTCTCTAGTGTGCGAGCTGACACAGGGGATCACTCAGATATGAGTGCATGTCCATAGGGGACAACTCAGCCCCCAGCTCAGTATTTTTGGTGTTGTTATACCTGTATGATATTGATCATGGTTTACAAGTACATTTTTGTACTTTTGGTGCACTTATTAGGCTCCGTTGTATATATGTTTGGCACGTCTTTCCATTAGTATTTGATGCACTATGTACTTAATCCCTACTTAGCCCTTCTGGCTAACTACCCCTGCCTTTGTGTTTTGTATTTCAGGTCTTGGTGTGAGTTCATCGGGCGGATCAGTCATAGATAGATAGTTGTAGATGACTTCCTGGTAATAGTTGTATTTACATTTTGTATATTGTTCTAGCTTGTTATATCATTGTATGATAATGTTGGCCATGCAACTGAGTTGTTGTACCCGTCGATGATGACGGATGTTGATATACGTGTGTACATTGGGTTTTTTTTATTGTTGATATGATGCATATAGTGTTGGGCTGGGCCAGTAGGCCCAATTGTCATATGCCATAGGTGGGCTACCGGTCGGGGCCCAATACTTGTTGGGGCGTGACAATTAGTGGTATCAGAGGTATGCGTTTTACCTCGAGAGTCAAATTGGCCATAAGGATTTAAGGACTCTAGGACTAGGGATACGGTTAGGATTTATATACTTAATGCAAATTACATATGAAAATAAATATAGAACATATTAATACAATTTCTCTTATGTGATTGAACATCACAGAGAATATCCAAATGATGTGCACATATGTGTTGATTACAGAGCCTAAGTGATGAGGTTATGTTAATGTTATTTAATTTGATTAGAGTTGCGTAGTGGAAGCGTGATGGACCCATAGCTCACAGGTCCTGTCTTTGTGATATATTTTAAGATAAATTGTGTATGAGAAATTATAATAAGAGCAAAGTATGCATAGAGAATATTAGAATATAAAAAGATGTAGAGCTTAATGTTAAATGTTAGAAAGTGAAAGTTAAAAATAGGTAAGTTTAAAGAAAATTTAAGGAAGTGTGGTGGACCCCCTTGAATGGATGTATATTATATTCTAGTTTGAGTTGGACTAGAATAGATTTATGTTATTTAAGAGATAATTGAGCGTGATTGTAAATGTCACTCTCAAATGGTTGTATGTGTTATCGGGACACTAGACCTATAAAATGCTTAGAAGAAAAGAATGGTAAAATATAAAGTTAGGGATGAAAATTTAAATTGTTTATCTTGCTAATAACAAGTCTAGGGTAAGTATTGAAGATATATTAATAACACTTAAATGACTAAGGACAATGTGTTAGATACACAATAAAAAAAAACATTGAGGTGAGAATGATTATGTACTTAAGGTCTTATCCCTCTTTTTGCCAATAACACAATATTAGGACAACATAGTTAACAGAAAACATTGTCAAAGTTTATAGGACGATTAATATAACTCGTCTAATATAAGTGGAGGGTTCTTGAAACAAAGGCACTTACTCATCATTTATAGTAAATGGGTTGAGGAACTAAGAAAAACTTAAAAGTGTCCTTGTTGATCTCACCTTGGAACTTACATAAATGTGGACAATAATTCTAGGTTAGATATGCATTCCTCGATAAACTTCTATAGTAATTAATAGAATCTTAATTTATAATAAAGGTGATTAATAAATGCTTTGAAGTGAAAACTATAAGCCCCTTGTATAAGTAACTTATTTATGATTTTAATGAGAAATCATTTAAGAGACAAATACAAAGGTTAACAATTGCTTAGAGTAATATTTTATAAATATGAATATCATAACTCCTAATTTATAAGTAGTTTGTCTTCATAAGTGGAATATGCACCAAAAAAAAAAAAGAGAGAGAGAAGAGAGGCAGATGCATCTTCTAATCTTTTTGGCCTAGTTCAGTCATCTTGGACTTGAACCAGAGACCTCTACATAAAGTAAATCATCGCACCTACAATCCAACCAATTAAGAGAGAATCAATAAATATTCATCCTTTCCGAACATAGCGTACAATTCTCTGTTGTATTGTACTCTTCAACTATACTTGCTTCTCCTGCCTTGCCATAACTATGACATGTGCACTCGAAATGATTGCACAACTCGGCTATGCAATATTGCATAGATAAATTGAAAAAAAAAAAATCATTTGAGTTTAAAGGATGTGAATAAAATCTCAATCACATACAAATTGCTAAAGGGTGTAACTTCTAGTGTATTAATCAAGTTAGTTTATGGTTAACTCAATTTTAATTATATTATAGTTAAAGATAAGGAGACTTGGCATGTACTTGCTAAATATGCAAGGAATGAGATTAGTGTATTTTATGATCGTGTAGTTAGCTTACACATTTGCTTTAACTCAATAAGAGAGGTATACCAAACTCACAAATCATTAATGACTAGAAAAAAAAAATGAATGAAGAAAAAAAAAAGAATGATGATGAAAATGGAAGAGCTTTTAACTTGTGTTAAAAAAAAATCTATAAGGTACTTAATCAAAATTATGGAGAGATCTAATAGGAGAATATCTAATAACTTAATTGAGTACATGGAACCATTAAGTCAAAGTATAAATTTATTTGAAAATTTGGATTAAAAGAAAATAAAAATTATATCCTAAGATATGAAGGGAAGAGTTTATTTATTTGATAAGTTAAAAAAAATAATAAAATAATAATGATAACTAGAGAGAGTTTATGATAATAATGGTAATAATAATAGGAACTTATGAATCTTGTTACATAGAGACTTAAAAAAAAAAGCTAATAAGAAACATTATTATCAATATTCAAAAGTGCAACATAGTAGCTTCAACTAGCCCTTCTAACTAAAGTGTGCACATGATGAGATTTGATAATTGCAATTGCTCATCATAATTAATTTTAATGGATACTGTTACGGGTCCATTAGTGTTAGTAGGTTATTAATAAGTGGATCCGGGTTGGATTGTCATACCCGGTCCGCTAAGTAGGAAGAGTCTATAAATAAGAACTTAGGGTTAGGGTTGAGTCTTGTCTAGAATCTTGTATTTTCTCTTTTGGGCGTGCTCTGACACGAGTTCGTATCAATTGGTCCGACCAGCCGGATTGATTGCCGGGGAACCGGTGGTCCAGCGACGGATAAAGGTGGAAGGAGTTTCCGTTGTCGGTATTAGATCTACACGGCGGGTCTTGTATCGTTCATCAAGCCGTTACAGCAATCCTGAGGAGAAATTGTTCAAACCCTAGAGAGATATCTATCAATCCGGGGCGATTTTTTTCTAGCAAGTTGCTGCCGAAATCTTTGGCTGCGGGTATCTTCACCATCGGCATCTTTCCATCCGGCATTACGTCCACTGGCAGATCTTCTTCTGGTGCTAGAATCTTGTATTTTCTCTTTTGGGCGTGCTCTTGCACGAGTTCGTATCAGATACCAACTACTAAAACATGAGATAAAGACAATAAGATTGGAAAAAAAAACACTTACATAAACTTTAGCCTTAAACATTTGTTCTAATGGATGACCTATATATTTCACCTACTAGGCACATGAATAAATGAATAAAAGAAAGCAAGAGAAGAAGAAAGAACCATATCTCTTGGTTAGGAAATCAGATATAAGTTTGTGGTTATTTTTAATTACTACTAGAGAGTAAGTAATTATATGACAAGTTAATTTAAATATGATTCTAGTTGGGTAACATCTTTCATTTATAATTAATACCAATTAAGTCTGATTGGGTGGCACACTATAGCAAATTCTAATATGTGGTAAATAGGTAATAAATAAATTAATAAATCTTCCTACATCTCTATGACTAGCTAAAGAATTTGGGTTTATGATGTTAATCATATGCAACAATACAAGGTTTATTAACACAAATATAGGTGAATGATAGAACAAAGTAATTCAAAGTTACTATTCTACATGGGTTACACTATAATGAAAAAAAAAAAAGACAATTCATAATTGATAAAATATTAAAATAAATATTTAATGGTGAGCGTCATGCTTCCTGTTAGATGACAATTGGATCAACTGAATGTAAGTGGATAATTTTAGTAATACAACATCTTAAATATCATCAAGTATGTATAGACTAATGAAAATATGGTAACATGATAATTTAAATACTTAGGTTTTGGTTATAAAACAAACTTCTAACAGCATTATAATAATGTGCATAATTGAAAACCATATGTTGTCTATAATAGATCAATTAAAAATCATAACATGGAGGTATTAATTTAAAATTAGAATTGACAAAGAAAATGAGAAGAATTGGTTAGTGGGAGCCAGACACCTGTATTTAGGTATAATGGTAAATTGGTTTCTCACTGTACTAGTCTATGTGACTCTTCGAGACATTAAAATACATTGGACTCGTGGCATATCGAGAAAGCGAGAATACATGGAAGCCTGAGGATGAGGTTGCCCATACTTATCCATACATATTCCCTAAGAGAGAAAAGTCCGAGGGGTAATTGTAATCCTATAATTCGTGTCCCTATTTAATTCTAATTCTTGCGTTGAATTTGGGGACCAAATTCTTTTAAGGTGGGAGGAATGTTACATCCATAACATTTTTTTAAAAAAAAAATAAATTAAAAGGTTTGACGGGACGAGATAACTCGGTCCCATCCCATCCTCATTTCTCTCTCCCACATGCATGTCTCAGCTTCTCTCTCTCCCTTTCTCTTTCCCCATCTCTCCCTCATCTCTCGTTTGCACGCAAACCTCGCCCGCTAATCCTTCTCCTCTCGCATTTTTCTTCCGCCCTTTCTTCTCCCAACGATCTCGCCAAAGTCGTCGTCCGGCGCACCTCCGGCCACGGGTGACGTGTTCCAGAGGCTTCGGCGAGGTCTCCACCCCCATCCCCCTCCTCTTTGGTCCCTCCGGCTAGCGAGACGAGCTGGAAACGGGTTCGCCGAAACCATAACTCCGGCAACCTTGTTCTCCCTCAAAACTCCTTCGAAGCTCATCAAATTGCTTCGGAAATGTCGGCTGGGTGTTGCTGAGTATTTCCTGCAACTCCCAGCCCATTCTGACAACCTTTCGGTGCGTTCCGACGAGTTCCGGCAAAGCTCTAGCGAGGCCGACGATCTTCTCTTTCCTACTTTCGACGGATTTTGTGATGCAGATAATTTCTAGTGGAACAGGTGACTGCTGGCGCTGGGGACGAAGCACTGTTCCGACAAACCTCCAGCAATTTTCTATCGCATCCGTTCAACTCAATCGGTTATACATAATTATGCAACGAACTCCGCATACTTAACATAATGGACCGGTTAGACAAATGCATGCTTAGGATACGATGATACTTGCTTATACATAATTGACGAACAAACTACATCGACGATCATAACAGACCCATAAATGTAATTAAAGGAAAATAAGAAATAAATTAAAATAAATAAATGAATACATAAATGGTAACAGGGTATAAATGGGAAAACTATCATTTTATTACGAGGACTATAGATTCGGACGTACGTGGTAGGTAGGGATCTTTATTTCTGTACATTGATCAAGGTGCCTACCACTTGATTAGGAGGCATCCTACGATTGGGTGTTACCGCTTAGTTAGGGACGCCCTACTGATTTACTCTCTTGCTATCAATTTCCATTGAACTGTTATTTCCATTGAGCATGATATAACTGTGTATTTATATTCTCTCACATGTTATGTCCTTATCCCGTTTTACTAGGATTGCGCGTTATTTATACCGCATGCGTGCTCTCTAGCACATGTTGTGTTGTTATTTGGCCATACTTAGTACGATAATTGATGTTCGGGCCGTACTGGTGGTGCTGGAGTGCCAGTCGAACGTGTTTTGGGGCCAGACCCATATAGTGCTATGGAGGATGACCTCGTAGACTATATCTGCTATTTACATATAGTGTGCTATTATGCACGGGTATGATAGGGTACTGGACGCAGTACCAGCGGACTGTTGACGAACAATCGTCTCCAGTGTGCGAGCTAACACTGGGGAGCACTCAGATATGAATGCATGTCCACAGGGGACGACTTGGCCCACAGCTTCGTATTTTTGGTGTGTTGTTATACCTGTATGATATTGATCATGGTTTACAAGTACATTTTTTGTGCACTTATTAGGCTTCGTTGGATGTATGTTTGGCACGTCTTTCCATTAGTATTTACTGCACCATGTACTTAATCCCTACTTAGCCCTTCTGGCTAACAACTCCTGCCTTTGTGTTTTGTATTTCAAGTCTTGGTGTGAGTTCATCGGGCGGATCGGTCATAGATAGATAGTTGTAGATGACTTTCCGGTAATAGTTGTATTTATATTTTGTATATTATTCTAGCTTGTTATATCGTTATATGATAATGTTGGCTATGCAGCTGAGTTATTGTACCCGTCGATGTTAACGGATGTTGATATATGTGTACATTGGGTTTTTTTTTATTGTTGATATGATGCATACAGTGTTGGGCCGGGCTGGATTAGCAGGCCCAATTGTCATGTGCCACAGGTGGGCTACCGGCCGGGGCCCAATACCTATCGGGGCGTGACAATATCACAATTTTATTTATATGTAATTCTATTCAAATATAATTTATAAACATTACAAAATTTTAATTTTTTAGAGATTCAAAGGCATGTGGGATTGAACTAAAAGGGTGGGGCTAGTTCAAAGTCAAACCCAATAGATGTTTCAAGTAGGGTAAGGTATCTCAATTCAATGTATATATGCTTTTATTTAAATATAATTTATAAACATCATAATACTAATTAGTTTCAAATTTTGTAGGTTTGCTAGACACATAGGATCAAATTACAAGTGTGGGCTAGTCCAAAAGCTAGTCAAATAGGCACTTTCTTCTATGGTACGATATCACAATGCAAAAAATTCATTTATAATTATGAACAAATGATAATCCTTATATATTAGTCCAATTTCAATTTAATTTCAACCCTAAACACCTTAAAAATAATTATTTTTAGTTACTCCAAGCTTACTCCACCTGTGGGATCAAATGTGGGATCAAATAAAAGGGGTAAGAAATTAAGAAAAACCTAGTCCAAGATGGTTCAAATTGGTCAAACCATATCATGCGTCAGTATAATCTATATACCAATAAATAACAATCCATCCAAGACCAATAGCGATATAGATCAATACCTTAAACTTTGGATTTAGATATAAATTAACACTGCCCACAATGATAGCTACTTGCCGGTTTAAAAATTCGTTCTATACTGATCAATACTTACCGGTTTGACAGTTTCAAATCTCGGTCTGACGACTCGGACGAGTCGTCAAACCAGTATGGTACCGACAACAGGCTGGCGGCAAAGCTTCTGGCAAGCACAGCTTCTGCTGCCGCCCACTGCCTCCCTCCGTTGTCTGCCCGCGAGCCGTGCTCTGACGGCCATTCCGGACAGGACGGCCACTGGACCGATGTCGTACGGTACAGAATAGTTCTTAAAACACTAAAACACTAGTCTGACCATAGACCGATACTGGTAAATATTCGATACTGATGCATCGCATTTTGGTATTGTTTTTCCGCTGCATTTCATGCCAAATCTAGGCTTATTTTAATACTTTTATACTCATTATAGCCTTATTTCCTTCATATCTTCGGAATCTTTATTTTTTGGCATTTTTATGGAATTTCAGATAAAAACACCCATTTTTTGACATATTTTGACGATTCTGAGACCATGGGACGATTTCTTGTGTGAAAATGAAGTCACACGTCAAATTTGAGCTTAAACAGAGTAAGCCTCAAAAATACAGTCAGGTGAACCCCCCAGATTCTTCGTCAGGATGCATGAAACTTACAGAGAGAATCACGGCCGGGGTCGCCAGCCAGCAGAATTCGCAGAAAGCTTCACAGTCAGGTGAACCCCACCGGGTTCACCGGGTTTCTTGAAAACTTCAACTAGAATCACTCCAGAGAAAAACACGATCGGGTGAACCCCACGGGGTGCACCGTGCTTCTATTCGCCGAAATTTACAGGAAGAATCACGGGCAGGTGAACCCGGCGGGGTTCACCCGTGATTCTAACCCACTCACACACGTGTCCAAGTCTTACTCGGTTTTTCCTTGATTTCTCACTCGTTTGGAGTCCAAATTTAGCAAGTGAGGATTCTATGGAAAGCTGATTCGAAGGAGAGGGCAAGGAACATAAAAGCCCTAATTCTCGTGCCATATTTGGGGAGCAATCAAGGAAAAGGCAAGTTAGGGCGAGTTAACCAACACCCATTCAGTATTTTGGCGATTTTGAACCCGATTCAAGTCCAAATTTAGCAAGTGAGGACTTTTTGGAAAGCTTACTTCGAGGCGAAGAGAAAGAATATAAAAGCCCTAAATTTCGTGACCTAGAGATCGAGCATTCAATCAAAGAAGCGGCGCGGACAGAAGAACTCGGCGACAGAGGCGATTTTTGGAGATTTTCGGAGATTGAGATACACTATCATCACGATTTCTTCAGGATTCCTTCGGTTCATCATCTTCTTCCCCTTAGCTTCATTTTCTTATACTTTTCATTTCATTAAAAGAGAGATTTTGAGCGTTTCAATGACAATTGTAGCGTAAACCCTATTTCGGGGCTTGGTGGAAACCCTTTGAAGATTTTAATTGTAAATTTTGTATCTATTTATGTTATTTGGTATGAATTGTGAGCATATTTTACTTTGACGTATTTATTTCATGGTTTTACCTTGGCCGAGTAATATCGCGTGTTAGCCGTTACG
>CM050438.1:22797-76508 GCA_027562315.1 Costus pulverulentus
AAGTGAGACTAAAATATATTGTCATGCTAGAACTATACAAAGTATAATATGTTAAGAATAAAAAAAATCATATTAGTCTAATTAGGAATTAAAAAATCATGATTGAACTATACAAGTATAATATGTTTTATTATTTATATTCAGTTTAAACCTATAATAAAGGAATTTAGTTTAGACCTAGAATAAAGGAATTAAATTGCATGAAATTATAGAAAAAGTTTACGTCAAATCTTGATATCCTTATAAGGTATATAGCAATTATGTGTTACTAGATATCTCTAATTATTTGTGACATAATAATAAGATTATATTATTACATTTAACATTATAAGAATATGTTGAGTCACACTAATATCATACTGAAGGTTCAATTAAAATAAATGTTAAGTGACATGACTATAATAGTTATAACTAAGTGACAACAAGATGTGGTTTTGAACCACAAACATAATATTTTTTATAATCAAATTAAAGTATCTACTTTTTATTTTAACTTGAATTTATGCATATGTGGAGACAAATTTATTCAATGCTAATAAACATATATCAAAAATTAAATATTTCATGTGAATGCCATCAAACATAATATTAATATCTTCATAAATAACTTAATATTAAAAAGATATTGTTTATTATTAAAATCAAGTGAATATATTAATTATGTTGAAACTCTGGGTCTATAAAGATATTACTTGCATGATTGGAATGTTTGATACATTTCTAGAAAACATTGAAAAAAATAATAGCTATACAAATGAGAGCAATTTATCAACACAATACAAATGTCTAATGCAATTTATCAAATTTTATCTATTTTAATGATTAATTAAATTTATTACGTGGACGCATGTGTGACGAGTGCGTGGTGCACCCATGGCGCGAGCGGTGGCGATAGCGTCGACGTCTGCACGCCGCGTGCTTCAGCGTACGCGTGGCAGAGATGTAGATTCCGCGTGGCGCCTGCAGAAGCATCTACGTGGAACTAGCTGTGGCGTCCACGTGGCTAGGAGCAAAATTTGCGTGGCTCACTCCTGGATCACGCGTGGAACACGGGTGGGGCACGAGTGGCTTATGCCTGGCTCACGTGTGGCGCACGCGTGGCGCGGGCATGGCTCGGGCGTGGTGCAAGCATGGCACCCCAGAGGCTCCCGCATGGTGCACGCGTGGTTTCATCATCAACGTCTGTGGCTCCATCGGAGATGTCCACGTGGCGTCATCGACTTCTGCGTGGCACTTGTGGCGCTGCCACATGGATGCCACGTATTATCCACATGGAGCTCACTTGGGCTTTTAAGTGCGATTGGACTCCACAAGTGCCACGTTTCATCGTCAACGTCTGCGTGGCTCCATCGGAGATGTTCACGTGGCGTCATCGACTTCTGCGTGGCACTTGTGGCGCTACCACATGGATGCCACGTATTTTCCACATGGAGCTCACTTGGGCTTTTAAGTGCGATTGTACCGCAGTCCGGGTGAACCAGTTGAAACCGGTTTATTTGGATGAACCGACCAGGTCATCCTTTCTATTCACTTTCCGGTTCAACATTGGTTTGAAATCTTTTTTCCGCCTCTTTTCCGCCGCCCACCTCTCCGCCTTACGCTTCTTCCTCCTTGCCGTCACCAACCGCCCACCTCTCCACCTTGCGCCTCTTCTCCCTCGCTGTCGCCCGCCGCCCGCCGCCCGCCTCTCCGCCTTACGCCTCTTCCCCAACATTTGCCTTCGACGTCCTGGAGAGGCCTTCGTATTGCCGCCACCACCATTTGCGGTTATCGTTTTCTTCTTGAACTTCAATAGCCATATTTATGGTCTGCTTCTTTCCCTCGATTGGAGACAAGGTGAGTTCTATTTGATTTCTCTCTTTTGTATCTAGGGTTCTATGTGCTCACAGCCCGTGACTACTGTGAAAGCTGCTAGTATGTAGTGTCAGAGGGGCTTTTAGGTTTATTTTGTTTCTTGCATCATCTGATATTCTCCCCTTTGACAATTTGACTAGAGGATTTTTCATTATATATGTGCACGATACAAAAATGAGATGGCATATTCCATTGCATCCCACACACTATAGCTAGTCCAAAAAGCCCAACAAAAATCACCTCATTAGAAGTTTTTTATATTTTAAATATTTTCTAATTTAATCCTTGCACTCTTAACTATATTTTACTATCTTAATGCATTCTACTCTTTTTAAGCTTTCTAACGCCGCAAGAATCACCTCAATCCGAGTTCTACATCAAAAGTTATAGTCGTTTTAATATATCCTATTTTAATAATTAATAAAATATATTAATTTAATTCTTTACAATGGGCCGGACGCGTGGCGGACACGTGGCAAAGCGTACGCGTGGTGGACGCGTGGCACTAGCGGGGCAAAGATGTGGCGGATGCGTGTCGGACACGTAGCGCAACACGTGGCTCACGCGTGGCGGACTCGTGGCGCACGCGTGGAGGACGTGTGGCGCATGTGTGGCGGACGCGTGGCACCATCGGCGGCGTACGCGTGGCTCCATCGACTCCGTCCGCGTGGCGCAATCGGCGGCGTCCGCGTGGCTCCATCGATGCCGTCCGCATGGTATATGCTATGTTGTCTGCGTTACCGGCTTGAAATCCACGCGTGCGCCCACGTGGTGCTGACGAGATTTTAAATGTTCGATTGAACCGCGGTTCAATTGAACTGTTGAACCGTTTTAAACAATTCAATCCAGTTGAATCCCTTTGAACCGGACAACTGTCGCAGCCGCCTCTCCTCCCTCGCCTCTTGCCGATTCCGCTTCCGCCTCCTCTCCTCCAGCCCCATCCGCCGCTTCCACTTCTGCCTCTAACCTCCAGTGTCGCCCCCGCTGCCTCCAGCCTCCGCCGTCACCCCTTCCGCCGCTTCCACTTCCTCCTCCAGCCCCTGCCGTCACCTCTGGAGTTGTCGTCGCCCTGCATACATTGCTGGAACATATATTGACATTACATTTCCACAACCGGAAAACAAATAGTGTTCCTTTCACATAATTCAACTTCCAAGATACTTTTTAGATTGCTTATATCCACCTCTCTTATTTCTTTAACACTTGCAAATTTACAATACTCGACTAAGGTTGAAAATATTAGTTTGGACCCTATATCGCTCTAGGCTCGAACCAGCAGAAGTGTGCGGCGAATGAATTTGCCTGAGGAGGCGGGTCGACAGAAGCTTGTGGTGAATTAACTTGCACGAACAAGAAGAACTAGTGGCGAACAAACTCATGTAAAGAAGATACAAACTGATCGTACGGCTTGGTACGGATCGGATTTTTAAACATTTGTCCGGACCTCTATTACATATTTACAATCAAGGCTTTGAATACTAGTATGCAGTGTACAGTGTACTAATTTTGGTTGGAATAGTACAAATTACAGACCATTATATACTAACTCTTTAGTATTGACTACATTGGTTCATATCAATATATATATATATTACATATTTACAATCAAGGTTTTGAATACTAGTATGTTGTGTACTAATTTTGGTCGGAATAGTACAAAGTACAAATCGTTATATACTAACTCTTTAGTATTGACTATTGACTATATTGGTTGATACCAATATATATATATATATATATATATATATATATATATATACATGGTTTGTGTATTGTTACCAAGTTGGACTAGTATGTATGAACTATGAAGGAGTCAGTATGAAATAAACTTATAGCTACAATATCTAATTGTTGTTTGCTTAACACCATATTTGTAGACCGTGCCATTCAAGATAGTACTTGTAATACCGAATTAGTGTATGAGAGACCACTCGATTACTAAGTCATGTTCACATATCTACAATATCCAACTATTTTCTTCTAACACTATCATATCACTAGGTTGTGTCTTTTATGATATACCTACAATATCTAATTAGTGTCCTCTTTAACACCACTATATCATTAAGAGTTCAGGAGTCTTTTGTTTTATATCGACAAACCTCATATCCTCTAGCACATACAATATCCAATTGGTATTCTCTTTTAACACCACCAAAGTTGTTAGGATTGAGATCCTACTAGGAATAGTAGAGGCTCTATGAGATCAAAATGTGGGCTCGTAAGATCCTATCAAAGATATAAAATATATATTTATGTATTAAGAGTAATATGAGCATTATAAAAAATGATAAATAATAAATATTTATTAATTTTTTTGACATGGGCAAGTAATTAATAAAGACGGACTCGATCACACCAGTTTTGTAAACAACCAAATTCTACATTTGGTTAATATTTTGCAACCAATCATATAAAATAAAATTAAAAGAGGGATATTAAATACATGGAAACTAACTAATTTTCAACCTACCAATTCAATCAAAGGCAATAAAACAAATAGAAAGATATGAACATAGATTTAGCCACTAGTGAATCAAGCATTAAAAAAATCATAAAAAATATATTGTAATATTACTTATATTCTATGGATTTGATGAGATTATGTACTAATAACATTTGATTTTATATAAAATAAGTTTTGAAAAAATATCTGAAAATTATATATATTTTGCCGATGAGATGAATTTTTCATCCCTAGAATTGTCTAGAAATGTGGGCATATTCCTCTTGTTTACTGTACGAAAAAAGATTTCAAATGCAAAAGATCAATTACACAAAGAAGCATGCCATCGTATAAGGGTTTGCATTAGCCATGCGGCATGTGCAAGACAACCTCATTAGTGGGCAGATACTTGGGCAATGGCAGTGGCTTCATTGGTTAAGGATGAACTCATGGCAGTAGTCCTTGTAACTAGTAGGCCCCTTGCAGAGTGAGGCCCTTATCCTGCTCTTTGCCAACTGATAGGTTGCCACTCTTTCCCGTCACCTCACCTCCACCTTGCTCTCCCACCATGGTGGTACCACCTTTGATGTCAAGGGTCACGGAGGAAGCGTTAACTAGATCGTGACCGGAGCAAGGTTTACAAAATCGGTCCGACGACTCAGTCCGGTGAGTCGCCGGACCGGTACAGTACTGTGAACCGAGCGGCAGCGGGAGCCGGAAGCGGTGGGCAGAAGCTTCAAACTTTCTGCCATGGGAAGTTTCTAGCGGCCACCACCCACTGCCTCCCGCCGCTGTTCGCCTCGGAGCCATGCTCCGAGTGCCGTTCCGGGTCCGGTGGCTCACCGGACTAGTACCGGACCATATGGTATTGTACAGTTTTACAAACCATGGACCGGAGCAACCATCTTGGTGTGGGTTGCTATTGTGCTGTCATGGGACGGCCCTGTCGGAGTGAGGTATCGAGGTAATTGAGTGTGGGTAAGAAAGGATTGGAATGATGATCCTAACATAACTACTTGTTTTTTGTTCCTAGTGTGCCAAAATAGTTCACATGTTTCGATTTTAACAACAATGATACACTAGTCTATTCCTGTGGGTCACTCTCTCATGGTTACTCATAGGAATACTATTATATCCATTTGAAACTAGGCCACATATTAAACATGCTGTTTGGTATTGAAAGAATACATAATATTCTTCTAGAACCCACTAGGCTACAATAAACACTATCTTTGTTGTTTAAAATAATATATAATATCCTCACACACTAAACACCCTCCTTGTGTTTTATAACTATCACTCTCATTTTTACATCTTATGTTTTAGTACCATATGCATCTAAAACAAAATTACAACATCTAAATTATCAATGCCAAACACATGTCATATACTTTATCATTAACATGCAATTCAATAATCTCAACAAGCAACAATAGCAATGATGTTAAGAAATGTTTAATTCAGTTATCCTCTTGTCCAAAACTGTGCTTACTTGACTAGCCACAAACTGACATTAACATGTATTTAAGCCTTAAGTTAATTAAAAATCTAGGATATATTTTCAATCCATTTGCTATCTATAATTAGACAGACAGTCATTTGTTCAATTTTTGGGCATCTCTGCATGTTGTTTCCAGCATTCCTAGCAAAACTGGCTATAAGATTTATCCCTGTTTTTATTTTATATCTTTTATATTTTCAGCATTTCATGCTTTCTAGCTATCCAAAACTTCCAACAATCCTGAACATTTATGCTATCCAAGACTGGACTGCAACTCATATATTCTTGCTGTCCAAAATAGGGCAGCTGCTGAACTATTCTTGCTGAGCAAAACAGGGTAACAATTCAACTAGTTTTACTAGCCAAAGCATGGCAGCAACTCACCCCTTTTTGCCTGATCAGAATGGGGCAGAAAATCTAGTGTTCTTTGATGCCCAAAACTAGATATTTCAGCACTTTGCTGTCTCAATCAGGGTAGTGGTATTTTCTCCAAAAATATGCCATAGAATCATGGATTTAAAAACTTGTGAGTACCACCTAGCATGAGCCATGCATGCTAGTCTTCTAACCTTGTACTAATATGGTACAAGTTGGTTCTGCATATATATAATTTATGTGAAATCTCCGATTCTTGCGGACGGAACCTTAGGACGAGGAGGAAGAACTTCTTGAGCTCGCGTGGTCGCCTGACCCTCTCCAACGCTGCCGCTTCGACCTCTGGTGCTCACGTGCTCGCCTTCAGGTAAGTCCTTTTTCCTTCGCAGCAAACCTAATTTACTTGGATGTGAGGGGATAGGAAGCCCGTTGACAAACCCACACTGTTCAAGTTTCTCCAATGTATATGGTCTACAATTTCTGTTTTTGATCTAAGTTGAGCCTTTGTTCTTTCTTTTCAATGGCAATACTTTCCATCAGAAGATCTTGATTGATGCCAAACTAAGAGTGTGCATCATCAAGGCTAGGTGTGTGGTTCAAACTCACCTGGGCCGGGCCGATGGAGGATAGATTGGGCGGCGGCCCAATCCACCGCTAAAGCCCGCTCCACGCAGGCTTCGTCGAAGGAGGATGAGACGCGTGAGCGTAGGCGGACTTCCGGCGCCATATCCTGCGCCGGCAACGGCGGCATCCTCACCCCCTTCTTCGGCAGAATCAACGGTGCCAACGGCGACTCCATCTCCGGTGGGATTAGTGGCGAAGGCTACCGGCGACAATCGACGCATCGAGCGAGCGAATCAGGCCTGAGGCGTGATTCACGGTGGCTCGATTTGGAAGGAAGGAGGACGTGGGTGTGATCGGCGGGAGCTCTAGATGGAAGGCCGGCTGGCGCCTTCCCTCCCTTCCATGTCCGGTGGCGCCTCCTACCCTCTTAAGTAGCCGTGTAGACGAGCGACGAAGTAGAGAGGGGCGGCTTGCTTGTTCTGAGAGTTGTCGAGCCTTCTTCCAGAGAGAGACTCTGTCCAGGTTGAGGGAAGAGGGGGAGGTGGGCGGAACCATCGATGGTGTGCTTCCACCGCTTCCCCATGCGAGGCTCCGATCGACTGTGAGTCGACGGCGACCCTCGCCGTCGACGGGAACGAGAGAGAGATCCGGCGAGCGGATCTGAGCTAGCTCGAGCGAAGCTTGTAATAGGGTTTAGGTAGGTTGATTTGGCCAATCAACGGAAATTTCCCTATCTCTCCTGTCATCGTCTCTGGCTCTGGCGTCTTCTTTGTGTTTTCCAGCGGCGAAACGCGTCGTCGTTTCCGTCACCATCTAGCGGTCACGGCAGCTTCCGCAAGAAAGGGCTGAGGCTGGACGCAGGTTCCGGCTTGCTGCATGCCTGCTCCCAGTCTGTCCACCTCCTCCTGCGAGGCGCGTCGAAGGCGTGAAGACGAAGCTCGGGTAATGGCGTTCGAATCAAGGCGTTGACCGAGTCAACACGATTTTGACGCGCGGCTAGTGTTTAGAAATTCGATTCGAAATCGAATTGATTTCGATTTCGATTCCGGGCACACAGTCCCATGGCGAAAACACTGACGTGGACAGCTGAATTAAACGAGGCGTGACACTAGGTATGGTGTTTTCCTTGAGATCTTTAAGAGCATAATCAATTAGTTCTGATACTCGTTCTTCATCTGCATATTGGAGTTCCTGCATACATTGCTGGAACATATATTGACATTATATTTCCACAACTGGAAAACAAATAGTGTTACTCTGTAGAACCTGCATGCCATCAAAAGAAGGCCACCAAGAAGATACCGATGTTATCTTTGCATAATCCAATAGTGTTACTATGATTTAATTTAACCTTATGTGCTTCAATTTAACCTTATCTATTGTTATTGTCCATATAGACATTATGCCAGGTTTTCTATTGTATCATCATCAAGTTGACAAATCTTTATGTGCTTCAATTAAACCTTACTTTGTGTAACCTTTTCTCGGCTCATGCACCAGCTTATGGAAAAAAATACTAGTTGTAAGTGGTTAAGCATAAAAAAAAAATGAATTCCCTCAAAAAGACTAAAGAGGTCATTAAGGTTTGCTCTCATGTTGTCCTTAGGAGGTAGGCATATTGGAGGCATAATCTTATTCAAATTACAGGGTTAAACATGGTGTAACCTCATGTAGAATGTTTTCTATAACTATAGGACTATTCTCATGTACTAGTTTGGGTTGCCAGAGCAAGGGCGCTAATGATGCATTTAGTATAATTGGCCATAGCTCCGTTTTCCTTATTGATGATGAGGTTAGGTTTTGGGGTTATAATATCATCAACATATATGGCAAGAACATGGTACTATTTGTCTTACTACATCGAAGACCAACATTAGTAGCCAGCCTCCTAAGGGAAATTTTCAAACTAGACTCTCGAGCTTTGTTTGGTCCATTCTAGGCTCTTGAGCAAAGTTGTTAGGATCGAGATCCTAACTAGGAACGATAAAGGCTTTATAGGTCGTAAAATCGTAAGATCCTACCAAATTACTTAAAATATATAATTTTTTGAAACATATTTATCTAATTAGACTTAAGTGTATGAAAAATATTTTGATAAGTAATAAATAATAAATAAATAAATAAATAAATAAATAAATAAATAAATAAATATATATATATATATATATATATATATATATATATATATATATATACACACACATATATACTATTATTCAGATGTATTATTTTTATAGTATAATGCGATGAAATTAAATATTTGTGAGGTGATGATGATGGAGATAAGTTAATAGAAGATGAATATAATAAAGGTGTACAATAAAACTAGAAACAATAAGGATATGCAATGAAACGAAGACAACAAATAAAAGCATGAAAAATGATGAAGATAAAAATATACATTATAATGACAATAAAAATGACAATGACAAATATTATAAAGTTTACTCTAATAAATAATTGAAGTAGACAAATATAATTGTAGATGATAACGAGCTTAAGTTGATGAATGTTGGTTAAAAAAAGAACAAATAATGATAATTAAAGACGAAAAATTATATCTCATCAATTAAAAGCTTTTGACATAATAGATTATTGATTTTTAGTATAATATAAACTTATTTTACCTATTAACTTATTATTAACTTATGATCGAGTAGGATCGATGAGATCGTAAGATCCTACCCGATCCTAAGACCCGGATCGTGGGATCGTAATATTCTACCATATTTCAGATTCTACATTCGTTCTAGAACGGTATTCCTAATTTGAGTCGTAGGTTCGGAAGATCCTAAGACCCGGAACGCATTTTTGATAACCTTGCTCTTGAGCAATATTTAGTCTATAAATTGTCTTATCTATATTCTCTTCAAAGAAATATACTAAAAATGTTGCTCTATATAGATATCCTTAAGATCACTATGCAAGAAGATAATGTCCATTTGAAATAAATTATAATTCTTTTTATTAGCAAAAGAAAATAATACTCTAACATAATTTAACTTTGCTACAGATAATGCCTCGAGCAACGAATAAAAACCAGTCCTAATTGCAGTATTTATCAAACCTGCCTTGTACTTCCCAATATGAGCAATATATATTGGTCTAACCTTGTATTGGTACTAGTACAAGGTTGGTGTCAAGTCTGACAATGGATCGGTGCATTGCCATAGACCAATATCTTAGACCTTGCCTTGGGTAGTCAATCTTTTGAGTAAAACCCTTAATAACTAGCCTGATTGTAGTGTTCTATGATACATTAGGATTAAACATGGATAGTGACAAACAACAAAAAATAAATGATAAATAGTTATATAGAAGATATCTTAGAAATGGGATGATTAGTAGTAGATCTTATATTGTTGTGCAGAGAATAGGTAAATCATGATTTTAAAAATTGGTCTGGCAGCTCGGTCCGGCGAGCTACCGGGTTGGTATGAAATTCTATGAATAGTGCATATCGACACTGTGCTGCAGTGATTTCAGTCTCGTACTGGTCTCATCTCGAATCAGTGCAAATCGAAAATTTTGATATGAAAATTTTGGTTGGTTCGGACCGAAATTTAAAAAACTGGAGTAAATCATGAGTAGAAGCTATATAGACACTGGCAGTGTTTGTGGAAATAAAATACTTCCAAATGTAACCTAATGAATCATGCATTTGAGCATCAGTACATAATAGCTGAACGATGAGAGTTTTTTATTTCTAATTATAATAGTCAGTTTAGATAGTGAATATGAAAAGAATTTACTGTGTAGTAATTTAATTTAAAAGATCCATTTGTCCATAGTCTTGTCCATAGTCTTTTCTAAGTCTTTATGGCCAGTTGATAGATGTAACTATGATTTATTAAATTTTACAATTAATGAGATTATTATAGAATTAATTAACAAGTATGTCCAATTAATTTGATAGGTCTAGTCAGTAGTTTGTCAGTTAAATCAAGTAGGCGTTGTGGCTGTTCTTCTAAATTGATTGAATCTAAGGGGTCATGTACAAATGAATTAAAGATGTTGATGTTTATGACAAGAAATTCACTAAGACCAAGTTTGATTTAGTTGGATTTGGTATTAGATCTGATTTGATTAGCTGAACTCCTATATCTAATGCATGAACAAATAAGCTCACCTTTATGAGATGACATAACCTAATTAAATAAGAAATTTCTGATGTATTGGATGGCCTAGGGATACTGATAATTTCCTTTTTATGAGCCACTTGCCTTGTTAGACATTGAAATTATATCTTCCCCTTTCAAGGTGTTGTAATCATTAGATTATTGTTCTCTCTTCATGGAAGCATACAACCATTCTTTATGCAGAAAATAAAATTCTACCCATCAATTGAAAAGAGCTTGCAATATTCTTCTCTAGCCTGAGTCTTTATACACACTATGAAGGTAATGCCAGCACAGTATTACAAAATTTTTGTTAACATCCTAAACATGCCCTTCTGCAGATACAACATTTAGCTATAAATGCTCTTCTCAAGAGTACACTAGTTGAAGAAATGGATGGAGGATCACTTGAACTGATTATGATGCATTTCAAGTACTAAAGCAACTAATTCAAAGATGTATATCGCAGTGACTTATGGTAATGTGATTGCAGCATTTGTACCGGTGGCTTTGCACGCAAGTACTCGAAAGTTTTTGCACTCTTATTGTGATTATTTCTTAAGCTAACATGTAAAATGTAATTTCAAACTTCATGACCCTGCCCTTCATCGTGCTCTGGATATGGCAAGTTACTCATTATGTTAGTTAAAACATTTGACCTTAGATTCTGCAATATACAATATGAAACATGATTTCAAAATCTTGGCATCTGATTTGGATTCTTCTAATTCCTTTGCCAAATTCTTAGCTGGATTTTAAATGATACAGGTTCAAAATATCTTACTATACTTTGATTATGCTTGCTATTATCTATATTTTTTTTCATCTGAAGCCTTTTTCCCCTTCATATGTGACAGGTAATGAAAAAGGTATTTGCATTACTGCTAGCTGAGTTACGCAAACTAGGAGCCACTATCATCTTCGCTAACTTCTCTAAGCTCATAATTGACACTGGAAAGATTGAACTATCTGCTCCCGCACCATATTGTGATTGTTTGCTGAAAACTCTACAAACAAGGTTTGTTATTCCCAATTTGTCAAGTCATTTAAACATTTTTCATTGTATAGATTTAGCAATTGATTTTCACAATTTTGAAATCCTGTTCCTAGGTCAGTCTTTGTAGTTCTGTATCTCAGGTGCAAAACTTTTGTTTGTGTGCTTTGGAATTGCTCAATGTTTTAGATTGTCTTATTTGTGTGCTTCAGCTCTATTATTTTTGTGAAATCTTACAGTTTAAAAGGTAAAGATCATAGAGATTTAATCCTGACTAGGAAAACCTTATACCTTTTGCCAGTGTTTCTAATGCACAGAGTCGTCTGATTTCATGAGAAATCAAATATATAGATTGCTTCAATGTGGTATTAAGTTTGTGCTATTGATGTGGATAACTCTTTCATTTGAGGTTGCTGCTAATTGACTTTAGCTAAGTTACTATGTTGTGCTCAGTTTATGAGGAAGGTTAAACAATCTGTTTGTCCTCGCACGTATCATCCAACTGGAATGGATAAATTCCAGGCCAAGCTCTCAAAAGTATTGCTACACTTCCATGTTGATCAAGGTTCATGGAAACTAAAACTTAAATAGTGCAATGTTCAATTCTGCCTCTTGATCTAGGTTTTGTTCCACTTATCTGATAGCATAAAATGTTCCATTTAAACATTCTCAATGTTACATGGTGCATTCTCGATGCTCTGAAAAGATAAAAAAAACTAATAGTGGGGAAGTATGTTTTCCTTTACTACTTTGAGCAATTCAATTATGGTGTTTCTTACCAAATATTATGACAATAAATCATCTTGGTGTGAATGAAAGCATAGCGCCGAATGCAATTTATTTAGTTTAATAATTATGATCACAAGCATAAAATTTTTCATATTTAATACTAAAAGTAGCTATGGATTTATTATTATTATTACTATTATTATTATCATTATTATTATTATTACTATTATTATTATTATTATATGTTTTAAATTTTTTTTCTATTTTAATATTTAATTAAATTTATTAATTTAAAGGTTAATTGATGCAATGATTCCTAGATTATCATTGGCACATGACTGTTAACAGGTAACTTAATCTACCATATATGCTAATTTTAAATGAAAGTTTTTTAATAAACTTTATGCATGCACATTTTGTAGACAGCTGAAATTAGGCTTGAAATTCAAATGCTTTGCTAACTGTTTTAAATATTAGTATAATTTTAAATATTAGTATAATTTTAAATATTAGTATAATTTTAAATATTGATGATTTGCTACCTTACTAGTGCTTTCAAGCCTCTTTCGGTGTTTTTGTTTTTTATGAGCCATATTTCTTCAACTGCTTATTAAGCTCACATTTGGTTAATCATGTTATGTTCATTACTCAATAAGCTGTAATGCTAATACCAATTTATTTTTCATAGGTTTTGTGCATTGCTATAAAAGTCAGAACTAGTTTAGAGTCTAGACAAGGTCATTTTCAGTTCAATTTAAACGGCCCTCAAAAATGGTAGAACAAGTTGTTTCTGGTCATCACAAATGATGGGTCACTTTTTCAATTAAATAGTAGGTTGAAGTACCCTGCTACGTGGACTTATTATTATTATTATTATTTAAGTTTTTGCTCAAGTATTTTCAAACATTAGATTTACGGTTATATGAAAATAGTGCAAATAATTGATCTCAAGTATAAGTCCCTTTGTTATTCTCCTTGGTATGAAGACTATATATCAATTGTGTAGAGTTTTTTACTTTCAATGATGATTCATTCAAATTAATGTGAACTTTAGCCCTATCTTCGATGTCCTATTTTCCAACAGCAATGCGAGCAAAGTTCTGATATTGCCTCAAGGATTTCATTATTTCATAGTGTAATTGATTGCCACATTGAAATTAGTTTATGAAAATTTGAATGTCTTTGTTTAGTCTTTGATTTTCAATTGATTTATAGGCCATTGTCTCATTCTACTGTATTATATTACTTTTCTTTATCTCTGATAAGCTACATCCTCATAACAAGCTGAGTGGGCACATAAGGTATTGAGTTGCAAAAACCAAGTTCAAATTTTGGTCCTCACTAGATTAATGGGCTTTGTACACAAATCCTATGTGGGGAAAGTTTGTGAATGCAATATTCAATAAAGCAAACTCAAACTTATCCTTCTCTCTTTTCATCACAAAATGCTATATTTGGTTATTACATTAAAAGTTTAAGGTTTTAGGAACCTGGGCTTAAGTTATAATGAAACAAATGTGTTGAAGGCTTATTATTATCTACTACATAGATGTCTGCAAGTGATAAAATTTTATTCTTCTTTTTCTCGTACATATATTCACTTGTCTACATTTCATCCTTATCAAAAGTCTTCGTATGCTAGAAAAACCATCTTTCTGGCAGGTCATACTTGAAGCTGAGGTTCGACATTGTGCAACAATTCAGTAAAGAATGATCTAGTCCATGTTGTTGAATGAAACCAATCAAAACTAGATGCTTTAGAAGCATTTGAATTAATATATATATGGGTGCAAGCAATAGTAACCTTTACTAATAATGTGAATATTACAATCATGATTTAATTTTTTTTTTATGGCTTTCCATTCATGTTGTATTTTGGTTTCAGTTGACTATTGCATTTCATTATTTTTTATTTAGGTATGGATATCTTACTTTCTTTCCTACATAATCCAGCGGCGCTGGAAGCTTCGTTCGCAGCCACCTATTGCCTCCCTCCACCGTCCGCCCCGGAATAGTGCTCTGCCATTCCGGGACTAGATGGCGAGCGGACTGGTACGTACTAGACAGTCTTACGGAATGGTTTTGCAAACCATGTCATTCACATGTTCTCTTCCATGCTATGCTGTCCTAGAACAAATTGAAAAGAAACAGAATTTTATAGGAGAGTTGAGTAAAAAGTTTTATGGGGCATGTGAATTTGTGTTTGATCTTTGTTGTAGTCATAGAGACACTTATGGGGAAAGCCAAACACCGCTCACATGAAATTGTTTATGAGAGGAAGAGAAGTGAAGATGATCATCTTTTTTTGACAAGGAGAAGTTTGGAACATTTGCCTACAAGAAAAAGATCTCAGAACAAGCACAATGGTTGGAAGAAGAAAGGCTGCTCAAGATTTGTGAAGAAAGGATGTAAGTGGTTCATATCTTGTTGTTTTCATTACACGTGTTCAAATAGTGTGTTGTGTTTTCTTTACTAGTAGTTTGTCACATTGGAAGATTGGAGATATCATAATATTTGCAACTTGGATTTTAATCTTGGTTCATACTAGATGATAAGTCTTGTATAAACAGATTTGAGCTCAAACGGACACAGATTCTATGTTGTGGTATGTTAATTTCACTTAGCTAGTAGCGTTAGCCTCAGCATTAGTGAGCTTGCTGTTACTGTTACTGTTACCATTTCTATTACCCTTAGCATTAGCATTAGTCTTAACATTGGCCTCAGTATTAGTATTAGTGTTAGCCTTAGCCTCAGCCTTAGCATCAGCATCAACATGATGATTACTAGAATCCTCCTACCTGGTCCATAAGAGCCTATTGTTGGCCTTAGTGATAGTCTTAGTTTTAGGATTAGCATTAGTCTTAACATTGGCCTCAGTATTAGTGTTCCTTAGCATCAGCAATTCAGCATCAACATGATGATTACTAGAATCCTCTTAACTGGTCCATAAGAGCCTATTGTTGTTATCTTTACTATAGCCTGCTTTCTGGTCAACTGATCCAGGCCACTAATTCTGTTATTGGGGCTCCAGAATATTTATACGTCAAATAAAATATATTGATCTATTTGCAAATCAATTACTGATTTTGTCTATGCTATATTACTATTGCTACATGATAGATCTTAAGAGGAATTACTACGTTCTCTTCAGTATATACATTTGTTTGTGATAGAATGCTTAATATCTTCTGAAATATGTTAAGTGAAAATGTTTCTTTTGTGAATTCTTTTTAGTCATTGCATACACATACCTAAAGAGTGTCAAAAATAACCCTTTTTATTATATGCATTAAAGATATACACATGTTGTATATGGCTGAGTTACAAGGAGTTGGAATCAAAGAAACTATGAATTACACATATTTTACTTGTATTAAAGTGACTGTCATCTACTGGACTCTTAGCTTTATTGAATGAAGAGGTTCAGTAATCTATTTTTGTTATGCCATGTAGAAGACTGAGGATTACTTGGTGCATCAGTTGTCAACGTTTATCAATTCATTGACCATGTCAACTTTGCATTGCAAGATGTATATCGTATCAAGAACTAACATGCAGTACTCTAGAAAGTACAACACAATGTATAAGTTATAGTAAACAGTATCTAAATAGTCTCAAATTAAAATAACAATTTAAAATGCTGACATATTTTTACTCATATATATATGTATGCATGTAGATATATGACACAATTTGCACCTGTCATAATGAACGATGGTGATACTGTGTTAAACATAACTCTATCTATTCTAAATCTACTACAATCTTCACCTATTGCAATGTAAAAATCTGAAAAGAGAAAAACATGAAAAATAAATATTACTTAATGTTTAACTTTTGAAATAAACAATTAATAGTCCAACGATATTCAATATTAACATAAACCAATGTTAAGTGACCAAAATAGTCCATCTTAATCTCATTTCTCTTTTCATTAATTGTACAATGCAACTAGAAATGTCCCATTTTGGTTTAAAAAAATGAATAAAGTACAACCATATTTTCCTTATACAAGATACTTGGAAGTTGGACCCACCTCTTGTGTTGTTAGAAACACCATAGTATCATTAGATTATATCCTCATTGGCAAACTTATAACGTTACAATATCCTGATCTATCTTCTGTTAGCCACTCTTCTTCCTCATTTCTTTTTATTTATAATATATATTCATTAGAACAAAATCATCACTTTAGGTATACTATCAACACTTGCACGGTTGCACCAGCTTATATGCACATTTATGCATTAGTAGGAAATATTGGAACCTATATCGATCAACAATGTCATGCGTAATTAATATGTTATGGAACAACACTTCTAATCCTATTGATGCCTAAAGCTAGATAGACTTTTTTAGTTGCCTGCTCTATAGACTTTTTTAGTTGCCTGCTCTCTAAATTTGGAGAAACATTATGCCTTTTTCGAGTTCATTTTCATTACAGGAATATGATCAAAATTATTAACCATACTCATCACAGTTTTACCATAATTTCCTTAGCATCAAGGAGAGCCTCTCATCATGAGCTCCTTGATGAGAATAGGGATAGTTGCATGCTATCTGCAAATGAGTTCTTATAGATCTTGAAGTTTTGGATTCATGGGTTCGGCGGAGGATAAACTTCATTTAAATTTGACAGATTGAATATATATAAATTACCTAGTCAAAAACCATTGATCAGTATCTCTCATCCAGCTATCCTCATCAAAATAAAGATCTAGGTCTTAATTATCTCCTGTCATTTACTTAAGTATGATGTCTTGTCATTGTCCCCAATTGTGTTTCAAGTGAATTACAACCTAAGTATCCCATTTAGTCTCTGAAAGTTGTAGAGCACTTATTTAGGATGCATCTTGCCGCTTTAGTAGTGTGTCCCTTTGATAATCTTCGAACTAAGTTTTTTCTACATTAAGTGTATAATCACTTATTTAGTGCTTCTATTAGAAATTTGCTTTCACTTACATCTAAGTGCTGGTGGTAATTATCATTTCATAAATCATGAGGGAGAAATCTTAGATATGAATTATCTTACATAACCCTCACTGTAGGAAAATGATAGCCTTTTCATATAATTATGCACATTGTATCTAAGATTCAAAAACCTTTTTGTATTGCCCAGTATGGTAAGTACCATCCAACCTCGTATTAGACTAGTACAAGGTTGGTACTGTATATATATATCTTTTAGTGGTATTGACCAGGATCATTAGTATTGTGTTTCGGTACATAACAATACAAAGTACACCTGTATAAATTAGTACTTAAAACCTTTCATAGGTCCTAAGGTCTAAGACATTTGTTGGAGCATCCATTTTAGCCTCATGTTGGGTTTGTACCTAAACACATGGGCACTAGTCTTTAAAAAATCAGTTTGTACTGGGTGATACAATTGGTTTGTATTGGTTCAACTATGTATCGGTATTAGCACATAGTTGATACCATATATATAGTGTATAGATATATGTATAATATTTAACTAAAATTGATAAGTGCTATCCATACCTTTGTTGGAAGGAATCAGTGCACAAATATGGACTAGTATTTAAAATCAAGGTTTGTAAAATCGGTATGGTACCGGGACCAGAATGGCGCTCGGAGCACAACTCCGGGGCGGACGGCGGAGGGAGGCAGCGGGCGGCAGTGGGTGGAAGCTTCTACTACCGCTGCTCACCCATTGTTGCTACTGCGTCTGCCAATGCCGCTCGGTTCACGGTACCGGTCCAGCGACTCACCAGACTGAGTCCCCAGACTGGTTTTGTAAACCTTGTTTAAAACTATATCGACACTACAATTGGACCATTTATTAGTCGTGTATTGATATTATTAAACTAGCCCTGATTCTCTAGTTCCATTCTACAATGATTGTAAAATGGAAGCATATTAAATTATTTAATTTTACAATCATTTAAGGTAAAATAGGATTGACGTTAAACATCATTTGAAAGAAAAAAAAAATTATACGTACTAAATTATGATATTTTATCTTATTAAACTGAGCTTTTTAATTAAGATTATCTAAATTTTACAATATGCTATTACAGTGGAAGGAAAAATAAACCTTGAATTAATTGCAAATTATGAAAATGTGAAGAATGCTATAACAGTTGGTCCTTTCTGTAGTGTATTTTGTTTTTCACTTAATCACTTTTCTACTGGGCATCTTTATTTCTATCATATTTGTCGTATTTTATTATACAGTTGTTTTACTCTTTAAAGATGACAAGTTATTTTTGTTTTAAATGAGATCCCTCTTGACTTGTGATTCTTTTTTTTGATAAAACTGCATAATATACTGCAAAGTGCAGATCAATTATTTGAATTTTGTAATTGATTGCAGCCTCCATCAATAGTTTCTAATGTGGTCTGTACTGCATGTGATTTTAATTGTCTAGGGAAAAAATGCCTGCGGAAGCTTCAATGGGTTTGGCGAGGAGAGACCTACATGGCCTAAAGAAGGTTAGATATTGCTCATTAGGAATTTTATGCATTATTTAGATGTACTATGATGTTCTGAATTTCTGATACATGCTATAGCCTTATTTCAGTGACTCTTATCATATAAAGAAGCAAATTGAGTCAGAAGTGGTTGAAAATAGTGATAATAAATTAATTCCCTTTCTTGATCTCCCTAAAGCAGAACAACAATTGAAGCTAAAAGAACGTTTAAAAAAGTCCTGTAAGAAAGTAGTAGAACTCCCTCTACCTGTCGATTTTGTTTCCTTAAGGAAAATTGATGTTTTTTTTTATTTATGGTATTAAACAGGCATATAAAAGGGTTATGGATAAACCTGTAACGGAACTTAGAGAGTCAGGGTTATGTATGTGCGAAAATCCTTTCTATGTTGATACAGTACGAAGGCTTGTTATCTTATAGTCCATTTATTTTGTTGTTAAAGAACGGTAGTCTTTCGTACCAATTTTACATCCGATGCTGTTTGATATCCTTTACCAAGTAAATAGTTTTTTTTAGGTTTTAACTTTCCTTTTGGACGGACATGAAAATATTAAACTTCTTTTGAGATCACTTCTTGTAATGGATGCATTCAATTATTAAAATAATACAAATTTCTAGTTTCCGAGACAAGATATGAGTACAAAGGTTTTAATAAGGTATGGGAGGAAAAATTGGCGGATGCAAAAGCCAATGGAAATCAAATGAAAATTCAAGAAGCATAGGTTTGAGTGATAATCTTATTCAAATGATAAATGATTGTGGCATAAACATTTGAGTTTATTAATATATTAATTGGATACTTTAATATGTTTGTGTGCAATATTTTGCTAGTGTACTCCCAAAATGGTGATTAATGACAATTGCGATTCCTTGCAACTAGCTCACAAATGTATACTCAACTCCTTTTATGGATATGTGTTGCGCAAGTGATTTCATTAATATATTAATTGGATACTTTAATATGTTTGTATGCAATATTTTGCTAGTGTACTCCTAAAATGGTGATTAATGACAATTATGTGGCTTTTAAAGGGGGTGCAAGATGGTACTCTATGGAAATGACTGGAGTTGTTACGTGTACTGGTGCAAAGATTATACAAAATGCTCGATTACTTATTGAAAAAATTGAAAGTCCACCCGAACTGGATACAGATGGCATTTGGTGTGCACTTCCTGGATCATTTCCAGAAAACTATACTTTTAAAACAAGGTTTTTTCCCTCTTTTTTCCTTGCTAGCAAGTGACGTTGCTATTTATTTTTCCGTTTTCTTCTAAACATGGTTTTCAAGATCTGATTTTTTTTTGGGTTAAGGATGTTTCCTTAAAATTTGCCATTATCTTCTAGCATGGTTCAGACTTCTCTTGGATATTATAACAAAACGATCCTGCTGATAAGTAGGGGTTTGGGTTACATGAACCTATGAACCTATTGGTTGTGGGATTTCATGATTTGGACCCAACACTAGAGTTGAGTTGATACTTGTGTTGGGTTAAAAGACTCGTCAGAGGATATGGTTATGGATTATTAGTTATGGTTCTCATGGATAAATTGGTCAAAAATATTAGTATGAAACTTATTTTTATCACGAATGCTCTCATATTGTTTTGGTAATTGATATTTTTTCAGGGAAATTCTTTACCTTCTTTACATTTAATTGGTTATTCGATGAGCTAATGATAATTTAAGTAGTACCGTGGACATAGTCTACATTAGACTGTAAGCTAGGCCATAATTAGTACAAGGACCAGTCTAGGACATAATTAGTACATAGACCTCTTATCTTGGTACACTGAGCATAGGAATATTCATTTGTTAGTACCCCCGATATGGACTAATATTATAAAACTTAATTATAGTTTATTATATTAAATGTTATATGTGGGGAATGATCTGCTTTATAGCAAGAAAAAGAAGAATAAGGTGGTGGCTTGCAGCAAGCGGCAAGCACAACAACGAAGCTGCTTATGGCTAGAAGATGAGTATCCTCCTTTACTTCCTCTCCTCCTTTCTTCCTTATCTCCTTTTTGTTGTCTCAATCTTATCTTCTTTGTCTTTGCTTCTCTCATGTACAATCGATCCTGCTCAAACCGGTACAAACTGGCTAGTCTAATTTTTTTAATCCTTGGATCTAAAAATTTAATAATTTCATTTAAAGTTATAAACTTTTAACCAATTAATGGTTTAAAAATTCATTTGCGTGATATGGTTGGTTTGTACTACTCTAACCCTAAACAATGGTACATAGTTGGTATAGTATATAATATATGCATAATATTTGATTAAAATTGACTTATCCTGTTGGTGTCATAGGCCAGTATGGAGGACTATGGAGTAGTATTAATTGGTATAGATTGATTTGATAGTGGCCGGGTGTGTTGGTACATATCCATATTTGAAACCATGGACTAATTTCTTGTAAAGCTATAGTATTCATTGTATACAAGTTGATGTGTAGTTCATTTTTAAATCTAAACTATTTTTTACAAGTTTTTTGAAATCAAGGGGTTAAAATTGAGTTGGGTTGAGATGAATTCAATTAGACTGATTGTACTCTATGTCAGTTTGGTTCAAGAATAATCTACTAAACTAGGATTCAAAATCATGATTATAAATATATAAATAGTATATACTATATATTAATATAGTAATAATGATTTGGTATCGACATGATATGAATATGGTACTATGTAGGACCAATATATATTAGTCGTAATGTCAATATGGACTCTTACCTTTAACCTCGGGAGAACAATTTGTCTTGTATATGTATTATTTGATATTGTATTGTATTATTAGGATGTAAATGCTCATAAGCCACTAAGGCCCTAGTATAAATCAAGTCCAAATGCTCATAAACCATGAAGGCTGAGCACATGCTCATAAGCCATCAAGGCCGAGCATAAATCAAATCCAAATGCTCATAAGCCATTAAGGCCCTAGTATAAATCAAGTCCAAATGCTCATAAACCATGAAGGCTGAGCACATGCTCATAAGCCATCAAGGCCGAGCATAAATCAAATCCAAATGCTCATAAGCCATTAAGGCTGAACATAAATCAAATCCAAATGCTCATTAGCCACTAAGGCCGAGCACAAATCAGATTCAAATGCTTACAAGCCATCAAGGCCGAGCATAAATTAGATTCAAATACTTATAAACCATCAAGGCCGAGCATAAATCAAGCTTAAATGCTCATAAGCTATCAAGGTTGAGTATAAATCAAGTTCAAAAGCTCACAAGTCATCAAGGCCAAGCACAAATCAAATTTAACTACTCACAAGCCGTCAAAGTCGGGTACTTTCCAAATCCAAATACTCACAAGCCATTAAAATCGAGTATCTCAAGTTCAAATATTCACAAGTCATCAAGGCTGAATGTATGCCAATTCCCAAAGACGCCATCAGGGCTGAGTATTCAAAATACCCACAAAATCGGACATTCACCGACAAGTTTTTCTTTGACTAATGAATATTACTTCAAATTTTAAGTTGTTCATAAGCCATATATTGATATGACATTTATAAAATATTTGTGGAATATTATTTATTCTTATAGATCTCTTAATCAAAAGGTACCCTGATATCTAGAGGTAATTAACAATGAGTGCTTGCGCTCATTGGAAGCCAAAACCCATAAAACAAAAAACTCTATTTTATAAGGTAAATTTGAAAAGGTCAATCACATTTTAAACATGACCAAAAATGAATTTGAAAAAGGTCAATCACATTTTAAACATGACCAAGAATGACCCCACAGTTATTATCTTCTGGGTACCTTTGGTTAGATTTGCATCAATTAATAGTTCAATCACTTCATCATCATTATCTTTAAAATCATCTCCTTCATCATCTGTCATACAAATTCCTAATGAATTTTTCTAGAGAAAAGGAATTAATGTTTCATATGGCGGAGGTGGTGGAATATGCACAAGATCCTCTCTCTCATCTTTTTCTTTAATTTCTTTCTCTTCAATGGGATACTCCATCCTAACACTATCAAAGTCACCCCCATCTATCTCGCTAGTTTTTACTTGAGGCTCCTTAAATTCCTCATCCTTCTTTTCACAAGTCTCCAAAAGTTTAAATTTTTCTTCAAATATATCCTAAGTATTTGTATTGCAAGGCACCATGTTATGTGAGATGGGAATAGATGGCTTGTAAAATGCTGAGGAAGGATTAATGGGGTATTTAGAATTTTTAAAATCATAAAAATTTGAATAAGATAAATCATAATCCCTGATTGGAGTCACGACCAATTATTGTTCCAACTCTAAAAAATTCTCAGATTCATTTTGGATTCCTTCCTCTATGTTATTTTTATCAGTGCCATAAATTATACTATGAAGCTCCTCACTTTGTTTTGTTAATAGCAGCTATAGAGTTTTCAAGCATGGTTTCTACGTTAGATTCTTGAGGTCGACTAAAGTTTGATTGTGGAATAAAGGTTATGTCATTCTGATAAAGTAAATTTTGATGGTTCTCCTAACTTAGATTGTAGATACTAGGACATAAGTTAAAGAATGAAAGAATCCTTAATTGACATTCAATATAAAGATACACATGATATTCACAAATATCACAAGTAATAGAATTCAATATAAAAGATTACATGTTTAGATAATCAATTTATTGAGTTAAGGAGTCTACCTTTGCTATAAGTGATTGTAATGGATCCGTGTCGTGTCCTCTTGTCATTATTGATAATACAAATCTCTCGTTTGCCATTGATATCGGTTGAATGTCATGTTTTTAATTTATGCAGTAAAATTCAGAAATACAAAATGTAAAACAGGAAATACAAAATAAAGCTTAAAATATCTAGTTTAGTGATTTGTGAGTTCTCTTGTTCATACATCGTGTTAATATAAAAAGAGAAAAATAGCAAAAATTAACTATAAGAAAAACTAAAATAGTGTGAAAAATAAAAAAAAATGTATGGTATATAAATCTCTTGATTAAATCGACATTGGTTGGCCTATTCCTCAGCAACAGCGCCAAAAACTTGATGCAACCACAAATGCACGGCTGTATCGAAGTAATAAAATAAGATCATTCCCAATGACGATCTGGCAGTCAATTACCAGTTACACGATCAATCTATAGCTAGACGAATCAAAGTGTGATTTTTGAATGAAAAATTTTAAGTGCGAAAGAGCAAAAGCAAGCGTTTGGGGTAGAAAACTATGCAGAGAGAATCAGGACTGGGTTTCACCACGTTGACGAGTTAGAATTTAATAAAGTAAATCGTCGTACAAAAAATTAAAGCGTTGAAAGGGATTTTCCTTGTGTACAGATTATTTTCTCTTGAAATGTAATCCGGTACCTAACCACGATAATTTCTTACTCGTGATAATTATTGTAATTAGGCCCCTTAAGCTCTGTAAAAAATTATGTAAATCCTTCAAGTAAATCCAAACTACTCTCGTAATTGGATTCACAGGTTTGAAAAGAATAGATTCGATTTTGCGATTCACCTCTCGGTCCTTCTCGCGACGTCTAAGACGTAAAAATACTTAGTCAGAGTAAATTACGAAGTAGAACACAATTCTTAACAAATCAACTCAATAAAATTCTTAACAAAGATTTATACAAAAGATTTAATTCATAAATCAATCAACGGGCTACTCTCCAAATCCCGAAACAAAGACCTTAAGTTGTCATGTTCATAATAAACAACATATAGTATGATGAATTTAACATGAAAACCTAATCAAATTACAAGGAGACACTACGAGAATAAGTATAACCCTTCTCTTCGATCAGAAGACGAAGATGAAACAACAAAATTCATCCTTTGTGTGATCTCCTTGCCAGAATTCTGCCTAGTCGCCTATTTTCGCCCTAGCCATCGTCTCTATTCAATTTCATCTAAAAAAAGCTCCTAAAACTCTCCAAAAATCTTTCCTTTTATGCTTCAATCGGTTTAGAACCCATCTAGGAAGATTTCTACAAAGTTTGGTTAAATTCTCGAGTGAAAAATCGAGTTGGGCGGAAAGATTCACGGCTCGTGAGTAGTTCACGGCTGCGGCCGTAAAAGTTTATGTGAAGAAAACTACTGTACACCGAGACATTCATGGCCCGTGAATGAGTGACGGCCATCACCGTGAAAGTTTATGTGAATAATGTGACTTGGGCGCAAAACTGTTCCTTTATGCATCGAAACATTCATGGCTCATGAACGGGTGAAACCGTGAATATCATGTCTGACCTCCGTTTTGCTCTAAATTTGACATGTGACCTCATCTTTTCCTCGGAAATCGTGTCATGGCTTAAAAACTCATAAAATCCATAGTTTTTGTGCAATTTTTTCTGTATTTTCATGAAAACTAAGAAAAGTGAAGATTTCATATCATAGGAGATAAAATTGCTAAAAATTAGTATAAAATCATAAAATTAAGCATAAAATATCATATAAAAAAAATGATGTAAATACAACTCATCAAGGATCTAATGTGCTTTTTTCATGACTTACAACTTTTGACTTTCAATCTTGGATTTTGTTATCAATTTTTTATTCTATTTGCAGAATAATTGTCTAGTGCATATTACATAACTTTTTGAAGATCGAAGTTTGTGATCATGCTGTGTGTGTGGAATAAAGTTTTCCACAAAGTTCACATTTAGGAAATAAGATACCGTTGTGGCTTCCTGTGGCAAACTTTACATCTTGTGGCTTTTCGTGAAGTGAACATGGTCCATTTGCAATGAATTTTGTGTACAGCTCTGCATGTGATTTACAATGAACTTCCAGCAGGGGTGATATTATGGAAATTGACACAATTTATAATTGTTAGGGGGATGCCTTTTATTGGTAGTCGATCTGATACTAAAATCTTTTTGAGACTAAATTTTCTTACTGGAAATATATTGGACTCAAAAAGCAGATGTTGAGCCCTTTTGGATTGGTGGACTTTCGTTTGAAATCTCACTAAAAGATAATAATGTTGAATCCTCTACTGAGACTGACTTTTTGTGCTGGGAATCAAACATTCTATGCTGAAATAGAAATTTGAAAATATAGATAAGTTGGTTGTTCTATGGGATATCCTGGCAGCATTTTTAGAATTTAAGAAGTACATCTAAAATTTTGTGGATAATTTACTTATCAAATGGATTTCTAATTGGTTTTCAGACTACATATCTGGTGATTCCATTGACAAGGTGTTGTTTCAAACTCTAAATCATGTCTGAGATTAGTGCTCACAAGATTTACATTTTGAACCTTATATGTGGAAGATTAATGCTAAGTGGGGCCAAAATTGACATGCTTGAACCAGAATACTGTGTGTTCAATGAACCAATGAACCAAAAAAGTGAAGGAAATTTTGATACGTGGAATAATTTGTTGGTCAATAATAAACTTAAACTGCAATAAAGGACTGGCTTTTACTTTTAGGTCTATCGTAAGTTGTGCCTTGTGTAGAAGTGTTTTGCTTCTAGTTGGTAAAAACTGGTTCCCACTTAGGGTGGTGCAAATCAAGCATTTGGTTCACCTAAACACTGCATTGCTGAAAATTTAGACTTTTTGTTCTATAGGATATCCTAGCAGTACTTTTATAATTTAAGAAATACATCTGAAACTTTGTGGATAATATACTAATCAAATGGATTTCTAGTTGGTTTTCAAACTACATATCTAGTCATTCCATTGACGAAGTGTTGTTTCAAACTCTAAATCATCTGTCAGAGATTAGTTCTCACAAGATTTACCTTTTGAACCTTATCGGTAGAAGATTAATGCTAAGTGGGGCCAAAGTTGACTTGCTTAAACCAAAATATTGCGTGTCCAATGAACCAAAAAGTGAAGAAAAATTTGATATGTGGAATAATTTGCTGGTCAACAATGAACTTGAACTGCAATAAAGGATTGTGGCTTTTACTTTTAGGCCTATTGTAAGTTGTGCCTCGTGTAGAAGTGCTTTGCTTTTGGTTGGTAAAAACTGGTTCCCACTTGGGGTGGCGTAAATGAAGCGCTAGGTTCACCTAAACACTGCATTGCTGAAAAATCAGCTAAGTGTTCTTGGATCTGAAATCAGAAGACTGAAAGCAGGTCAGAAAGTGTCTTTCTTCCTAATGCATTGTATTTATTAATATGTTGTCTTTCAGCAATGTTTCGTTTCTAATGAGCACATTCCTTAAAATGTTGATGATGTTTCAAAATATATAATTAAGGTGCTGTAATTTCTTTGTTGCTTTGGATTATAATGATCTTTTTTTTTCTAAATTATCTGTTGGCACAGGGACAACACCCTTTGTTTGTGATAGATTGATCCAGTAAGTGTTGTGTTTGATTCATGCAACAAGACTTTTGTTGCTTCATTTAATTCTAGTGAAGTTTGTGATGTAGTGTCTTTCAAACTTCGTAACCTCAGGATTAGTATTCATTTCATTTTTCATTATCCTAATTGTACACAACTATTTATTCTTAGAGAGGTTTTCAGCGAGAAATGAACCTTGTTAGTGAATGCTTCTCCTCTTGGTACCTCATACCTCACTTCTATGCTTCATGTATTGTTGCATCTTTTGAATTTATTGTGCATAAACATAACTTGGTTGTTTTCATGGTACAAGCAAGTATAATATAAAATTTTAAGGTAACAAACATGTTGACACTTGTAAATAACTTGTACAGGAAACTGGATACATTATAAGTTGTGATAGTGATAGTGGCATAGTTTTACAAATATCCAATGTAGAGACAACCATGTTGGATTTGGAAACAGTGTTGTTCAGAAACCGACCATTTTCTCAAGATACCCCTAAGCAATGGTCTTTTATATTTTCATTGATAATCTTCATATAAAGGCTGCAGTGATGCTGATTAGCTGTTGTGATACTATAGATCAATGATCTACATTTGACTTACATGTCTCGAAGCAAACTAGAAATTTAGGGAAGAAGTAGAATGTGGTTGCTATAAGCAAAATACAAAGCTATGGTCTTTTCCACATGTGAACTTATCTAGATTAGTTTCACCGAGTCAATAATAATTAAGTTATTATACCTGCCAATGCTTTGTTTCATGAGGTAACAACACGTGGAGATACATTGCAACTTTGTTAGTGAAGAGTGCAATCAATAGATATTCTCACATCTTTTGTTAGTTCTAATGAGCAGAACTCATTAAATTATTAAGAGGTCCTAGAATACGATGTATTTGTAATTGTTAAATTTATAAACGTTTTAATGTATATTTTACAACCTATTCTTTGGAGAGAAAAGTGGAAGGGAGGAAAGGAAAATTATTTTTTCCTTGGTTTCTTTGGAGGGAAATGTAGAGAGAAGAGAAAAGTGGAAGGGAAAACTAAGTTTTTTTCCTCGTTTTGTTTCTTGCCCGATTCGGGTAGAAAACTCAATGGGAGAAGTTTTGACATTTGTTGGCTTTCTTCCCCGTGTCCCTGCCACTCACTCGTCGTCACTATCACCACCGTCATTGTCGCCACCCACGATTGCCGTTGCCATCGCTAGCCCTCCATGCTGCTCGCCTGCCCTCACCAGCTCGCCATCGCTGTTCGCACTCGCCCGCCTCATCGTGCCCAGCCCGCTTGCCCTCACCGTTCTGCCCAAATCACCTTTGTTGTCTTGCCATTGCTATTACCATTCCGCCCAAATCGCAGCTCGCCTTTTTGCCCAAATCACCGCTCGTCGTTGTTTGCTGTCGTTACCCTCTAGCCTCACGCGCTCACCCGCTCCAGCTCTACCTTCCGTCGCCCAGCTCGTGCCTCCCGTTGCCAAGCTCGAGCTCCGCCTCCTGTCGCCCAGCTCGCACCTCCCGTTGCCCAACTCGCGCCTCCCGTCGTCTCACGCCCATCTCCTGACACCATGCTTGCGCCCCGCTCTTGTTGGTGTATATGCCCTTGGACCCGTTGTTGGTCTATCTTTTGTACTACTTGACATTGATATCTTATATATATTATTCTGGCATTGTCATTATTATGCTTTGTTTACATTTGCGTTTTTTGTATACTTGCATGATAATGTCTCTAGAGATAGATTGTATCTGTGCTCAAACTCTATCCCTAGTCAAGTACCTGAGTGGATAAGTGTCATGCACCAACGAACCGTTCTCCGATCAACCTACGTTTGCATGCCCAAATCAGAATTTTCTCCCAATTTTGACCGGGATGAATGTTTACTCGCCAACGCTTCCGCCGCGTGCCTCGTTTCGAACATCGCCTGTTCGAACGACAAGATTCGAACACGTGAGCTGCCTTGAAGCGAACGCCAGACGAGCGTTCGAAATCACCGTGTTGCGCCTTCGTCTTCTTCACGTTCAACGTTCGCTCAGCCCGCCTGCCTTCGTACGTCGCCGGAGAATCGGGGCGTGGTGGCAGGGTAGAGACCCCTCTCCGCCCTCAGCCTCGTCGCCGTCATCTCACAGCCACCTGGCAGCCGCCTGCTATCAGAACTGGTGAAGAACCTCGTCGCCGTTGGAGAATAGGAAAATCGCCGAAAACATCGTAAAAGCTTGCCGGAGAAGACAATGCTTAATAGGGAAATTTCACTCTTTATTTGTGCACAAACTCAAGCTACAAAAACCCTCACGAGAACCCCTTCTCGCCTCGACCTCATCGCGGCACACTCGCCGTCGACGATACATACACTCTGCTCACCATCACCCCCGGCATCGGATTCCTCACCCCCTGATGGCATTAGAGTCCCCGCTCTGGAAAGGATGATGCCTTTGTCGTCGGTGGTGGCGCACCCGCCTCCTTTAGTGTCGCTTCCCAGTGCACCCTCAACTCGTCCGCCTCCTTGGACGTTTATAGAGGAAGGGGAAGATGCCTGCACGACCTGCTCGCGTGGACTACGTTCCACGACGTCGCGCCTCTCGTGTCGCCTGTTGCCGAAACCGTCCAAAGCTCCCTCGTCGAAGCCACATTAACTGCTAGAGGAAGTCGCCGAAGGAACAGCTCGTCCCGCCTCATTTGCGCACGTCTATGCGGAGGCTCGAAGATAATGCTTAGTCCGCTCCGATTTTGACCAGCTATGCGGGCTCCGATTTGATCTCCATATGCGGGCTTGGGCCGCCGCCCAGCCCGGCTTTAGTTGGCTTGGCCTGTGAGGAAATGGGCGTAACAATTCTCCCTAACCCGATTTAGACATCGCCCTCAATGTCTGCTATGGGTTGAACACGGGTCCTCCAATGTCTAAATTTTTCACATTCTGTCTTCAGTCTGATGATGAATGCTGCTGAACCACATTGCATGGAATTGGCACTCCGCCCGACTTACACAACCAGGCTCATGTACTATCGCACCACTCTTGGTACTACGCTCAGCCTTTTGAGTCCTAGTCATAACATGTCATAGTGCTCCACCCAACTCAATACAAACAGGGTCACGTCCATAACGTATCTCCCTAGATACTTCGCTCAATCTGTAAATTAGAGTTTACGTACTAGTGCACTGGATCATTATACTTATCAGCAACCTTGCATCATCATGTTTGCAATCCACTTTGCGAAAACCTCAGACCTGTGGGTAATGGGCCCATAGAAACTTTGCTAGTTGAACCTTCCTTTGATACCAATTGTCACGCCTGTGCGAATCGGTGCTCCGACGAATCTAGGACTATGTGCCAAATCTCTAAATTTAGCCCCAATTTTTAATTTTGACCGAGGGGTCAAAATTATCACCTTTGCTCCGATTTTGATTTTGACCGCAGTCAAAATCGAAGCCTGATAGGGTCTAAACTTGATAGGCTGCTACCGCAAGTGCACCGTCTATCGTGTAATAAAAAATATCGATCCCACGAGGACTAGAGGTTAAGTACTAACTGATCAGTTAATCAATAGCTAGGTTAACGATTAATGGAGAGGTATCTAATTTCCTAGTGCAACTAAGTAAACTACAACAAACTAAAAACAAGCAGAGTAGAAAACAAGCAGAGGTTTGAGATTTTTGAGAGAAGATCGGGGTTTCGAGTTTCACCGCACTGAAGCATGCATGAAAGTTAATGTTGATATCTTAAATAGGTTTTTACCTATGTTCTTAAGGTAATCCTTCCTAAGGTACAGACACGCTCCCTCTCAGGACACGATCTGGTGTCTAACTTAACCCAAGTCTTCTACTCTCGTGGCTTACCGGGTTAAGCCGACCCAATGGGTTCTATGAAGGATTAAGGTTCCTTGGGTGATTTCGACAACTCTCGTGGTCGAATCACCAGTCCAGTCTAAGAGGGTCCGACGATTGTGGTTCACCTCTTAGTCCTTCCCATAATGTCTAAAGCATGAACATGTATGACCAGTACATAAACATGAATGAAAACTTCCTAGACATGAATAAGAACAAAGACAAATATGAGAAATATATAAATCAAACATTAAAGATCAACATTCTTATAGTGGACTACGCCCAAACCCCGAAAAGAGAGTTTACGCTATAAGATTCATCACGAAATACATGAAATCTCTCATACAAATTGATTCAAACCAGAGGGAGGAGTAGATCCTTGATGGAAGAAGGTTCAGCACGATGATCTTCGCCGGAACGAAGAAGAACTCACGCCGGAACAGCGTCGTCAAGAAATCGCCCCAAACCCTAGGTTGTCGCCCCTTTCGCTCGTTCTCCTCAACCGCTTGATGAAATCCGATGATTCTGGTCCCAAAACGTGCGTATCCAAGTTAGAAAGGATTCCACCATTTTTCAGCGAAATCCGCTTCCAAAATAGTAAGTTATGGGCGAAAAACCGGACGCCTATCGAACTGGGCGGGACAATACACGGCCGTGCACGGCCATGCCCGTGTATAGCTCGGCGATGTTTAATCTTTGGAAAAGTTGCTCTTCACGGCCGTGCATGGATTCACGGGTGTGCCTGTGAATGTCTTGTCAAAAATCTGAAAATGCAAGTTCATACACGGCCGTGCATGGATATACGGCTATGCCCGTGAAGAGCACTGATAACTCCGTTTGAGCTGAAATTCGACGTGTAGCTTCGTCTCATCACGAGGAATCGTTCCATATCTTTAGATCTTCCAAATTCCATCGATTTTGGGGTGAAATCCCTACATTTCAATAAAATAAAGGAAAAGTGAAGACTCTGAAGAATATGAAGCATTTAAGCAAATAAATGAGACAAAACATGCATTTTACTTCTAAATAATAATAAAATTAAACCACGATATATCAGATATTTGCATGTCATCAAAGCTGCGCGCTGGGTTCGTCCGCCCTGCACTCCTTCGTCGTCGGAGCCGATGGGCGTGTCGGCAGGGTGGAGACGCCCTCGTCTCACCCTCAGCCTCTTGTCGCTGATCGGCAGCCGCCTGCCACCGGCAACCTCGCTGGAGATGGAGAAGAGCGTCGTCGGAAAATCAAAATAAGAGGAAACACGCGGATATGAGAGGAAAGTTTTTATTACCATGTATGAAGCTACAAAACCTCGAGAAGCCAACGACCCCCGTCGCCTGCCCCTGTCCCACTCGTTCCTCTCGCCGGTGGCGCCCTCGCTGTCAGTTACAACGCTCAGATCCCTCTAACAAAGTCCCCCTCATCAGGGTCTCCCCAGACGCCGAAAACTCTCCTAGAAACTCTCTTGAGCTTCGCTGTTGATAGTGATTGGTAGATGCTGATTGCTTCTTCCTCTCGTCGGCCTCTTTAGAGAAGGGGAATGTCCGCCTGTACCCCTACGCTTCACGCCTATGACCACATCCTCTTCCCTAAATCGAGAAGGTAACGCCCCTCGCGGCCGCAATCCCCTTGCTGCCCGCTTCGCTCGCGTGCGTTGACCAGACCCGCTATGCCCGTCGATGCCGTTGTCCACATTCGAGGAGCTCGGTGAAGAAGACACAACTGATGCGGCGCGAACACAGTCAAAATTGAACGTTGCCTCCTTTGACCGAGGGATTTGGGTAGAAGATCAGGCTCCGCCTTTCCCTTATCGGCTCGGGCTTGGGCCGCCGCCCAGCCTGGGTGAATTTGGCCC
The DNA here is from genome assembly GCA_027562315.1 of Costus pulverulentus. Lineage (NCBI taxonomy): Eukaryota > Viridiplantae > Streptophyta > Magnoliopsida > Zingiberales > Costaceae > Costus > Costus pulverulentus. The sequence continues at coordinate 55,760 of CM050438.1, forward strand.
GGCCTGGTGGTCCTGGAGCCTAACAAGAAGGGACAGCTCTTGTACATGTGAGACTGGTATATGGACTGGTTAAATACATGGTGCTAACGCAGACATATAGGTATATCAGTGTTAGATATACTGGACCGACCCGCTGTGAGGCTCTAACTTGGTGTCATGAGTTAACCTTACAAGTGACAGGAGATGCGTTGATCCCTTGACTTGAGGTCATTGACCCTTCTATATGGTTAGGGACATACTTTGATACAACCTAACACCTCACTGTAGTTGGGAGGTCATAACAGTTGTCATTGAGTATGTCACGACCCATATGAGAAGATCAATGGACAGATATAAGATTTGCCCCTTCCTTAGGGAAGCTTATATCCAAGGGCCCCCCTATGGATGCATGACTGAAAGTGTATGGCCATACTCAGGTGAAAGCCTGATTTAGTCATGATCATGAGATTGGGTGAAAACAAGTGGTGACACACTTATCCAATCGGATATTAGTTTGACAAGGGGATTGTAATGCATCGGTACCTTATTGCTATGATGGGGATGTCGATGTTGATATCCAAAGACTTGGGTAGCAGCGATGCACTGCTATGTCACTCACTGCTTCTGATGACCTTAGTTCATCACTGCCAACGTCAGAGGAATCTACAGGGTCGCACATCTTGATACTCGAGTTTTCAAATTAATCGGGTAGCCTTCGGATCGAGTTATTTCATAACTCGGATCTATTTGGGAGATTTCATCAGCGCCAATAAGCCTGATGAGATGGAAGAAGTTATTGGAGCTAAATTTTATTTTTGGTATGTTGACCAAAATTAACTATGGTTAGCCTCATTTGACCTTGGGTTACATTGGATTGGATCCAATGACATGATTAACATGTATAATGAAGTTTGGGCTAGGCCCATTACCTAATGGGGCTTGCTAATAAGTTGTAAAGAAGAAATAAGTGGGCTAAAGGGTATAATGGGGAGGATTAATTGGCATAGGCGCATGAGGAGTCCTAATTGGATTAGGATTGGCGCATATGGCCATGGGTATCCTTCAAGTGATTAATTTGGATTGGATTTGATTTGATCACATGAGACATTAATAAGAAGGTATTGGACGCAAGTGGGCTGATTATTTACATAATTAGAGTTCTAATTAAATTAGGATTTGCGCCCATGACACATTAGGCAAACTATCTTCTTGCTTTGACTAAGTCTTGGCGCATAGATGAAATTATTGCCTCAATAGGTATGATGTGGGCACATATGTCATAGGCTTGCTTAGGCAAGGCTTAGGCACATATGTAATTAAGGATTTGATCAAGATAATTGATTGAATAATTTTCTTAATTCAAGCCCTAATCACCTACACCTTCCTTATGCCCAAACCGCCTCTTCATCTTATAAAAGTGACCCTACCCGAACCCCGTGACACACAATTTTCTCTTGGCGTGGACAACAAGTGGGGCGAGAGCTAGGGCTTCTTCTTCCATAAAGTCCGCAAGTCTTCTTCCTTCCTCCTTGGCGCAAGCAAAGGCAAGACTTGGTGGCTTCTTTCTTCTTCTTCTTGGCGTATCCTCTCTTGGTGGTGGCGCAAGTGATCTAGGAAGGCTATCCCAAGGCGTGGATCTTCTTCCTGAGGCTAGCACTAGGCGTGGAAGAAGAGAACTCAAGCATTGGTTGTGTGCGAAACTACAGAAGGCGAACACTTGACTCCCTCACTTGACTCGATCTTCTATATTTTTGGGACTGACCTATTTCGGGGATTTGCTTCCACTGTATATGTAATAAAATTTTAAAATCCTCGGGGTTTCCCAACAGCCCTCAAAGTTGTTGCTGCCACTGGAAGCTGCCGCCGGAAGCCCTCTCTCTGGTTGCCGCTGCCTTCTTCCCCACGCAGCTCTTTCCTATAGTGAGCACGTGAAAATGGTGAGCATGTGATTTTCATGTGCAATTGTTTCCTTCCTTCATTTTTTCCTTTCCTCCCTCTGTCACCTTCCCTCTTTTTTTCTGTCCGTGCAAGGAAATAAGGTCTTAGGGAAACATAAGTGCAAGGATTAGACTCCTTAATTTTGATGAGATAGTAGGTGCACATGAAATAAGGTCTTAGGGCTCCTCTATATTCTCTATTTCTCGGTAAATAGTAGGTGCATGTGTGTGATATGTGGGGTGTTTATTTTGCTTTTTCTCTTGTTTTAATTCATTTTTTTATTTTCATCTAGATTGGACAGAATTCAAGCTAAGGAAAGAAAAAAAACTAATTTTCATCCATTATCGCCCTCGCCCCCATCTACCTTTTATTAAGCTCCTTAGTATCTTGTAGGATCTTTTTGGCTTCTTGATTCTAGCACCTTGCACATGACAAGTACTTGTAGCATGGTTTTGCCTCTTTTTAGACACTACCTTAACTCTTATCTCTATTTGAGGATTCTTTTGTACCTCTATATGGTTATGATATTGTTCACGTATCTCCTACATATATGTATATTATGTACTTTATACAGTGAACTTTCTAGTTAATCTTGTGTATCAGCTGTCTTATTCTTCTTTAAATTGATCAATAATTTTCTCTATGGATCTTATCTTTTAGGATTTGCGGATATTGATCTAAATTGTGTGTGAGGTGCTTAAATTTTGGCAAATACTCATATTGTACCTACTATTAGGTCCACCATGCTCTCTTTCTTTTAGTGGTGTTGTTGGGCCATCCTTAGTTTATTATTGATAGTTCTTGCCCTCACTATCTTCTCCATCAATTGTTTGCAAAGCTTTAAACTAAGTAAGCACCATTGTGTATTCATTTCTTTTTATTACTATTGACAGGAGTACTTCTCTTTTCATTTAGTCCATTTTGATGTCCAGGGACCTAGTCTTGTATTGTCTATTCCTTTCAGATGCTTTATTACTGTTATTAATGAGTATTCTTGTATGATTGGACTTATCCACTAAATATTGAGTATGAGGTTGTGAAATTCTTCAGGATCTTGGATTACAAATTAAAAGACCAACTTAATGTTAGTCCTATAAGTTACGCACAATGACAATGATGTTGAGTACTTGCGTCAATCTCATGACATCCTCTATACTTGCTTACATATTTCTCAATAAAACGGGATTGTTGAATGAAGGAATCATCATCATTGTCATACATCTTGTGCTTTTGTTCCTCTACCAAGGTGATCCACCACATCACGGTTACACAAAAAAGGTTCTTAAGTGGACATTTTTCAAACTATTGATTGAATGATTAATGTCTTCCTCAGCAGTTATAGATTGTCGGTGAGGGAAGTGTCATAGTGAAAGAAACATAGATGTGCAACAATATAGCTATTCTGAATCATTGGAAAGGGATTTTGTTTTTTATATATTTTTTACACTCTTCGTATTTTTCTTAATGTCTTCGGCTAAATAGCTTTTCCCTAGATTGATAAGGGAAGAAATCAGACATATTGTTCATTTTGAGGAAAAATCCAATATAATCAATTCAGAACAAATTCTGCTTAGTTTTCTTTCACTTAGTTTTGATGTTGGGTTGCATCTGATTCCATTAGTTACAATCAATTTTCTGCTACTTCTAGTTGACTTTTAACTTATGCGCCATCCCCAAGCTTGGTATTGGCCTTGGTTGATCTCAGTTTCAAGTTAGCTTGCCCACAAAATTTGTTGGGTTTGAACAATTAAAACATAAAATGTGCTGGATCATAACAGCATGATGCATTGTATGATTTTAGACTGTCAACTACTTTGGTGCTAAGAAAAGTTTTTATGTACTTTCTATTATATTATGATATTTTTTAAAGGCGAGTTATTGTTGTAGATTCATGAAACTATGCAAACCATATTTTATGAACAAAATGATTTCAGATTTTTTGGATGTTTAGACATTTTCTTCCTTATTTTCAATGGAATAGATTTAGGGAATCTTAGTATAAATAAAGTATAGAAGAGCTGAACGGCAAGAAAAATCCTTGTAGCCAATCCCTAATATGGAATAGAATAGATTTAGGGAATCTTGTTTATGTTCTAGTTTGTTCTTGTTTATCTTCTCTCTAGTCTTTCCATATGCAATTCTTTATTTCTTCCAAACTTTTGTCACTAATGGGAGTCCAACCTTTTGGTGACATCTTAGGGTGCAATGTTAAAATATTGTGTGAATTCATATTCCAATTAAGCTCGGGAAAAATCTTTAGATATGATGTTGTTTGACACTCATGTTTTTAGTCACTATTTGTTTATTATTATTGTCTTTCAAAATAATGATGGTGGTAATTTTTTTAATCTTATTAGGCTATAACCCGGGTTTACGGTAGTTAAAGTTTGAACTACTATAAAGATATGTTGGTATGTCTTGTATATGTTGTTTTATGCTGACCGGTATACTAGTATAGATGGAGATCAAAAATAAATTACTTGTGGAATCACAATAATATATAAATGCTGTAAAATTATAATCAACTCAGGAAAACACAACCAAACACAAGAATACTAAGATTTAACATGGAAAAACCTCTAAAAAATAGGGTAAAAAACCACGGGAGCCGGCCACCAAAATTCCACTATGAATCCAACAAATACATTATCTCTTTACAATAATAATTTCATCAACAACAGGATGAAAAATCACGCTAAGAGAAAAACTATCCCTAAATTCGTCACTATATTCGAAACAATATCTACAAGAGACCAATGAAAAATCTGACCGTTGGATATGAAAGGAATTACCCCAAGAGAAACTTTGTAAAATTTCTCGCCAATCAAACGAGATCACACCTAGACGTTCTCAGCCAAACTGCACTTTTATTTTCTCTCTCCTATGCTGCCGCTCTCGTCAAAATTGGGACAAAACCAATTTCACTCCTCCAAATCCCCAATTCCCCCCTCATTCCTTCACGTGGGCATTAGGTTTTAATTAAAAAAAATCTTTTTCAAAAAGGTCCAATCCCTTCTTCTATTTACATGTGGGTCCCTGCATGATATAGGACCCACATATAACAATCTCCCTCTCCTATATCATGCAGGGATGACCAAGCTGGCCATTTTCTTACAAACCTCAGTCTTCTCTTTTGTCATAACCTTCTTCACTCGATAACACTCTAGTTTTCTTCCATCTCTACTCATGACAAAATTGTTGTCAAATTGCCTTGAAGGTTTTCTTCCTCTAAGAGACTTTCTCAACTGAGTTTTCATCTAAGATTGCTGAGATATCTATCTTTTCTTTGCACTGCTTGCAACATTTGTCTGGTGCTCATCCTGGAACTCTCCCCCTGGTTGAGAAACTGGCTTACTTTGTACTTTAGGAGAAATGACATTCTTTAATAGAATCTTCACTCTTTTGACTCAAGGATCTAATCCTTCTGTGACATAACTCTGAAGTAGGTGCTGAAGCAGTACTAATTTCTCCTTTAAGAACCTCAACATCAGTGTGATAAAGAGTGTGTTGTTTGTTTCCTCTAGCACATATAAATGATTCTTTTGTTAGCTTTCACTGTTCATTACCAAATGTGCTCATTAAACCCTCATCATCAAGAACATCAGGTGAAATCAAACTGAATCTCAAGTCAGGAATATACTTTACATTTCTGAGAATCATCCTATGTCCAAGGTTAGTCTTGATAATGATATCCCCTTTTTCTCTAATAACTGAAGTATCCTTATTTTTCATCTTTACAGTACCTAAGTCACAATGATGTAATGATGAAAAATAATCAATATGAGGGGTAGCATGAAAAGAAGCACCTGTCTCAATGATCCAACTGTCTTTTTCATTGACTGTCAGTATATTTTCTGTCACTTGCTGCTACAATGCCAACATCACTGTCCATAGTGATTGTAGTATTGCTCTCTTTATCCTCTCTTGTGATTTCACTGCTTTCTCCTTTCTGAATGATCAACAATATTTCTTAATATGTACTTTCTTATGGCAATAAAAACACTCAACATCTTTTCTAGTAGATGAACTGTTCCTAGAATTCTCATACTGGTATGGAGATCTATTTGTGCTTCTACCACGATTTTCAGTCACTAATACTTGAGATCTATTTGCATCCACAGACATTCTTCTAGTTTCTTCATTCAATAAGCTTGAAGTTACCAGGCTCATGGATAATATACCATCTGGGGCTGCATTGCTGAGAGATACAACCAAAGTCTCTCAACTCTCTGGTAGAGAACGCAATAATAAAAGTGCCTGCAATTCATCTTTAATTACCATCTTCATAGAAGCCAACTGATTGATGATACTTTTCATGTCATTTAAATGCTCAATAATTTTCCACCTTCCATGTATTTCAGATTCACTAGTTTTCTAATCAAGAAAGCTGTATTACTAGCAGTCTTTCTCTCATATAAGTCTTCTAATTTTTTTTCACAACTTATATGCTATTTTTTCATTCATAATACGATGAAAAACACTATCTTCTACCCACTGCCGAATATAACTAATGACTTTTCTATTCAACTTGTTCCAATCATCATCTGCTATTTTTTCTGGTTTGGTTTCATTCTCAACTGCATCAAATAAATTTTACAATATAAATAGTCTTCCATCTTGGCTTTTCAGATAAGCCAATTTTCTCCATTCAAGACTATCATTCGATTGTCAATTTCCATAATTAACACAAATGACTGAAGAACCTGGCTCTGATACCACTGTTGGAATTTTATGCTCAACTTGATAAATCCCTAAATATCACTTGTGTAATCACAATAATATATAGATGCAGTAAAATTATAATCTAACTCAGAAAAACACAACCAAACACAAGAATACCAAGATTTAAAGTGAAAAAACCCCAAAAAGATAGGGTAAAAAACCATGGGAGCCGGGCACCAAAATTCCACTATGAATCCAATAAATACATTGTGTTAGAGTGTTATTTAGGTTATCCTCTAATGGGTTTGGGTTCATGGATCCATTTTCATGAACGTACCCGTCATACTGTGTTTAAGTCTTGGTTACCCTAATGAAAGATGTAACTTTTTGGCTCGATTACTTTCAACTTGGTATTAGAGCAATTGTCCCAGTCGCCGCCACCATCTGTTGACGTTTTCTTCCATCGCCGCCAACACCTTCTTCCTCCCTTCTCCCTTTAACCTCGTTAAACAGGAGGAGTCCCGTGTGCTTGGTGCTTAGGGTTCAGGCGGAGCGCCTCGTGTACTTGGCGCCGTGATCCGTTGGCCTTGGTATGACTGCGTGAAGCGCCGAGCATTACCTTCTTTAGCCTCTCGACTATTTTTTCACCACACCCTTCACTTCCGATGTTGTATCTGTCGCCGCCGTGAAGGTCCGCTTGCATCTCCAGGCCGCCACTGCATCTTCCGCTCACGAGAAGACCGCCTGCTCCTCCAAGCCTCGCTGCCTCTTCCGCTACTACATGCTTCGCTCATGTGAAGGTCCACTTTCAATGCCTTGTTTGTCGCCGTGAAGGTTCGCTTGCCTCTCCGAACCTGTGGCCGAGCGTGCTTTTGCCTCTTTCGATGCAGCGATTTCATCTGCCACCAAAATAGTGCCTAGCGGTCTTTGTGTGCAGCCAAGTTCCATGCACACAAGTTCCATCAGCGTGGGTCCCCTGGTTTGGTTAGTTCCCTGCTTCTCTGTTACAGCTTCTTTTGTTTTTCCTTAGCTTCAAAGTATCAATATGGATCCCTTCTCATCTACGGCGGACCTTAAGCCCAATAATACATTTGGCATGAATATTGTTAAATTCGATGACACAAATTTTCCATTGTAGTCTCAGTCAGTTTGACTCTTTTTGGGGTCTCATGGCAAAGAACATCATCTCACACAGTTTGCCCCTCCTCCCACTGACCCACTTATGAAACTTGGTGTCGTTCTGATATGGTTATACTGAATCTACTGCGTCATAGTATGGATAACAAAGTGGCCTCCACCATTATGTATCATCAAACTATGAAATCCGCCTGGGAGTTTCTTACTAGCACTTATGCTTTGAGGCAAAATCTTAGTCATGTTCTTCGCCTTTACGAGGAGATAATTAATTTACAACAAGGGGCACACTTTCCAGGAGACTTATGCTTTATTGCAAGATAAATGGGATGAGCTTTATCAGTATCACCCAACCTCGTCTAATATTGAGGTCACCCTCCAGCAGCGGCAAGAATTCTTAGTGGCCAAATATTTGTCTTGTTTGAATCCACAATATTCTGCCTTGGGTTTCCAACTATTGGCGGATTCTACTATCACCACGCTTCAGGGTGCCTTCTCCCAATTGTTGCATGTGACCGCTGCCTCTTCATCCAGGGATACTCTGAGCGCTTTGGCTGTTCTCCCAGCTCCTTCTCTGGGTCGTGGATGCACTCCTGGTCGGGGGCGGGGTCGTGGACGTGGCTTTCCTCCGTGCTCTCATTGTGGTCGTACCAACCACACCCCTGACAGATGTTGGCAGAAATTTGGGGTTGGGCATTCATCGGCTCGAGCAGTCGTTGCTACTGATACTGGTTCTTCTGGCCTTTCTCATGCTTCTGCCTCGCCTGACACGGTTACCATTTCGGCCGCTGAATATGAATGCTTACTTCAGTCAACTTCGGTTTCTTCCGCAGGGCCTTCTACGTTCGTGGCTGCTTCTGCTCCGGTATCCGGTATAGCTACTCTTACTTCCTCTGGGTCTACCTGGATTGTTAATTCTGGGGTTTCCTCTCATATGACAGGTAACCATGTTTTGTTTGTTTCTTTGTCCACTGGTGGTGTCTATCCTCCGGTATCTATTGCCGATGATTCCCTTATTTCCGTCATGGGTGTCGGCACTGTTCCCATTTCCTCTACTATTATGCTTTCTCATGTTTTATATTACGCTTTCTCATGTTTTATATATACCTTCCTTTCCAGTTAATCTTTTTTTGTTCGCGCATTTACAGTAGTTGTAGTGTCACCTTTCTGTCTTCTCATTGTCTGTTTCAGGACCTCCGGACGAAGATGACGATTGGTGGGGGGTCTAGACGAGGCGGTGTCTACACTCTCACTACCTCCTCGCTCCACCGTGCTTTCTCTTCTACCGTGGTTTCTCCTATTCAGTGGCACTGTCGACTTGGTCATCCTTCGTCGGTTCGTCTTCAACAGTTTCTATCATTGGCATCGCGGCCTTCTTTCACTTATGATGCTTGCAAACGGGGCAAACATCATCACGCTTCGTTGCCATCAGCGACCACTACGCGCACCTGCATCCCTTCCACCTTGTACACTCTAACATTTGGGGTCCCAGTCCTGTTCCCGGCCATGAGGGTAACAAGTATTTTGTAACTTCTGTGATGACTTTTATCGATGACTTTTTTCATTTGTGTTGGTGCTATATTTTAGTTCGACGGTCTGAAATCTATGATGTATTTTGCAACTTCTACGCTGAAATTAAAAATTAATTTGGAGTTTCTATTAAAGTCTTACGTTCTGACAATGCTTTGGAATATACTGGTGCTTCTTTTAATTCTTTTTGTGCCTCTTGTGGCATTTTACATGAGACTACTTATAGCTACATCTCCTCGCAAAAGGGGGTGGCTGAGCACAAGAATCGTCATCTTCTTGATGTGGCCCGTACTTTATTGTTTCATATGTATGTCCCTCGCTCGTTTTGGCCTGACGTAGTTCTTACTGCTTTTTTTCTTATTAATCGTGTTCTCACTCCGATGTTGGGCGGTCGATCTCCCTTCTCGGTTGTCTTTCTGTCCAAGGTTTCTTTCTCCCTTATTCCTCGCGTTTTTGGATGCCTTTGTTATGTTCATGTTTTAGGCCCGCACACTGACAAGTTCAGTCTGCGAGCTACTCGGTGTGTCTTCATTGGGTATTCTCGGACTCAAAAGGGCTACCATTGTTTTGATCCTTCCGGTGGTCGCACTTTTGTCGGTGTGTCTTCATTGGGTATTCTCGGACTCAAAAGGGCTACCTTTGTTTTGATCCTTTCGGTGGTCGCACTTTTGTTGGTATGGATATTACTCTTCATGAGTCTCGTTCTTTCCATCTGATCTGTCTTCCCCTACCCCTTCGGATCTTCTTCAAGTTCTTATCATCCTATCACTCTTCCTCCCGCTCCTCCTTCCATATCCCCCCCCCCCTCTCCATGAGTCGATTCCTTCCGTTGTTCCCTTACAGGTTTATAATCGCCGCTCCCTGCTGTCTCTACTTCGCCGGCGGCCCCTGACGACGACCTTCCCATCGCCCTGTGCAAAGGCAAGCGTTCCACTTCTCATTTTTCTTTTTCTAATTATGTTTCATTTAGTTATCTTCTCGCTACCATGCCTTTTCGGTAGTCTTGTCTTCGTTTCCCCTCCCTGTGTCTCCCTTACAGGCTATGCTGGTACCTAAGTGGAAGCATGTTATAGACGCCGAGATGGCAGTCTTACAGGCTCGCCGGACTTGGACCTTTGTGTCTCCTCCGCCCGAGGCCCATGTTGTCCCCTGCCGGTGGGTCTTCACAGTTAAGTATCACTCTGATGACTTTATTGCTTGCTACAAGGCTTGCTTGGTGGCTAAGGGGTTTTCTCAAATTTATAGGCTCAATTATCATGATATCTTCTCTCCGGTGGCTCGTCTTAACTCGGTTCGAACCTTGTTCTCCTTGGCTGTCAATTGTCAATGGTCTCTCCACCAAATGGATGTCACCAATCCCTTTCTTTACGGTGATCTCTCCGAGGAAGTCTACATGGAGCAACCTCCAGGCTATGTTGCTCAGGGGGAGATGGTGTGCAAATTACATAAGTCTATTTATGGCCTCAAGCAAAGCCTATGTGCTTGGTTCCAGAAGCTTTCACAGATAATGACATCAGTTGGTTTTCATCACAGTCAGATCATTCTATATTTATTCATCGTTCAGACAGTGACGTCATCATCTTGGCAGTTTATGTTGACGATATGCTACTTACCGGTGATGATACTCAGGGTATTGAGAAAACTAAACTTCACTTATAGTCTTATTTTTCTATCAAAAATCTGGGAACACCGCGATATTTTTTGGGAATTGAGATAACTTACAAGTGAAATTTTATATTCATGTCACAAAGGAAATATGCCTTAGATTTTCTGGAAGAAATCTGTATGAGTGATTGCAAGCCAGCTGGCTCTCTATTAGTTCCAAATCAGAAGTACAGTGAGAATGTGAATTCTAAGTATGTGGATGCAACACAATATCGACGTCTAATAGGCAAACTTAATTACCTTACTATCACAAGACCGGATATCTCTCACGCCGTTGGTATTGTTAGCCAATTTATGCAGCGACCCAAACAGTGCCACTGGGATGCCGGCACCCAAATAATTCAGTATATAAATGGGTTTCCTGGTCAAGGGCTAAAATATTACAAGAATGAACATACTCGCATTGAGGCATATTCAGATGCTGACTATGCCAGAAATGTTGATGATAGGAAATCGGTCTTCGGTTTTTGCACATACCTTGGTGGCAATTTAGTCACATGGCGAAGTAAGAAACAGAATGTAGTGGCTAGGTTAAACTGTGAAGCTGAATATAGAGCCATGGCTCATACAGTTTGCGAGATAATGTGGCTAAAGAATTTTTTGCATGAATGTGGGATAGAATGCCCCAGTCCAATGAACATGTTATGTGACAATCAAGCTGTCATCTTTGTTGTCAACAATCTAATGTTTCATGAACGCACCAAGCATATTGAGGTAGATTGTCATTTCATCAAAGAAGTTATCAACAATAATAAGGCACTCCGTACCTGAGGTCCGAAGACCAGATTGCAGACATCTTCACGAAATCCCTAGGACCGTAAGACTTAATCAACTTTGTAACAAGTTGGGTCTAATTAATATTTTTGCTCCAGCTTGAGGGGGAGTGTTAGAGTGTTATTTTGGTTATCCTCTGACGGGTTTGGGTTAATGGATCCATTTTCATGACCATACCTGTCATACTGTGTTTAAGTCTTGGTTACCCTAATGAAAGATGTAATTTTTTGAATCGATTATTTTCAACTCACTGTCTCTTCACAATAATAATTTCATCAACATAGACAGGATGAAAAATCACACAAGGGAAAAACTATCCCTAAATTCGCTTGTATTCGAAACAGTATCTACAAGAGATCAATGAAAAATCTGACCGTTGGATATGAAAGGAATTACCCCAGGAGAAACTCTATAAAATTTTGCGCCGATCAAATGGTAGATGACTTCAAAATCACGCCCAGAAGTTCTTAGCCAAACTTTTCTTTTATTCTCTCTCCTGTGCCGCCTCTCTCGTCGAAATTGGGACAAAACCAATTTCACTTCTCCAAATCCTCAATTGCCACGTTCACCTATTCCTTCATGTGCACCTACGATTCCAATTAAAGACCTTTTACAAATAAGTCCTCTTCCTTCTTTTATTTGCAAGTGGGTTCCTGCATGATGCAGGACCCACATATAACACCCCGACCGTCGCCCGCTGTCCCAGGCCGCTATTCCATTTCCCCCTACAACCGCTTTGCCGTCCCCGACCGCCGCCCCGTTGTTTTACTTTTCCGTGCCTCATCCAACGATGAGTTCTTCTCCCCTCCTTCGTGCTTCTTCCTTTGTTCCTCCCAACGTGCAATGTGCCGAGCGTCTACTCTGTCCAACAGCGGTGATCCTAAACTTGAAGGTTAGTTCTTCTTATTCTTTTGGTTTATCCCAATTGTTAGCTTTCAATCCTTGATTCGAACATTTTATCTTTGCCTGCTTCCCAACTTGATGGTTAATGGATCCATTTTCATGACCGTACCCGTCATACTGTGTTTAAGTCTTGGTTACCCTAATGAAAGATGTAATTTTTTGAATCGATTATTTTCAACTCACTGTCTCTTCACAATAATAATTTCATCAACACAGACAGGATGAAAAATCACGCAAGGGAAAAACTATCCCTAAATTTGCTTGTATTCGAAACAGTATCTACAAGAGATTAATGAAAAATCTGACCGTTGGATATAAAAGGAATTACCCTAGGAGAAACTCTGTAAAATTTTGCGCCGATCAAAAGGTAGATGACTTCAAAATCACGCCCAGAAGTTCTTAGCCAAACTTTTCTTTTATTCTCTCCTATGCCGCCTCTCTCGTCGAAATTGGGACAAAACCAATTTCACTTCTCCAAATCCCCAATTGCCACGTTCACCTATTCCTTCATGTGCACCTACGATTCCAATTAAAGACCTTTTACAAATAAGTCCTCTTCCTTCTTTTATTTGCAAGTGGGTCCCTGCATGATGCAGGACCCACATATAACACCCCGACCGTCGCCCGCTGTCCCAGGCCGCTATTCCATTTCCCCCTACAGCCGCTTTGTCGTCCCTGACCGCCGCCCCGTTGTTTTACTTTTCCGTGCCTCATCCAACGATGAGTTCTTCTCCCCTCCTTCGTGCTTCTTCCTTTATTCCTCCCAACGTGCAATGTGCCGAGCGTCTATTCTGTCCAACAGCGGTGATCCTAAACTTGAAGGTTAGTTCTTCTTATTCTTTTGGTTTATCCCAATTGTTAGCTTTCAATCCTTGATTCGAACATTTTATCTTTGCCTGCTTCCCTAGCTGATGGTGCATATGCTTGCATTGCCTCTACTTCCCTGTCGACGTTGGGTACCGGTGGTTTAAGGTTTAGGTGAGTTTTTTTTTCCAATCCTTTTTTGTTTCCCTATTTGTTGATCCAATTACTAAATCCTAGTCTTAGATCGGTTCTGTACCGCACGATTTGTTGATCCTACTTGTTTCCCTATTTGTTAATCCAATGATTCTATTTTTTTTTCCACGCATTACTTAAATTTTTACATGATTATAGGGTCTTTTATCCTGTTAAACAAGAAAAGATGTTCTTACTACGAATATCATTACGAATGACTTGAATAAAGGAAAAGATATTAGTTACAAGGCATAACTTCGTTAGTCTTTTTTTTCCTCAGCTAATTAGATTATGAGATTATCAAAGTTAAATTTTTTACAAATTGGAGATATATATCATTTGGTCTGCATCAGTATGTTCGAATTTTTTGTTACAAATTGTCTTTATGTTTCTTGTTGTGTCTTACCAGGTCTTTTTGGCTAACCTCATTGATTGATTTTCCTATCTTTAGTTTTTAATTTTTCAGAAACTTGTTCTCTTGTTATATTATAATAAATTGGTGATCCTTCTCTTAACAACAAAGATTGTATTGTCTTATACCATCAAATGTGTTGAGCCGATATATACACCAAGTGAATTAGAATGATTATATAGTTAGTTGATCACCAAGTGAAAAAAAGAAACATTATTTGTCTACTTATACTAGTTCAATGTTTTCCATAGTGACTATTGAATTAGCTCAATCTAAGTTAAGAGCATGTGGTGATATGATGCTAGCCATGTATAGTGAAGCATTTAACTAATGATTTGTTCGATATAGAGTTCAATAGTTGTAGCTGATCTAGCATATCTACAATATACAGAATGTTGCTATCTTACAAGAAAGCATACAAATCATTTGTCAAGATTTTGATTTCACTAGTTTACTTAATTAATTATAGTATTTGTTCCTATACCTAATATCTCATATGAAATTATACTGACTTCTTGTGTTCAGGTTTTAATTCCAGTACCATTATGGGTTAGTTATCCTGAGATGGCTAAGTTGGTTGTGCTCCAGTAATTCTTCCAACAAAGATATCAGATAACTTTCTTCTAAATCTCAATTGACCTCAAAGCTGAATGAGAAATCCAAGCTTCTTATACTTTGTTCTCCATCCAATCCCACTGAGTTAGTTTATCCAAAGAAATTGCTTGAGGAGATATCTGATATAGTGAAGAAACATCCAAGACTTCTTATACTTTGTTCTCCATCCAATCTCACTGGGTCAGTTTAGCCTAACATAATTTTTTTATCTATTTATATTTTAAAATCAACATAAAACTGTTATAAATGGTGTCCCCAACTATAAATACATCCGCGTTGTGGCAGAGGAGCTTTTAGGGTTTATTTTTCTTTTTTTTTTCTTGCATCATCTGATGATGAGTTCTTTTCCCTCCTTCGTCTTGCGTTTGTTTCCATCTTCTCTCAGTGGCACATTATCTCTTTGTCATACCCCTTTTGAGTGCTTTCCTCTGCAACTTTTATGGGATGCAAGAATCGCCTCAGCATTGCAAAGTATTTGTATTCTCATATTATATACCCTATTGCAACTCAACGCAACAGCCATGATTGTTATATTAATTCCAACTAAGTGATCAGTACTCACTATTTTTATGACATGTAGCTTACTTCTTATCCCGGTATTGCTTCACTGTTTTCCATTTTTATATGATTTTCTATGAGTAACCGAATTAATCAATGATTAGGTTTGATTGATAGCATCTCTCCTGGATGAAGAATCAACTTCCCTAAAGCGATTGATCTCACTTTTGTTAGGAAACTTAAGTAGCACTTCTTTGGCAAAAAAAAAAAAAAACTTAAAGTAGCACTTGACTAGTTTTAGCTACTATTTTAAAGGGGAATGGGGAGGCGAGCACTTAATCTTAAACCTTACCATTATTGATATTGTGTGAAGTCATGACTCTAGATGTAAGTTATAAGTTGATATAAGATGTTTAAGTGGGTATATTTTTTGATCTCCTATATCATTAGCTTACTCGACAAGGCAATAACTAATTTAGTTTTTGGCTTCAAGATTATATGTCACCTTACTTTAGAATTCTCTACTTGGCTTCAAAATTTTGTTTGGTGAAGCTAATCCCGATTTTCTATCATGCACAAAAGCCCATGCAGGAAAATGAGTTCAGCTTGACCAAGGGGCAAGAAGCTTGGTTGGTTTATATTATGCTGTTAGTGATACTTGTGAAGTATGGTCTGAGTGTGAAAATGATCTACCTGTTTGTTAATATGATTTGTTTATCTTGGAACTATCCATGCACCTTTATTATTTGGTTAAAGCTTACCCTTCCTATCTAATAACCCTTTAAGATATTGTTGATGACATTTAAGACAATCTTTTTTTGTGCAAATGCCTCTCTTTTCTTGCAATGTGGAGATGATGGTACAGATCTATTTTCCTGTAGCTAGGCCCCTGTTGGTTAATTTCATGAGCTATGTTTTCTATTTTTCAAGAATAATGCTTTGATTATCGCAATAAGACTTATGATTTGAATAATATGACTCCAGCATTTTGATCTTAGATGAAGGGTAATAATTCATTTTGGCACCTAATTGGCTGAAACTTTTAGCTAATTTTAATAGATGATGTGGTTGTATTCTGAGTTGTAATGCATTACTCAGTTTCTAAAGCATGACAATAGTTTCTCTAAACCATAAAGACTTGTTTTATATCTCTTTCTATAATTGTTGCATTTCCAAAATAGTCTTGGATATAAGGTTGTCTATAACATAAGTCTATATTTTATATATAAACTTTTGATTTCACCTAAGTAGGTGATGCTTTGCCTAAAGGCAATGGCAAGGTATCCTAGCACTCCTTGGTGTGGTGAAGCAATATTACTACATGTGACCTCATCTCACATGCATGCTCGTCAATATATCTCATATATTGATTAAATACTCTGTTATGATGAGTGTCACCTCCCATGGAGCTCTTGCCTCATAAGAAAGTTTTTGAATTATGCCTCTGATGTGTCCACAAGTGCACAAATATGTCGAAGTAATAAAATAGATATCGAACCCACAAAGACCTATGTGCTAAGTACCAAATAATTATATTCTCATTAGCTATGTAAATGATATATTTAAAATAAGAATTAAACAAGCTAAAACTAATGATCGAATGAAAGGGACTTGGCTTGTGAGGGTTCGAATCCTACTGTTGATGAAATTTGCGCAACCCAAAAATGGGAGTAGCTGTGCCCAGGATTCGATCCCTGGACCTTGTGGCATATTCCATATTACATGGAATTTTAATTGCATCATTCTTTATCAATAGTACAGTAGATTCTCAGTATTGTTTAGTCAATATGTTTTTACCAATCTTCTTTGAGATCAGTACCCTTGCCAACTTTCTACTAAAGCCTAAGTTGCACTTCTTGGGACATTAGTCTAAACAAACTATTGAAGAAGTTGCTTGGTTGAAACTTGCTATAGTAATTTTGTTTATATGAAGTCTTAAACTATATTCCATAATTCAAATTTTTATTTTTATTTTTTTTGTTGGCCTATATATCCTTATTTGTAACAACATCTTCTAGGCTCCTAGTTGGGAAGTTGTTTTGTCGGGTAAGTAGCGATAAAAACACTCTTTATAGAGTGAAGGCTCGTGGAGCAAGTATATGGTTATTGCTCTTGATTACATTGTAGTATTCAGTATTTTGATTTTTGGTTATCATCATGGAAAGTTTATCCTATATATATGGTAAGTTATTCTAATTCAACTTACATTGATACATGTACATGTTGTGATTCTTACATAGTCATTTGGGCTAACATGACTTGTTTTGGTAAAGAGATTGCTCTTGAAATCGGTGAGAGCAAGATGTAGATGTTGGTGTATATGCCCTACAGACCAATGTATGGACATGGTCAGACATTGTTTGAATGTATTTTGATAGAACTATTATTCTTTATAGAGGCATGGTCGTTATTATGCAGACTTCTCTATCTGCATTGATGTATTGAGTTGCATATATAATGTCCCAGAAGTTCGGATTGGATCTATTCTCATAAGCTATCCCCAAACAAGGTACCATAGCAGATATGGGACAGCTTGGGTACATGTGAGACTGGTGTATGGGCTGGTTAGGTGCGGGGCACAGTAACATAGACATACAGGTGCATTGGATGCACTGGAGTGATCCACCGTGAGGATTGACTTGTCTAGTCAACAAGTCAATCTCACATGCAAGAGGTTTGCATTGATCCTTAGACTTGAGGTATTCATGTCTAGATTTGATGATGGATATGCTTTAATGCAGTCTTACATCTCTCCGTAATTGGGGGACCAAAACGACTGTCATTGGGCATGTCATAAGTCACGTAGAGACATGGATGACCAATAGTAGGATTTACCTCTTCCTTATTGGAAGCATGATATCCACTCGAGGGCGCCCCACTTTATTGGTGCATGACAGGAATGTGTGGTCACACCAGTTGAGTCATGACCAATGCATTGGATTGATAAACTTGAGACTAATCCAATGGTAGGATATCAATTTAAGCAAAGGGATCTATAATGCATGGGAATCCTCGTTGCTTGTTAGGAGTTGTTGCCATAATGACTTAAGTCCTATGACATGGGTAGTAGTGATGTGTTGCTAGATACCCCTCACTACTTATGATGTTTACATCATTGCCATCGTCATAAGGATCCTACGGGGTCACATGCAATAGACTCTTGACGTTGCTTTAATAAGAAGCCTTATGATCAAGTTATTGGATAACTTGAATCAATTTGAAAGATTTCATCAGCGCCAATGGGCCTGATGAGTTGGAAGAAAGTTATTAGAGCCAAACTTCATTTTTGGCAGGTTGACCCGAAATTGACCTAGATAGGTCACATTTGGATTAGGGTTGTATTGGATTGGATCCAATGGCTTAATCAACCCATGCCATGAAGTTTGGGCTAGCTCATTATCCAATGAGGCCCAATAACTAGTTGTCAAGAAGAGGTATAAGCAAATAAGGGTATAATGGGGAAGAGTTTCACCCCATTGGCGCCAAGGCCATAATTGGGTGAAGTGGGCGCATGTTGCTTCATAAGGAATCATTAGGCGCCTCCCCCTTTGTTCCTTGGATGGAAACCTTGCCTCTATGGCAAGGGTTGGGGCTGATATGGCTTGAAAGCTCTTTTGGAAAGAGCTTGGGCGCATATAACAAGTAGGGTGAGATTTATGGTAAAGTCTTGGAGACTTTCCTTACCTCATAAACCCTACATGCACCCAAACTCTTACCTTAGCCGAATACCTCTTGCTTGTTGCGCCTAGCCCTTCTTCCTTGGATGGAATGCATGCCTCTAAGGCATGTCATGGGCTGATATATTGCTTGGGGCGCAAGACAAGGTCTTGGCGCATAAGGAAGGGTTGAATGAGTTTAAGGAAATGTCTTGGAGACTTTCTTTGTCACAAACCTTTTCATCCTAGCCATACACTTGTCCTAATCCTAGCCCTTGCCCAAACCGCCTCTTGTCCTATTTATAGGACCCCTTGCCGCCCTTCTTGTTGTTGTTGTTCGAGTGGACAACATCTTGGAGGGGTGACATATCTCTTGGAGAGACTTGGAGTGCAAGGGGCGAGAGCAACATAGGCTTGGCGCAACCTTCTTCCAAGTGGCCGAAAGACCTCCTCTTCTTGGCGCAAAGAGAAATTGGGCTTGGTGGCTTCTCCTTCTATTGCTGCAAGCTCTCTCCCTCTCATTTGCCATTGCGCACCTTGCTTGAAGGTGGCGCAAGCAAAGAAGAAGAGGGAAGTCCTTGGCGGCATCTTCCCTATCCCCTCCTTAGCGCAACTTCTCTTGAGGGTGACGCAAGTGAGGTGAAGGCTTGATTCTCTTCCCGAGGCTAGCACCAAGCGTGGAAGAGAGCAACGATTAAGGAGTCGGCGCGTGGATACTTGTAGAGAGCGAGCACTTGATCGTTTTCAACATGGCTTCGGCAACTAGACAAGCAAAAGAGGTATATCTCTAACACATCTTTGTGTCATCTCTCTCGCATAGATCCTTGGGACCGGAATATGTTTCAGGTGTAATGATTCTTCCGCTGCGTCCTGGGACTGCAAATTTTTAAATTACACCCGGTATTCCCTAACAGGCTGAGATTTATGGTAAAGTCTTGGAGACTTTCCTTACCTCATAAACCCTACATGCACCCAAACCCTTACCCTAGCTGAATACCTCTTGCTTGTTGCGCCTAGCCCTTCTTCCTTGGATGGAATGCATGCCTTTAAGGCATGTCATGGGCTAATATATTGCTTGGGGCGCAAGACAAGGTCTTGGCGCATAAGGAAGGGTTGAATGGGTTTAAGGAAATGTCTTGGAGACTTTCCTTGTCACAAACCTTTTCATCCTAGCCATACACTTGGCATGATCCTAGCCCTTGTCCTAGCCGCCTCTTGTCCTATTTATAGGACCCCTTGCCACCCTTGTTGTTGTTGTTGTTCGAGTGGACAACATCTTGGAGGGGTGACATATCTCTTGGAGAGACTTGGAGTGCAAGGGGCGAGAGCAACATAGGTGACGTAACATCTCTTCCTACTAGTGGCCGAAAGTCTTCTCCTTCTTCTCTCCTTGGCGTGACTTGGAGAAGGACTTGGTGGCGGCACTTCCTCTTCCTCTTCCTAAGGGCCGAAACTCTTCTTCTCCCTCTTCTCTTGGAGTGAAGAGGATAAGGAGTTGACGGCATCTTCCTTGCACTTGGCGCATGATCCTTGGAGGTGGCGCAAGAGAAGTGAAGGAATCCTAAGGCTTGATTCTCTTCCCGAGGCTAACACCGAGCGTGGAAGGGAGCAACGTTGAGACGGTCGACGCGTGGATACTTGTAGAGGACGAATACATGGGCGCCTTCAACATGGCTTCGGTAACTAGACAAGCAAAAGAGGTACATCTCTAACACATCCTTGTGTCATCTCTCTCGCATGGATCCTTGGGACCGGAATATGTTTCGGGTGTAGTGATTCTTCCGCCGCGTCCTGGGACTGCAAAATTTTAAATTACACCTGGTATTCCCTAACAGTGATATTAGAGCTACTTGCGAGAAACACAAGGTGTACGTTTGCCTGTGTGAAAAATTTTTGAAAAATTTTTCTTCTATCCATGCGCGTTTCACTTAGAAAGCGTTTTTCATCCAATCTTCTCTTCTCAATTTTATGGCCGAAATTTGATTGT
>CM050438.1:76521-160643 GCA_027562315.1 Costus pulverulentus
TTCTCTTCTCAATTTTATGGCCGAAATTTGATTGTGTTCATGATTGATTTAAGACCAAAGGCGCACGTAGGTTTTGTCAAGTAGGACGGGCATTGTGTCTTCGGACTGACCAGGTCTCTTGATCTGACACAACTTCCAGCCAATAGGGTCTATGAAATCATCATGGAACTTGATCTAAATTTTAGCATAAATTTGGTTAAGAGAGTGCTTTGGATGATGATGGCGCATAAGGGGCTAAAATTTGATTTCTCCCGGGTTTTTCAAATTTTACATGCGCCAGTTGATTGGGTTGATATGGTCATAGCGAGTGCCCTCCTGTGTTGAGTTGTGGAAGCATATTTCCACTTGTGATGAATGCTTGTAAAATCTCTTTCCACCTGCGTGTGGTTCTCTCCCTATCTTCATGTAAAGATTTTTCATCTTGTTTTAGAATAGATGTAGAATTAGAAGATAGGTTAAGGCTTCATCTTAACAACAAGGAGTCTTCTTCAACTGAAGTCAGTAGTGGCACCAGCTTTGGAAGCGTGGTGATGGACTTGCGGCTGAAGGAAGGACACTTGCTTTCGGCTTCTGGCATGGGCTGATTTGCTTCAGGGACTCGCAACCCTTGGATGCACGATAACATGTCACATGACTCGTGACAAGTTATGTGTATGAAAAGGGCTATGACCATATCAACCAAACTAACATGCCTGTGATGGTTTATTATTCTGTCCATAGCATGTCACGAGTTTGTATAAGACAAAAAAATATTTTATATATAAATTTGTATAGAGTTTGTATAGGATATTTCATACATGTATATAATCTAAAATACCTTAAATTTAATACCATTGGATAGATTATAAGAAATAGAGTATTTCTAAAAAAATAATAATAATAATTTTTACATTAAAACTTAAGCCATCCGTTTTTCGGGTTTTAAGCGGAGGGGGCCGCGTAGAAAACGCGCCCGTGTATACTCATCCTGAGCTACCATATTCGAAATCATGACACAAAAGAGAACAAAAAAGGGTAAAAAAAAAGATGGACAAGAAAGAAAGAGCAAAAATAAAAGAAAAAGAGGAACAAAGAATGAAAACAACAAAAGAAAAGTTGAGCTAGCTAAACTGTTGTATAATGACATTTTAATGCAGTAAATTTGCAGTTGTCTTCAACAAAAATAAAAAATAAAAAAAACAACAACAACAAAAAAGGAGTGAAAAAAAATAGTACAGGAATAGCTACTTTCTTTTTATATGATAACTTTTTTCTTCATAAACTAAATACCTCAATACCCTACTTAGCACTGGGACATTTAAAATTATCAAAAAATCTAACTCATTGTGCCCTCGCTTCATGAAACTCTAAAATATTTTTTAAGAAATACCTTGATGCAATTCTCTCTAAAAAAAAATCTAAAATACCCCGAAGCCGCCCCTACCATGAGGTATCCTCAAAATTCCAAAAATAACCCAATGATGTATTTGCCTTGGAACATATTCCACATTTCAAATAAGTCCTTGATAACCCCTCTTTCATTTAAACGTTCCACAAATTTCTAATAAATCCTTGGTGGCTTATATCCAGAACATTTTATAAATTTCTTGTGTCCTTGACAATCCTTGTGTCGTTTTATAAATTTCCAAAAGTCCTTATCAACCTCCCTTGCATCAAAAAATTTCTTGAAAATTCAGAAGGATAAATTATCTAAATGGTCCTTCAACTATACACCAATTTTGATTTTTTTTTTCCCTAAAACTATTTTATTTGATTTTGATCCATAAACTATTCAAAAAATTCTAACCAAGTCCTACAAGATAGAAGCTAATAGCAGCTAATAGCATGCTGGCAATGGAGATCATATGTTGATTCATAATTTCTTAATCGGAACTAAGGATGTAGTCTCATTGATTGTATCTTATTTTTGAACTTGTTATTTAGTAGCAAATGTAAATTTTATCTTGTGTTTATTTATTCTATGTTGTTTTACTACTAGTGTTACATTGGCCACGCAATTATTTTTTTTTTGGCGTCGCAAGAAGGATCGAAAGGTGAATTATGACGCTAGATCTACTGGATCAAACATACTCTGAGCTGTCAAGAAATAGGGCAGGATTTGTATGAGGAATTTTATAGTATCTCTGAACCCAATGGATCAATCTAGGTCCGGTTAGCCATGAAAGTAGGACGCCGATCTAGATTGATACCGGACTACACCGTCGAAAGAGGGTAATCTGTACCTTTTGATATTTCCTTAAGCACTTTTAAAATTGTTTTGTTATAATTCTAACTCGTTTGAATTTAAGATCCGTCAACGAGACGAACCCGATGTTCCGATATCTCTAACCCACGTTTTCCACTAAAAACTTTCTCTTGCTAGATTCGGTCTGCATTAAGTTATATTTGCTTTACTTTTGTAATTCTCAATCACTTAATCAATTGTCTAGCTATCGATTCATAATCACTTGGTACTTGATCACTGTCCCTGTGGAATCGACACTTTAGTACTACCACGACAAAACTGTCATGCTTGCGGTTAGTAGTGCGATAGTACAGCACACATCAGAGGCAGTGGGGCAGTCGGCAATGGCGAGGTCGAGGGCGAGGGTGAGGTCAAGGCGGTGGGGTTGTCGACGATGGCGAGGACCAGACGGAGAGGGAGAGGGAAGGCGATGAGAGCCACGTCTGTGAGGGCGAGGTCGAGGAGGCAGGGCTATCGACAATGGTGAGGACCATACGTTGAGGGAGAGGGAAGGCGACGAGAGTAGCGCCCGCGAGATGAGGTCGAGGGTGAGGTGAGAGGCGGCAGAGCAGTCGGCGACGGTGAGGACTTGGCGAGGGCGAGGTGAGGTAAGAGGCGGTGGGGCAGTCGGCCAGCAAGGAGGGAGGGAACGCTGGGATGCACAGCGAGGGGGCAACAACAGTGAAAAACAATGTGTTTAACATGTTTTCACCCAAATCAGGCGGATCAAAAAACAACGGAAAGGTATGCTATTTTCTGTCATTTTTCCATCTACCTTTTTCTATCCATCCTAGTAAACGGAGGAAATTTTTGTTTTCCCTCCCTTTCATCCGGGTTTTCCTCCCGGTAAACAAAGCCTTGAATGAAGAGATTTAGTCATCTATTTTTGTTATGCCACGAAGAAGGCTGAGGCTTACTTGGTGCAGCAGTTGTCAACGTTTATCAATTCATTGACCTTGTCAACACAGCATTGCAAGATGTATATCATATCAAGAATTAACATGTAGTACTTTAGAAAGTACAACACAATGTATAACTTATAGTAAACAATATCTAAATAGTCACTCAAATTAAAATAATAATTTAAAATGCTGACATATTTTTACTCATATATATTGTATATATATGTATGCATGTAGATATATGACACAATTTGCACCTTTCATAATGAACGATGGTGATACTGAGTTAAACGTAACTCTATCTATTCTAAATCTACTATAATCTTCACCTATTGCAATGTAAAAATCTGAAAAGAGAAAAACATGAAAAATAAATATTACTTAACGTTTAACTTTTAAAATAAATAATTAATAGCAGCATACCTTGTCCAACAATATTCAATATTAACATAAACCAATGTTAAGTGACCAAAATAGCCTATCTTAATCTCATTTTTCTTTTCATTAATTGTACAATGTAACTATAAATGTCCCATTTTGGTACAAAAAAATGAATAACCATATTTTCCTAATACAAGATACTTAGACCCACCTCTTGTGTTGTTAGAAACACCATTGTACCATTAGATTATATCCTTATTGGCAAACTTATAAAGTTATAATACCCTGATCTATCTTCTCTAAGCCACTCTTTTCCTCATTTATTTTTATTTATAATGTATATTCATTAGAACAAAATTATCACTTTAGGTATACTATCAACACTTGTAGGAAAATCTTTATATGCGGTGGCACCGTAACGTGCGGGGGCACCGCAACGTGCGGGGGCACCATTCATCATTAAACACTCGCATTTAAGTTATTGGGATCTGTGCATGCACGAATCCAATAGCACATCGACGATGGATGGTGTGCGGTGGCACCACATATAAAGATTTTCCACACTTGCACCAGCTTATATGCACATTTATGCATTAGTAGGAAATATTGGAACCTATATCGATGAGCAATGTCATACTTAGTTAATATGTTATGGAACATACTTCTAATCCTATTGATGCGTAAAGTTAGACTTTTTTATTTGCCTGCTCTCTAAACTTGGAGAAACATTATGCCTTTTTCGAGTTCATTTTCATTACAGGTATATGGCCAAAATTATTTCTCTCATACTATCAAGTACATATGAATTATTAACAATACTCATCATAGTTTTACCATAATTTCCTTAGCATCAAGGAGACTCTCATCGTGAGCTCCTTGATGAGAACAGGGATAGTTGAATGCTATATGCAACGAGCTCTTGTAGATGTTGAAATTTTGAATTCATGGGTTTGGTGGAGAATAAACTTCATTTAAATTTGACAGATTAAATATATAAAAATTACCTAGTCGAAAACCTTTTATCAGTATCTCTCATCCAGCTATCCTCATCCAAATAAAGATCTCTGTCTTAATTATCTCCTGTCATTTACTTAAGTATGATGTCTTGTCATTGTCCCAATTGTGTTTCAAGTGAATTACAACCTAAGTATCCCATTTGGTCTTTGGAAGTTGTAGAGCACTTATTTAGGATGCATCTTGCCACTTTAGTAGTGTCCCTTTGGTAATCTTCGAACTAAGTTTTTTCTACATTTAAAGTGTATAATCACTTATTTAGTGCTTCTATTAGAAATTTGCTTTCACTTACATCTAAGTGCTGGTGGTACTTATCATTTCATAAATCATGAGGGAGAGATCTTAGATATGAATTATCTTACTTGACCCTCATTGTAGGAAACATGATAGCCTTTTCATATAACTTTGCTCATTGTACCTAAGATTCAAAAACCTGTTTGTATTGCACAGTATGAGCGGTAAGTACCATCCAAACTTGTATTAGACTAGTACAAGGTTGGTGCTGTCTTTTAGTGGTATTGACCAATATCATTAGTATTGTGTTTGGGTACATAACAACACAAAGTACACCAGAATAAATTAATATAAATTAGTACTTAAAACCTTGCATAGGTCCTAAGGTCTAAGATATTTGTTGGAGCACCCATTTTGGCCTCATGTTGGATTGGTACCTAAACGCATAGACACTAGTCTTTAAAAAATTAGTTTGTACTGGGTGATACAATTGGTTTGTATTAGTTCGACTATGTATCGATATTAGCATATAGTCGATACCATATATATAGTGTATAGACATATATATAATATTTAATTAAAATTGATCAGTGCTATTCATACCTGTGTTGGGAGGAATCGGTACACCAATATGGACTAGTGTTTAAAACTATACCAGCACTACAATTGGACCATTTATTAGTAGTGTATTGATATTAAACTAGCCCTATTTCTCTAGTTCCATTCTATAATAATTGTTAAATGGAAGGATATTAAATTATTTAACTTCACAATCATTAGGTAAAATAGGATTGAAGTTAAACATCATTTGAAAGAAATAAAAAATCATATGTACTAAATTATGATATTTTATCTTATTAAAATGAGCTTTTTAATTAAGATTAACTCAATTTTACAATAAGGAAAAATACAAGTCATTTTGATTATTTTTCTTTTTTGTTTATTTAAATCATGATTTAAAATATCAGTCTAAACTATGTGATATGGTTGGTTTGTACCATTAGTATATATTAATATGATGTTTAATTAAATTGGTCAATACCATAAATAATGTGTCAATAAGGATATACATATGCTTAATAGTGGACCAATATTTAAAACTATGAATTAGTCAATACCGGGTGGTACAATAGGTTTATACCAGTTCCACAGGGACTGGTATATGGACTCCCTACTGGTACATGGACTTGGTGCAGAGTTGTGGGGTCAAAAAGTGTTACATTGAAAATGTAATATGACAAAGTGTTACATTGAAAATGTAATATGACCTTTATTAAATTCACCTTAAATTAATAAGACTTTTTGTTTAATGGGATCCGGCTTCCAATGAGTGCAAGTGCTCATTGTTAATTACCCATAAAATTAGGGAACCTTTGATTAAGAGATCTATACTATAAAATAAAATACAAGACCAAACAATTTTATTTATGAATATCATGAAAATACATGATTTGACATAGTATATGAATAATCAAAGAATTAAGCTATTCTCAGTTTGGGCAATTCGTATTCGTCGAGTATTTAGTCTTGCGATGGGTTATTAGAGAATATTCAGCCTAGGCACCACAATGTCATATTGAGGAGCTACGCCCTATGATAAACATCGACGTACGCACCTCCCAAACAATATTCCATCGTAATGCATTAAGGCATATTGGATATTGAATTTGGAAGATCCTCCGGCCTTACGGCTTGTTGGATATTTTGACTTGAAAAATTACCCGGCCTTGCGGCGTGTTGGATAATCCAAAAATATCCTGTCTTGCGACTTGTTGGATATTTTGATTTTTTTAAAAAAAAATTTCCCTGTCTTTGTGGCGTGTTGGATAATTTAATTTGGAAATATCCGGTCTTGCAACTTATTGGATATTTTGAATTGGAAATATCCACTCTTGCGACTTGTTGGATATTTTGATTTTAAAAAATTACCTGGCCTTTGTGGCGTGTTGGATAATTTAATTTGGAAATATCCGGTCTTGCGACTTATTGGATATTTTGATTTTTAAAAATTACCCGGCCTTTGTGGCGTGTTGGATAATTTGGTTTTGAATTATCCGGTCTTACGGCTTGTTGGATATTTGTATTTAGGAAAATACTTCAGCCTTAGTGAACGCAATGTCATATTGAGGAGTTACGCCCTGACGATAAACGTCGACGTACGCACCTCCCAAACAATACTTCATCGTGATACGCTAGGGCTTTCGGTACATGGAATATTTAATTTTGAGAACATTTTAATTGTTTTATTTTGGAGTTGACGTTTGGTTAGACGCGGCCTCGAGCCAAGTTCAAATCATTTAACAAAGTGGCTAGACACAACATGGAACCCGTTCAAAGATTATTTTGTATGACATATATATACATATGTATATATTATTTATTGTTGCTTTTATATATTTTTTTATTATTTATTTATTTTTATTTTTTTTGATCAAAGAGTGAAGTTACTCTTTCAGTATTTTCATCCTGCTGCAGCTGCGGAGAGGGGTGGAGTCGGCGACTGCCGTAGATGGCGACTGGGACTTGGGCGGCGAGGGCGACTCGGCGTCGGTCAACTGGGCGTCGGCTGTCAAGAAGAAGAAGGCGTCGAAGATGGCTGGGCACAGATCCGCTGGTATCGTCCATATTTTGACGAAGAGGGGCGGTGAAGTAGAGCTTATGGAAGCATGGAGGCGGCGTTAGGGTTGGAGCAAAGGCGGTTGTAGGGAGATGACTGCTGCCCGCGTAGAACTGGAGCGGAGCTTGATCAGGCGACTATGCTTGGTCAACAGACTAGTGTCGAGGAGAAGGGAAAGTTGCGGTAACGTAACCTTCCGCATTGAGCATTGAAAATTTCTTTCTCTTTTTATTTCCCTTCAGAAGCAGTGACGAATTCTGTCAGGTTGGTTTCTTTAGAAAATTTGATCAAATAACAACTCTGATTTTATCAATCAGGCGTCATTTATTTATTGGCTTTCGTATTTTTTTTGGCCGACTGCAAAGATGTATAATTTCCTTTTTTAGAATTCTTTTTTTTGATTCTATGTAGTCCCGTGAAGTTCTTCCCCTTTTTTTTTGTTTAGATCTTTGTCCGAAGCAGAGATCCCACTAATTGCAAACGAAGCTTTGGAGAGGTAACAGACTCCTCCAGAATTTTTAGTCAGTCAAGATTTTTTTCCTTTTCTTCACCCTCGTCTCCCTTTTTAGCAAAAATTGACGAGATATCCCTCTTTAGCAATGCAGCGCCGATCAAGTCCTGATTTTTTGTCGGATTAAAGCTTTGACTAGGGTTTAATGATATTGCACTTGGCTGCTTAAATGGGAAGTCGGCGCATTGAAATAAAACTTCTTTTACTTTCCCCCTTTTTGATGTGCTATCGAGCATTGTGAATTTAACTCTCTTGCGATATTCTGGTGAGGAATAATACTCTTTGTGAAGGGCAGGTACTGATTCAATTAGAATTTTTTTTTTATTTCGTCAATCCTCCTTTAACCTTGACGAGTTCCGATTTCCCCTCTTTCAGCCAGACTTCGAATTTTTGGTGTCGAAGGAGATTCGTCAATTGAGGAGCACACGTCAACTGAAAAATGCACGTCGTTGTAAGATTCTTTCTTTCAGTGAACTAGGTAGCCAAATTTGATTTTTGCTTATTGAGTTCCTTGGCTTATTTCATATTTATCCTTTCTTTGAATTTATCCAGTCTTCTCGTCACTTCAATTCGGATCAGAAGCTTTGGCTTAACATCCAGTCGTAAAGAAAATTGGGGGAACGAAGAATAGCAGTGGAGAATTCACCAGGTATTTATACTCGTTTTCCACCTTTCGTCAGTTCCGAGGATCTCCCTTTTTATTTTTTTATTTTTTGGAGTGTTCTTCTGAATCATCTTCAATCGTCTTCCCTTCTTATCCAGACATCCGAAATATGAGACATTATCTGCAACAGAATTTTCCGACACCTTCCTCTCTTTCTTCCTATTTTTTTTGAGTTCTCTAGCTTCATAGCGTATTTCACCTCTCTCAGCTTCTCCTCTCTTTTTTTTTAAATTTTAAACTTCCATTCCTTCGTCAAATACCTCTCTCTTACGCCGAAATCATCCTCTCCTTTTCACTCTCCTTCTGTCCTCACACATCCTCTTTTAGCAGCCTTTTTTTTTTTACATGGCATCTTATTTCTTCAAGCAGCCTGTTCGTCAGTTCGTCTATTTTTTTTTTATTCTGCCGCTCTCTCTGCCGAGTGCCTCCTCAGATTTCTTCTTTCTTTTTTTTTATAAAAAAAAAGGGAAATGATGCAAGTAACGCACCATGGGTTCCTAAAGTAAAGTCCTAATCACTTTGGGGTGGACATGATGCAATTAACGCACCATAAGTTCCTACTGCATAAATAAAATCCTAATCAGTTGGAGGGGTGAACATGATGCAATTAGTGCATAGATAAAGTACTTCCCTTTTCTTTTTTACCTTTCTTTCTTCGAACGGACAGCCCCCTGCACAATGTCTTCTCTTTCTTCTCCTTTTCCGAGCCTGATGGCAGTATTCTCTAAAAAAATGATGATCCTTTCCTTGTCGCCCCCAGCCCTTGCTTATATAAGCTTTCGGCCAAAATATTTCCTTATTTTTATCTGGCGCCTGCCCTTTTATTCAAAAAAAAATCAGCGCCTCTCCCTCTTTCCTTTGTATGGCCTTCATCTTATCGCTGGCGACCCTTTCCTCATTGGTAGCAATTCTTTTCCTTTTTTTTTGTTTTACGTTTCCTCTCTTTTATTACTGCATTAAATGTTGTATTTAATTCCAAGAATCAATTTCGACTTGGCTCTCCTATGACAGCTCAACATCCATGTTCTGCATCTTGTATTTTCCTGTGAACTTCCCTCTTTTTTATGCTGCAGTAGGCTACTCGGTTTCTTTTATTTAAGTAAATTCTGAACTATGTTTGTTTCCTGTTAGATTAACTTTCTGTGCCACACCTACTATCTTGCTTCTAAAATCAAGTTGCGAACCATGACCGTAGAAATCGACAGCATCAGCTCATGTTGACTGCGCCTTCAAAATCTGAATGTATTTTTATTCGAGAGTTATGTAAATGTTTGATGCAAGCATGTTAAAACTTGAACCGTGGATAATGTGAATCTCTATAGCTGAGAGCTGTAGGCAATCATAGCATGTATTTAAGTTTGATAATGTAACTAGCTCTTCTTTTGTAAATATTGACTTGTGAAGTTTTGCTGATGTCCGGTGTTTGTCTTTTGTTGTTTTGGGTAAGAATAAATGGTTCAACAAGAGTGAAGCAGAAGAAGAGAAGAGAAGAGAAAATAAAAGAAGGAACAAAGGGGGAAAGGAAGGAGAGGAGAAAAAGGAAAAGGAAGAAAACTCGCTACTCATTGCTCATCCACCTTTGCTCACCGCCCATCACTTACACGCTTCCACTTGCTACTTGTTGTTTGTCTACCTGTCGCTCGCCTACCTGTCGCTCGCCACTTGATAATTATATTCACATCCACTTGATAACGGACAGTAAGAGAGTTGATAACGGACAGTAAGAGAGGATGTAAATTGTTATATTCATAAGTTTAAGAAATTAAATTCTAAATTGTAACCACTATTCATTTTTAAATTTAAACTAGATCATAATAAGACAATCAAACTTGTAATGTATTTTAATTATGATATAAATTAAATTACTCAAATTAATCTTCTATAGAAAATCTAAAGCAATAGGATCTCCAAATGTCATTTTGTCTTGTCTAAACATTTGACCGTCTCCAATTATCATAGTCTCCAATTATCATAGCCACCACTTTTTTATCGAGTTCTAGGCAGCCTATCACATTTCCTAATGTGGTTAGTAAGTTTTGGCATATTCCCAAATTATACTAATATTGATATGGTAGATATAAGTAGTAAGCCAAAAACCAAAAAATATTGTTAACATTTATTCTAATGAAATAATTGAATAAAAATGGGCTTAGTATAAAAACCTAAGCCGAACCTGACCTAACCTAATTTGAAGGGGTAAAGCTTGATTTTTATAAGTTAGGTAGGGTTGATTATGGGATTTCCAAACCCACCCTGAATCCAAACCTGCACCTGACCCAAACTATAATTTATTAAAACAAATAATCATAATCCCTAACCAATGCTCACTTACTCGTGTCATGCCCGTTGCCACCACTTGTCATTGCCTATTTATCACCACTTGTTGTACTGCAAGATCTGGCTTTCTCGATACCCAATTCTTAGTAAGGTCAAGTATAGGATGGTATTTTTGAAACCCAACAAGATTAGCTACATCGTATGGGGTTTAGGTCGAGCTCAGGTTTGGATATATATATATATATATATATATACTTATATTATATGTACTTATATTAACCGATATATCAATATCAGTCCATATCGATATAAATTGGTCATACCGAGCTATATGGACTGGCTTTTCATTCCATGATTTCAATCGGTGCCAATTTAAAAATAAAAAGTCTATTGTTGCTGAGAAAATTGACAATGTAATGGAAGGAGAATTTTAGAAATGGAGTGGTAGCAAAATCCTCTAGCAAAGCCTTCATACAACCAAATCCATATATTAACCCTCTGTTTCATTGAAGGGAAGAAAAACTATTCCAAACTATAAGGAATGAAAAACTACAAGAAAAGAAAATTCCAGAGAAAGAAAAAAAATTTATATCCTATTTTCTTGGAAGGGGAGAAAAGAAGAAAGAAAATTAAGTTCGAAGGTCGGGTAAAGTGGCATTGTATTTTCTCTAACTTTTTCATCTGATTCGAGTGGAAAAGTTTCGGAAGAAAAATTATAAAATTTTTCATTCACTTTTCCACTCAAATTTTTTCTTCCACCCAAGAAAACAACGGAAAACTTATTTTTCTTTTCTTTCTCTTTAATTTTCCTTCCAAAAAAACAGACCTAGAGACCGAAACCACAACTGCATAAGGTAAAATCCTTTTGACGTCAACTGCCACACCAAGAGGCAAGATAGAGGAAAGAAACACATAATCAAGGTTGGTTAGCTCTATATTAACAAGGTTAGGAGAGCGTAAACTTCTAGACCTGATAGACACTAGAAATATCACAAAGTCTTAGAAGTAAATAAGATTTTGTTAACCAGAATGTTACGGCCTTAGGTGTGATGACAACTAAAGAACCATGACATTTTGCAGAAGCAAATCTACATACCTTAGCTCAAAAAACCACTTATTGTACAAGTTCTTGTAACTAAATCTTCAATTTCTGTCTCATTCTTTGGAGCAATCTCAGATACTGCTTGTCCGAAGAAGAACCTGAGACAAAAGATTTGGTAGCAAAAAAAATTAAGACTCCATACACTGTTGAATGGAGCCTCAAGATAGAAGAGGTATATGATTTTAAGTCAAGAATACAAGATGAGTACCAATTTGGATGTATTCCTTTATCTCTTGGTTTGAAACAAAAAAGGCACAAATGGAAAGGGAAAAATAACAATAACGCAAACCCAATAAGAAGGATGAATCGCGTCATTTCACACCATCAAAAGTAGCATATATTTAAACAAATAGACATTAGATGAGGTTAACAATGATTTTGCCTTAGATAAAGTTGAAAGATTGAAAATAATTGTTCATCAGCTAAATATCCCGTCAAAGATTTGGTTTTAAAAATGATTATTTTCTATTCAGCAGAATTCCTTCACCACTTGGAAAACAGTTCACTAGTGTGTTAACCATACATTCACAAGTTTGATCAGTAACAATAAAGGAATTAGAAGATAACAACTCAATCTAAAAACATAACAAAAATCTCATTTTAGTTTAATAAAACTAGTTCATCAACATTAGTGGATATCCAATTTATACCATCTTGTCACGCCCCAAGACTCTCCCAGCCTTAGGACGCGGCAAACAATGGACCTGCAAAGCCATACAGATCCAGGATACCACTCAATACGACAAATAACATGAATGACGAAATCCATATAGATAAAATACACATCAGACTGATGCAGCGGTCAAAGTCAACAATACACACAGGGCCGAACAGTCCTGGCCCACAAATCCACACTGGTCCATCACCAGATAAATA
This sequence comes from Costus pulverulentus, assembly GCA_027562315.1. Classification (NCBI taxonomy): domain Eukaryota; kingdom Viridiplantae; phylum Streptophyta; class Magnoliopsida; order Zingiberales; family Costaceae; genus Costus; species Costus pulverulentus. The sequence goes on from CM050438.1 coordinate 89,324, forward strand.
CAATCTCATCAGATATAATCCTCGAAATACAACAATAACAAATAACACGTGCGACACATAAGAAGATACAACACATGATAGGGAAGATAATCTATCTATCTATCTACTGCACACCAGAGGGAGCCGAGCCTGAACCTAGAGGCAAGGCAAGGGGAGTTAGCCGGGAGGCTAAGTAGGATTTAATAAGTAGATGGTGCATATAAGAGTAAGGAAAATCCAACAATAATTAATAAACAGGAGTGCACTATAAGTAAATATAACCCGACTAAGTAAATACAGAAAGTACAGCATGCAAGTGGAAATTCAGTTGTGCCAAATGTCCCGTAGGACGCGTACTCAAAGAGTGGTTCCTACCGCTAGCTAACGGTAGAAACGACTATCCGTCAACAGTCCGCCGGTGTAGCGTCCTACACCCAGATCACCCCAGAATGCCGAGTCCCACGACATCCGACTATGACCCATCCGGAGGCCTGTAGTCCATGGGTTCACCTAGACTGCATCCATGACTACTACCAATGGCCAAAATCACAAGGATCCCGGAAGGTGGACTATCCCAGTCAGACCTATCCGTCCATCCCAAATATCAACACAAGTTGGCTGTAGAGACAACCAAAATATATGTACTGCATATAAATCTACCATCAACAATATCATACACCGAAACATAAAAATCAGACAACATGCAAGCATCCATGTGACTCAATGGCAAGATACAGATTTCAAAGGGTATACGAAAGTAATAATCAGATATGGACAACAAGAAGGTGGTGCCGCTACCTACGCATGCAGTTTGGCACCAAACAATAGAAGGAGGTTAGAACCCTACCTGGTTCCTGTAGGTCTGAGCAAGATCCAACCAGGTACTCATCTAATAAGGTCCATGCACGCACAACCCGGAAATATAGTCGCGGTCGTCGGAGTTCGCCGGAAAGCTCGCCGGCGGCGATCGCCAGAAAAGCTCGCCGACGGCGATCGCCGGAACAGTAAATCCGGCGGCGAAACAGAGCTTTCCGGTAACCAACGTGAAGCTGATGGCGAGGGGGTTCTGGTCGTACGGTCTGTGTTGCAAACAGAGGTCGGGATCGCCGGAGATCTGGGAAAAACCGGTCGGCGGCGGCGTTCACAATCTCGCCGGAGCCGAGGAAGAAGATGGCCAGGGAGGCGTTGGCAGGCGGAGGAAGCATTCACTAAGGATGGAGGAAGATCGGCAGAGAGGGTGGAGGCAAGTCGTGACCGGAATCTGGGTTCTTCCGGTGGTCTCGTCGCCTGCGTTCGCGTGGAAGAGGAGGGGAGCTTTCGTCGGATCTAGCCGCCGGAGCAGCGGCTAGAGTTAGGTGGAAGGGAGGCTGAGAAGGGAAGATGCATGAGGAGGAGGAGGGCAGGTGGGTTCGACGGTGGCGAAGATCAGGAGGAAGGGGGAGATAGGGGAGAAGAGAGAGCAAGAGGAGTGGGATGGGACGTGGCTGTCCTGTCCCATCAATTCTTTTACTAAAAAAAAAATTCGTAACGTTTAAAATTCGTAACGTTACAATACTCACAACTTATAAGAATTTGGTCCCCAAATTCAAAAGATAGAGATAGGTTATCATTAACAAGGTAACTTTTGCATTAAATACAGTCACTCAATACATGCCGTACATGAATTCATAGCACTCGGGTAGCTCAGGAAACAAGTGCGGCCAACGACGCAAGGCTTCGTCCTCGCGTTCCCACGTGGCTTCACTTTCAGAATGATTGTTCCAACGGACCTTAATGAGTCGTATCACTTTATTGCGAAGCTGATGCTCTTTGCGGTCTAAGCTCTCAACAGGCGACTCTTGGTACATGGCGTCAGGCGTGATAGCTAGGAACTAATCTTGCAAGATGTGCGATGGATCTCGCATATACTTTCGCAGCATAGACACGTGGAATACGTTATGTACTTGCGACAAGTTTGGAGGTAGGGCTAGCCGATATGCAACGGCTCCAATGCGCTCCAAGATTTCGAAGGGACCCATAAACCGTGGAGCCAATTTACCTGAGTAACCAATTACTAGCGTAACCTTGAGAAACACATGGTCGCCAACTTCAAAATCGAGTTCACGTCGCCTCCTATCGACGTAACTCTTCTGCCGACTCTGGGCAGTCAAGAGTCTCTTCCGGATCAGCTGAACTCTTTCGGCCTCAAACTCTAACATGTCTGGCCCAAACACACGGCTTTCACCAACTTGGTCTCATAGGACTGGCGATCTGCACCGTCTACCGTACAATGCCTCGAATGGCGCCATCTGGATCGCCGAGTGATAGCTGTTATTATAGGCGAATTCAGCTAAATGCAAGTGAACTTCCCAGTTAATCCCGAAATTTAGGGCACAAGCCTGGAGCATATCTTCTAGGGTCTGGATGGTCCTTTCGGACTGACCATCCGTCTGGGGATGAAAGGCAACTAAAATGTAATTGAGTGTCAAGCGACTTCTGCAGACTTCCCCAAAACCGAGAGGTGAATTTTGAATCTCTGTCAGAGATAATGCTGGAAGAGACCCCATGCAACCGTATGATTTCTCGGCAATACAGAACAGCCAGTTTATCCACAGAAAACACTTTCTTCACAGGCAAGAAGTGTGCAGACTTCGTCAATCGGTCAACTATCACCCAAATAGAATCATGACCCCTTTGTGATGATAGACTGCAAATACCAATCATTTGGTTGAGCCTCAATGATCTTCTGCACCATAGGGGACTGTGCCATCATTACGGCCAAACATCCGTGCTTAGTGGGGCACACACTCTCAACACATAAATCTGTCATCTGTTGTGTTAATTCAGTTGGGGTTACTCGTAAGTGAGCTAACACCCCTGCAGTCTTCCTACTTAGGGCATTTGCGACAACATTGGCCTTACTCGGGTGGTAATTAATCGTACCGTCATAGTCTTTGTGAAATTTCACCCATCTTCGTTGCCTTATATTTCATTCCTTCTGAGAAAACAAGTACTTCAGGCTTTGGTGATCCGCGAAGATTTCGAATCTCACACATTCGTCATCTTGGGTAAACACTTCTCGTTTAATGACATCCATTGCTAACTTTCTACTATTGCTATGGTAATTAATTTAATGCTTCGCAAGAATTATCTTAAAAGAGCCTGATTGATCTTCTTTGTCAAGCATGTTTTACAAGAATTAGCATCACGCTGGTCTTTAACTACTACATGTATCTATCCAATAACGTCGCTAAGAGAGTTACGTTTTACCACCCTTATGAGAATAAGACTAGTTGGCACTCGAATTGTCTCATAGCCTCGTATTAAGACGTTTACATAGATGCAAGAAAAGACATCCCCACCGCTGGATGTATAGTAAAAACATCTTTAATAGGTAAGATACATGACATGCATTAAAAACTGACTAATACACAAAGTAATTGATTCCCTTATCATGGCACAACTGGGGCTCACCCTAGGTTTTGTAACCCTACTCTCCCAGATTTTCTTCGTCACTGGAGCCTTCTGTTTCGGGTAATATGGAAAAATCACTAATCTCCTCATCAGATGAGGACGAGTTGATGGCTTGTTTCCATATAACCATGTTTGGTGTTTCACTAAATTTGTTGTAATGGTTCTCGTTAGGATCTATATTGTAGTATTCCGGCCTTAAAGATATATGTTCCAAGTAGTGTGTTTCGTTGTATATATCAAGGGAGTGCCGGTTTGGCTCTACCAAATCATGCGCGACGATCGTCTCAGTGTAGATGATGCAGACCTGTTTTCTTGGTTCAAATTGGGACGTCCATTTACTAACACGTGGCATCTGGTTGTGTACTACCATTTCTATCTCAGGATGAGTCCTGCAAGCTTCTTTCAACTTCTCCGGGAAGAAGTCTGGGATAAAGGCTGGGCAGTTTCTCAGTAGAGACCATTCTCGAATCATACCATAGTTCCATAACTCTCGAACGAAATGATAGTACCGAGGATTAAATTTATAATATAAAATCCAGACGGTTAAAAGACTTTTACCCTTTTCCTGGAATATGTGTATTCCCCGTTTTGGAGTGAACGCCATCATTTGCTCTTAGAGGGAGACCATCTTTTGAAAAGTCCTTTGATGTGCGAAGAACCTGATATCCATACTAATCACTTCTGGTAGTGAGTTGAGGAATTTCTCTCTGAACGTCGGGGAGAGTATGATCTTTGTTTTGAACTTTTCATGCTCTTCCTCCTGTCTTTGTTCCTCAGCCCTTGAGCATTCTCCTTGAAGTAAGGTAGACATGGCCCTGATCGGTGGAGTCATCGTCCCAAGGATGATTTCACCAATTTTGCTGCAAGTTATGGAAAGGGTTGGCTATCTGGTCTCTTTTATAGCCTCATCGATGAGTTGTGTCTCAACAAGGTATTCATTTTATGGCGAACAATCACATAGGATGCCAATCTTGACAGGGCGTCAGCCACAGTATTTTCCCTTCCGGTGATGTGCTCAAAGTTGATGTGAATGCTCGTCCCTATAACGAAGTCAATAAAGTGTATCCATCACTTCCAAACACTATGCCTTGCAGATCCATTACTCGGAAATACGCACTTGTCAACATAGCTAGTTGTACTAACTCGCCTAGTCTTGTTAGCCTATGAGTTATGGGCCCCACCAAAGCCAACAGTGACAATTGGTTTATTGTGCCCTAATTGTCCACAAATTAATTGCAAGGTACCAAACTCAACATTCTATAACGAATTCCCCGTATGGAATCTTACTTAACTTTTTCAAGTAACTGTTTGCTTCCCAAATTTGTTTATAACTTAATATCCAAAATATTGATGCTAAAATTATGTGAATCATAAGAAAATAGTAGTTGTGCGAAAACTATAAGTTCTAAGGAGACCCATTAAGATGATATCTAATGAGATTGTTTCTCATCTAAAGGGGTTCAATCGATTACATCTTACCTTAATTATATCATTGTTCTTATAGGAACTTTCATTCGATAGGAATTTATACGTTCACACGTCCAGCACGTAGATCGTCACGACCCAGAGAGGACACCCAAGCGGGCCAGGCCTAAAGAATCCACCCTCGAGATGCGACAAATCAAACTTATTGGACACGCCAGCCTTAAAACCACATGACAGTAAAGCAGGACGCTAACTCCAACGCTGCAATTGAGGGAGTTTCACGCGCTCTACGCCGTGGAGGTTCTTGGACCGGAGATTCTGGTGTATAGTGTCTACTTCCCACTTCGTTAACATTGTCATCACAAGGAACACGTGGAGCAGCTACCGATGGTTCTTCCCTTTGTTCATTTCCAGAACTAGAATCCCTCCGCATCAAACTGAGTGGTGCAACTCAATGCCCCACAGGCTAATCCAGCCATCCACCCGAAACGAGAGTTTTTCTTGGGTGTCATTTCCTGTAACGCACCAACAACGGCAAGGGTCACGTTAATTAAAATCACAGATTAGTATGATCAAATACGATTAACACTAACGCGGATCTTAAATCCTAAGGTTTGATCCTAAGTCCTTATGTCCCATGTAAGATCTAATACGATAGCTCTGATACCAAAATTTGTCACGCCCCAAGACTCTCCCAGCCTTAGGACGCGGCAAACAATGGACCTGCAAAGCCATACAGATCCAGGATACCACTCAATACGACAAATAACATGAACAACGAAATCCATATAGATAAAATACACATCAGACCGATGCAGCGGTCAAAGTCAACAATACACACAGGGCCGAACAGTCCTGGCCCACAAATCCACACTGGTCTATGACCAGATAAATACAATCTCATCAGATATAATCCTCAAAATACAACAATAACAAATAACACGTGCGACACATAAGAAGATACAACACATGATAGGGAAAATAATCTACCTATCTATCTACTGCACACCAGAGGGAGCCGAGCGCGACGAGGACGAAGAGGACGAAGAGGGCGGTGAGCGAATCCATGTCTTCTTACCGTGATTCGTTTGGGAGAAATGAGGGCGGCGGCTGCTGGGCACAACGGCCTACGGCGGTGATGAAGGCGAGATGTGCGGCGTCGGCGGCAGTGGGATTCTAGGAACCTAGGGAAGCTTTCATCGCGCGTTAGGGATTTTAGGCATGTATACTTGCGCGGACGGAAAAGCAGACGAATGGAAAAACAAAGAGGGAAGGAAAAAAGGAGGAGGGAAATTTTGTGGATCACGTGACCTTCACGTGTCCGGGGAGCATTGATGACAGCGGAAGACAAGGAAGACGTGTTCGTTGCAGTCGTCGCTCCCAGCAGTGACGGTGGCTGTGGCGGTGGCGAACAAGCGAGGAGGGAAGGTGGGCAGCGGTGAGTGGGCACGGCGAGCAGATGAGGAAGGAAGACGGGCGGCGGCGAGCAGGCACGGTGAGCAGATGAGGAAGGAAGACGGGCGGTGAGTAGGTGGCCGAGGGAAGATGGGCGGCGACAAGCAGGTGGGCGAGGAGGAAAACTAGGGACAAGCGGGCAAGGAGGGAAGATGAGTGGCGAATGGCACAACAAGCGGGTGAGGAAGGAAGACCGGTGGCGAGTGGACGAATGAGGAGAGAAGAAGGGTTGAAGGGCGACGAGCGGGCGAGGAGGGAAGACCGGCTGCGAGTAGGTGAGGAGGGAAGATTGATGGCGAGCGGGGCGGGCGAGGAGAGAAGAAAAGCGGTGTTTGGGACAAGAAGGAAGGCCGGCGACGAGGAGGGAAGACCGGTGATGTTCGGGAAAGGAGGGAAGGCCGGCGGCGAGCGGGCGCAGTGAGCAGGCAAGGAGGGAAGACGGGTGAGCAGGCGAGCGTCAAGGGGAAAAAACACGTCGAAGCAATTTTTCCGTCCGAATCGGACGAATTAAAAATCAGAGGATTTTAATAAAATTTTCCTTTTATTTTCTGTTCTTTTATTTCTGTCCTTCCAAGTATATGAGGGAAAATTTTACTTTTTATCCTTTCCCTCCTAATATCCGTTCAAGTATGCATGGCCTTAATGATTGGGCAAGAGAGAGGATTTAGATTTTGGAATTTTAGATTTTAAATATTTAGTTTAGCAAAGTAAATATGTAATTTTAATGATTGGTATGAGTTGATGAGTTTGGTTAGATTCGGAATAGGTACTTGAATTTCTATACTCAATCCCGACTTGATCTTAATTTTGAGTTAGGTCGAGTCAGCTCGAGTTGAGAATACACTTTATTGCCATCCCAATTTGGGAGAGAGAATTTGCATGGAATAGGACTACGGAATAAATGCGCAACCACTTGAGAATAAATGTGCAACAGAGCAAGCAGAACCTTGAAAAAAACTTGTGTGCGGTGGCTTCATCCACCGAAAAAAATTCCCGTGTAGCACCGTTGCTTAAAAATCTTGTGCACAGTCTCTATCTTACCATTTATTATGCTTTGAGATTTGTGCTTTGCACGAATCTAAAAATTAAGTATGACGAACACAAATTTTATAACACAATAAACGATGAGATGGGACTGTGCACAATAAATCCTGTGCAGCATAAGTTGCAGCATTGCGCATACATAAATCCCTAATGGCCTGTTTACTTGGATGAAAAACACAAAGGAAAAAAAATATATAATGAATCTAGATATAAAATGATACTAGATTCAATATACTTTCTTTTTGAATCCCGTCTAAAGAAACAAATGTATAGTGTTTTTTTATGGCTTGTGTGGTGGATCCCCACACACAAGTTTTTTCCCTCGCCCATTCCTGAGCCAATTAACCATTGTATTGTAGCATTTAATATGACAAATAGGAATGTTATTTATTAGCATATTTTGATAATGCACTAACTCAATTTGCTTGTACTATATATATATATATATATATATTTCGCCATAGTTGACTTGTTCCATAGGTGGAGTTTAGGCATTCGTCCAATCTAGACACCATAATTATGAGTTAGATATATACATTAATATCTAGATAAAGGTTGTAATTTCAATTTATAATAGTTTACATATCAATAAAATATAATCTAATATAACATAAGGTGTATATATATATATATATATATATATATAATATGTTGGTTTTTGAATCCTTAACTTACTCACCCAAGAGGTTGTTCATCATGTAACATAAAATTCATTCATCAAATCACTACAATATTATAATGTGCATATTAAAAGGTTTTATGTGTATCTTGTATACTAAGGAAAGATTTTTTCTTCCTTTTCCTTAAAGGAAACAAGGGGTTAGGATTAGGAAAGGGGAGGGTAGTTGTCAGGTTTTTTCCGGTAGAAAATATTTCAGTGGGTTCAGGTTTGGGTAGCGATTTAAAAAAAAATTAGTATAAATAGTGCAAAAAATTAGGTATCATATCCGTGATTCCTATTGTTAGGCCCGTTCGGCTTTTGGGCCATGCGAGCACGCGGCCCAAGCCTAGTCGTGGCCCGATTTCCTGGTGGTAGTGGATAGTGAGTTGGGAGTGAATTTAGGTCGGGTCGGATCACTGATGCGGAGCTCCGTTAGGAGCCGGGCTTGCATCCGACGGGCGGACTCGAGTTAGGGCAACAGTGCTCGCTCGTTCGTTAAAGGGGATCGTGTGCCGCAATGGCGGCGGATGCCCCTCTCCCCGATCTCTTCCCCTCTGCCATCAATCGACTTGCCGGTGGTTTGGGCGGGCGGTTCGAAACGCGTGGGCTGTTCGAGATGTAGCGAGGGTCCTTTGGCTTAGGAGCGCGAATGGGACACGCTCCCTGCTTATCGTGCCAGCTCTGTGTGATGACTGGACTTGGTTGAGAGGTCGTTCCAGGCTGGTGTTTTATTTTAAAATTTTATTAACTTATTTAGGGCGTGACACCTATTGTCAGGCCCCTATTAAGCCTAAGCACGCCACGTCAGCGTGTTCGCCCGATTTCCAAATTTCTGCTACGGCATGTTGACTTTGACGCATGCCCGCGCCTCGTATCGAACGCTCCTCGCGTTCACCGTTCTCCGCCTCGCCTGCACACGCACTATAGAGGAAGATGGGAAACTCGGGGCCTGCAGCAGGGGAAGGGCCGCCCGCGCCCTTCGCCCTCAGTCTCTCCGGCATCCCCCTTGGACACCGAGGAGCGCAGCATCCTGTCGCCACTGCTCGTGGAGGAGGCGACGCCCTCGCCGCCTATGCTCGTCACCGACCGCTGCCCGGGGAGGAGAAGGACGAGGCGCCCCCGCCTTCGTCGTCGTCCGCCATCGTCATCTCTGCCTTGCCTGGAGACGACGAGCTCACATCCCCCGTCTGTGGGGGAAGACGCCCTCCCCGTCAAGCATCCTCGAAGCCTCTACTCTCGGAGCCTGGGGAGCTCGTAGCTCCTCTCGCCGCTTTTCTACTGCTGCCTGCCATCAATGAGCTTCTGCCCGGATGGGACGCGCCGCCCACGCCGGTACCAGCTGCTGCGCCCCCTGCAACACGCCAGCCTCACGTCTACATCAGCCGCTGTCGCGTGTCGTTGCTGGCAGCTGGGTCGGATCCGTTCCGGATCCTTCTTGGGCCTCCGCCCAGGCCCGCCTTCGAACGGGCGTCTCGGCCCGGCTCGGGACCCAACCGGCCCTCGGGCGTCACACTCTCCCCCGGCTGAAGCGGACGGAGGGCGTCCGTCCGGCTCTCTTTGGCCTCCGACCTAGCCGGAGCTGCAAATGCCCCCGGGCACCTCTGCCGGTTCCTCGTCGCCGACTCTTGGCGAAGCAGACGCCTCTCGTCGTCTGTGTCGCAGCTCATGGGGAGGGAGTCGTGTGGAGTGGACGCTCGTCGTCGCTGGCTCCGCGCAAAGAAGGCGTCTCTGTTCTCCCTGTTGTCTCCGCCACCTAGATGGAGAGAGGCGCTCCTCGCCTCTTGACGTCGACCTCCTCGTCAACTGGAACTGTCGTGGAGGAAGGCGGCGGAAGAAAGCCTCTGCTCTCCCCGACTCGTTCATCCACCTCGCCGCAATAGCTCCGTGTGACGCTACCCCTTGCGTCGCTTCTCGTGGGGGAGACGACACTGTTGTCGTCTCTCGTCATCCGCTGCTCGAGTGAAGGCGGAACTCTCGTCCGCCTGTCGTCGCCCTCGAAGAAGACGGCCTCTCTACTTCCTCTTCTCTTGTCGCCGCCGATTCAAGGGGGAGGCGGTGCTCTCGTCGCCTTCGAGCATCTGGCACCCCTGTGCCTCCTCTTCGCTCGACGTCCATTCCTGCTCGGAGAAGGCGGGAACTCTCATCCGCCTGCGTCGTCGCCGCTGCTCGGGGAGACGACGCCGCAACCACTGGCTCCGTGAGGAAGGCAACACTTCTTCCTCGTCTCTCGTCCGCCTCCGCGGGAGAAGAACGCGGCCTCCGCTGCTACCGGTGTTAACCTTTTAAGATCAAGATAAGTTCGTAAAATCAACCTCATAAAAAACATAAGAATAGCGATCATAATATCAATATTTATAATTTTTAAATTTTTAAATAAATAATTTTTATAATAAAATAATAACATCAGTTTCTCTCACTTGATCTCTCATTTAACACAAGTCTTGAAAAGACATAATCTTGTTCATATTTATAGAGATAGAGAAAAGACCAATTATTACATATCGTTACTTTGAATATGTAACATCTATTATGTTACATAAATAATATTGATATTATTAATTTTACTATTAATATTATAATTTAATATGAACCATAAATATAGGTAATTAATTTTCAGATAGAATTATTATTAAGATTATAAATATAATATTAATATGATCATTAATGAAAATCATGAATCTTTAAAAATATACGGTCATTATTAAGGTTATAAATATGATATTAATATAAATATTAATGAGGATCATAAATCTTACAACCGGTTCTTCAAGGAAGACGGAGACGATCGTCGGGCCGCCCAGCTACGAGACGCCCTCGCCTCGTTCGCCTGAGGGGAAGAGGGAGCCGCCACTCTCGCTCTTTCCGATTGAGGGAGAAGTGGAAGACGCCTCCATGCTCCCCACTGCTTCCTCCCGTCACCGCCCGTCCTCTAGACTCGACCAGCTCCTCTTCGTTTGCTGGTCGAAGCTCGCATCCAGCAGGTGCTCTCTCCTTCCCTTCATCTGAACCTGCGTCACCAGAACGTCGCCGGAACGTCACCGCTAGTCTCAGCCTGGAGGAAGGAGGAGGAGGCGACAACTGCTGCTCGTGGAGGAAGACACAACGCCCTCGCCGTCTCCTCCACTGGATGGTCGCCTTCTGCTACTCGGGGAAGGCGAAACCCCTCATCCGTCTGCGTCGTCGCCGCTGCTTGGGAAAGGCGACACCGCCATTGCTAGCTCCGCGAGGAAGACGCCACCGCTTCCTCGTCTCGTCCGCCTCTGCGGAAGGAGAAGGCGGCCTCCGCCGCTGTAGCACCGCGGAGGAAAGACGCGGCGCCCTTGCCAATGCCTTCGTTGGATCCACTTCCGAACGCTCGCCTCTCCCTCATGCCAGCAAGATCGCCGGAACCACCTCGTCCGACCGTCCTCTGACACCACTGTCAGGCTCCTATTAAGCCTAAGCACGCCACATCAGCGTGTTCGCCCGATTTCCAAATTTCCGCTGCGGCATGTTGACTTTGACGCATGCCCGCGCCTCGTATCGAACACTCCTCGCGTTCACCGTTCTTTGCCTCGCCTGCACACGCACTTCCTCTGCTCCGAACGCCGCCTATGTTCACCGTCGGAGAGGAAGATGGGAAGCTCGGGGCCTGCGGCAGGGGAAGGGCCGCCCGCGCCCTTCGCCCTCAGCCTCGCCGGCATCCCCCCTGGACGCCGAGGAGCGCGGCGTCCTCTCGCCGCTGCTCATGGAGGAGGCGACACCCTCGCCGCCTACGCTCGTCGCCGACCACTGCCCGGGGAGGAGGAGGACGAGGCGCCCCCGCCTTCGTCGTCGTCCGCCATCATTGTCTCCGCCTCGCCTGGAGATGACGAGCTCACGTCACCCGTCCGTGGGGAAGGCGCCCTCCTCGTCAAGCGTCCTCGAAGCCTCTGCTCTCGGAGCCCGAGGAGCTCGCAGCTCCTCTCGCCGCTTTTCTACTGCTGCTTGCCATCAATGGGCTTCTGCCCGAATGGGATGCACCGCCCACGCCGGTACCAGCTGCTGCGCCCCCTGCAACACAACACGCCAGCTTCACGTCTACATCAGCCGCCGTCGCGTGTCGTTGCTGGCAGCTGGGTCGAATCCGCTCTGGATCCTTCTTAGGCCTTGGCCCGCCTTCGAACGGGCGTCTCGGCTCGGCCCAGGACCCAACCGACCCTCGGGTGTCACACCTATCCATCCCACCAATCGTCAGAGATAAAAACATGCATATATTAATGTTAGGCGTTAGAAGTTTAGAATTAGAACGGGGCTGAGATGAATTGAGTCTCCGGCGCTATCTTCTTCGCTAAACTTCTTATAATACTTTAGAGATTCGGATGCTGAGATCTACCTTCTTCACGCTCGTCTCCTCCTCTCTCTCTCCTCTTCCGCTACCCTCCGCCTTCGCGGAGGCCACGCCCTTGACCTACCTCCGTCGCTCACCAACTGTTTGCAGGTATTCCTCATCCGCCCCAACCTCCGCTTACGTCCATCTCCCCTTCTGCCGCAAGCGCTGCCACTACTGCGACTTCCCCATTGTGGCCCTCGGCTCCTCCGCCTCGCCCCACCACCCTGATGCTGACCCCCGAATCTCCAACTACGTTCACCTCCTACTCCGCGAGATCGCAGCTAGTGCCGCTCCCTCCGACGATCACCCGCCCCTCGAGACCGTGTTCTTCGGAGGAGGCACGCCGTCGCTGGTCCCGCCTCGCCTAGTCTCATCCATCCTCGACGCGCTCAAGTCCAAATTCGGCGTGTGCTGTAGCGCGGAAGTGTCGATCGAAATGGATCCCGGGACGTTTGATCGGGCGAGGCTGGAGCAGTTACTTGAGCTGGGAGTAAACCGGGTATCTCTCGGGGTCCAGGCGTTTCAGGAGGAGCTACTGAGGGCCTGTGGCAGAGCCCATGGCTTGAAGGAGGTGCGTGAAGCGATAGAAATTGTGGCAGAGTGCAGTGGGCTTCAGAATTGGAGCATGGATCTCATTTCATCCTTGCCTCATCAGACTCAAGATATGTGGGTGGAAAGCTTGAGGTGTGCCATCGGTGCTCGTCCGGCTCATGTCTCCGTCTATGACTTGCAAGTTGAGCAAGGCACCAAGTTTGGGCAATTGTAAGCATTCTTTCTTTCTCTATGTTACCGTCATATTCTCAACTTAAACTTTTCAAACGCCTGTCAATGGTGTCTTTGCTTGTTTCTTTGAGTTACCTCGTCGAATTTTTAGTACTGCATTACAGCAAGAGCTCATTATAAGACTAGGGCACCCTCTCAAGTGCCAAGATAATTCTGCGTTATAATCCACACTTTTGAGATGTATAAATAAACTTTTTGCTAGTTACTTGGGTTTTTGGAAGAACCAATCACACACTACCACAATAAACTTACATGTTTCAACTGAGATTCTGAGATCAAAAATCCTGCATTCGCCACGTATCCTCTTTCCAAAATGTTCCAATTTATTTATATTTGATATTTTCAGGTATTCCCCGGGAGAGTTTCCTCTGCCCACGGAGGCGCAGTCTGCTAATTTTTACAGGATTGCTTCTGGAATGCTATCACAAGCAGGATATAACCACTATGAGATCAGTAGCTACAGCCTGGATGGGTATGAATGCAAACACAATCTCAGCTACTGGCTCAATAGATCTTTCTACGGATTTGGACTAGGATCTTCTAGCTACATTAACGGCACAAGGTTCTCGAGGCCAAGAAGATTGAAGGAGTACACAGAGTGGGTGCAGAAATTGGAAGATGGAGCAGTGCACCACGAGGAGAGTAGCGTTGATTCTAAGGACCTAGCAATGGATGTAGTAATGCTATCCCTGAGAACAGCAAGAGGCCTGGACTTGAGGAGCTTCACGAGATCCTTCGGGAAGAGACTCGTGCATTCTTTGTGCCAATCCCTCAAACAATATGTGGAGAGTGGGCATGTTGTTGCCATTAACGATGAAAGAAATATCTTGTCTTACCCTGAGTTCGAGTTGAAGATGAATGCAGATGATGCAATGAGTGATGGAGTTGCATTCATTCGCCTCAGCGATCCAGATGGTTTCCTTTTGTCAAATGAGTTGATAGCTATTGCATTTGGCATCATATCTCCCTGACTTCCTTTGAGAATTTGGTGAAACATCAGCTGTGCTTATGGGTTGGCATGCTCAAATTCATCATCTGAAATATAATTATCTTTGTACAATTTAATAATAATTGATATTTATTGTCACTTATTAATCATACACTTTTGTTTCATACGCGGAGGAAAGAGAGGAAAAAGCATGTTCCTCTATTTCCAATTTCAAATTTGCATTTGGTATGATATATGTATATATATGCATGGGTATGATATATGTATATATATGCATGTATTCATGAGAGCCTATGTAAAGATTGGAATGACCTATAATACCATTAAACTTCTTTTAGTTGTCACCCTGGTGAGGATTTTTTAGGGTAAACATTATCGATGCATAGATTAAATGAAGTCTTAGGGCCTGTTTCTTTGGAGAGGCTATAGATTCTTTTCAAAGAAACAGACCCTTAAATCTAGTGGTCATCCTCTTGAGTATCTTCCTTATATCAGCCCACCCTTCTTCCAAATTTACCTCACTTTCTTCTTTGTTGTATTGATGAACTCTTTGGCTTGCTGGTATTAGGTAAGCGAGCCTCTTGATAGTCACATATTTGCAAAATGCTAATCCGTTGACTCTTCTTCCCGCTGTTGCCTTTTCAAACTCAATCGGTTCTGAACCGAATCGGTTTGATTCGGTAATTTGGTTTGAATCGATTACTGGACAGGTCTACCCCTACTCAAACCCGACCCTAAAAAAATTTTTACTACCCGCTAAGTACCCGAACTCTATAAATATCCGATTGACCAAAATTTTTAGATAACAATATACTTGATTACCCAAATAAAAATTGGGTACCTGCTATATTAAAACCCCATTAATATATTTAATAATCAAATGAAAGAAAATCCAAATCTAATTTAGGGTTTTTGCCCCGACAAATGGTGGGTGGTTGACGCAGCGGAACGTTAGGAGGGGTGTCCTTAGTTCAGTACTCTAAGGAGGGGAAAACCATGATGTTGAAAACTGGAGAGGGCCTTGAGACGAGGGAAGAAAAACGCGTGCGATCGGTGAAAGCCTCGGAAAACGATGAGAATCACAAGATGTACTTGAGCAATACCCAGCGTGAAGAGAACCACGGATCGATTACTAATGGAAAACACTCACCTTTCTTGCGGGTCCAATTTTCCTTGCAAGCACGCGCGCGCAGAACCTTCACGGCGCTACGAGGGAGGGGAACCGCTCACCCAAAAACGCTATCGCAAGGAGTAAATCGCAAAGGATCCGAAGCCCGCAGGGGTTCTTCGGGTGTTTTGATTGAAAACGGAAAACAGTACAAGAGAGTCAAAGGAACTCTAGGCGAGCTCCTTGGAGTTTGCTGGACCTAGACCTTCGCGCGGGGGAAGGTATCTACTACAACAAAGTTGAAACACACAAACCCTTCAGCCCTCTTTTATAGAACAAGAGGGGGAGGGGTCACATGAGAAGCACATGAGGGAGTTGGAGAAGCCAACCACCCCCTTAACTACCTAAAAGAGGGTCAGTCAAGATGCCCTCTAACAACCACTAACAAACTGAAAAGCAATGAACAAACTCAGCAGGAGGGAATCGAGCAGGTGGGCGCATGTCCCAACGGGCTGGGCCGTTGTCCGGGCCGGGGTCGAGGTGCTAGACCATTTCTGAACAAGCCGCCACGAAACAGCAGAACTTGCTGATCGTGGGCTGGTTCTGGACGTTGTTGGCGGTCTCCTGGGCCGAGTTGAGGACTCGGTTGTGATAACGATCCATCGGTGGCTCTTGGGGTGGTCCTCGGGGAAGAGGCACCACGGGAACCGGTTGGATGGAGTCCACCGAAGCTGAAGAGGGGCTCACGATGCCCACATAACGGTCAGGGGGCTGCAAGGACCGCTGCGAACGTCGAACTTTACGCAAAGCTGGGCCCAACTTTACTGTCGAGGCGTTCACGGCCTGGCCGTGCTTGCGCTCACAGGCATGAATGGGTGGCGCCGGGTCGAACACGGCTAGAGGAACGGGGGTGACGTGCGCGACGTTTTGCAGCGGACTGATCACAGCCTGGTCATGCTTCCGATCACGGCCTAGCCGTGCTTCAGATCACGGCCGTGATGGGGTGGAACGAAATCCACAAAACAGTTCATGGCCTGGTCGTGCTTATCATCACGGGCGTGATCGCTGGGGCCGAAATCCACATAATAGTTCACGGCCTGGCCGTGCTTATCATCACGGGTGTGATCGCTGGGGCCGAAATCCACAAAATAGTTCACGGCCTGTCGTGCTTGGTGTCACGGGCGTGATCGCTGGGGCCGAATTCCGCCGAACTGGTCACGGCGGGTGTCACGGCCGTGATTGGGGGGCGTGTTTGCATTCGCGTCTCTGTTCGACTGTGTCACGGCCATGCCCTTTGTCATGGCCTGGCCGTGTTGGGGTCGGCTGCTCCGAAATCTATGGTTAAGCTTCGTCCAACCCTGGGGAGTCATCCCAGGTGTCTTCCACTAGTGTTGGATCATACCCAAAGGTACTTTTGACTCCGTCAATGGTCTTCAAGGAAAAGTAGCTCAAGGAGACCAAAATCCTTTCTGGAGATGTGGTTTGCGGCGACAACTGCGGGCTCGCTGCGACAGCAATGGTGAGCCCGAGTTGACTGGGTCTCGGGTCGGGTTCGGGGAAAACCCGACAGTAAACCCGAGTTGACTCTTCTTCCCGCTGTCAATCTTCAAAGCATTGCTGCATCCTTTCTCCAGCCTTGCCAGCAGTTTTCACTTTGATTTGAAATTTGCTTTGTGTTTATCCTGCTGGCCAACATATATGGGAGGTATCAGATAGAGGGGTTATGGTTGAGCTGTTATCTTGCTTGCACATGATATTTTTTTTTAACAAATAATGATTCCATCTGATATCACGTAATTATTTCTTATCAACTAATAGATTCCTGCAGTTCAATTTTGTTATTTTTTCCACTGCGTATTGAAATGATCCTACTATACTACATTAGAATCTATGGTGCTTGTGCTTTTCTTTTTTCTGTTTCTTCTGTGTTGTGAACAACATTCTTACATTTTTGAATTTATTTCTACATCTTATTTAAAGTTAGCTGTTGCCTTAAGACCATAACCTCACTAACCCTAGGTAACCAATTTCTTTTGGTGTCTGGTTCGAAGATTCAGGATAACAGTATGCACTTTTTCAGGTTACTGGAGAGTTGTTTGATCATCTTTCTTGCTGGGATGCTCTCCGTGCTGCATTGCCTGTAGGAACTGTTAGCGGAGCTCTAAAGGTTAAGTTCAATCACTAATTGTTTTTACCTTGTTTCCTTCATTTTAATTTTTCTTTATATATATATAAATATATCAATCTTCTTTATCTGATCCATTTAGTTACTTTTTGCCAGACGAGTTAATGTGTATACCACGTCAAATCTTTCTACACCTTTGTATCTTTTTCCCTTGTTTACATGCACCTGCAAGTATGGACTGAAAATTGGCCTGTAGAGCTGGCCAATCTTTTGAACTTTGATGCTGTAACTTAATCAGCCTTCAATGAAGTCTTCTAAGAAAAAAAGTAACCTACATACGTTGGTCTTCTCATTCTGTGGACTAGAAAATCCCTTGTAATTGATGCCTATACAAGTTTAAGATACAAATACCTGCTGTTTCTGCTATTGTAAGTTCTCACTCAATAGCAATCGAATTCAAATTATATCGTTATGACTAATGTATCAACGTTTTCTAGTAGCACTCTTCGTTGACAAGTGCATTCCCACTTTTGTCTGAAACATGTGTTTTATTTTGAATTAGGTTAAGGCCATGAAGTTAATTGATCAACTGGAAGCCACAAGGAGAGGACCTTACAGTGGTGGTTTTGGAGGAGTGTCATTTTCTGGTGACATGGACATTGCGATTGCTCTCCGACGGCGAGCCGCTACAACACCATGTACTCCTACAAGGAGAAAAACAGGCGTCAAGAATGGATTGCTCACCTTCAAGCCGGTGCCGGCATTGTGGCGGACAGCAACCCTGATGACGAGCAGAGGGAATGCGAGAACAAAGCTGCCGCTCTTGCTCGTGCTATCGATCTTGCTGAGTACACATTTGTGGACAAGTCCTCATTCTAGTGCCCGTGGTTCGTTTATTTCCACTTTTGGTTGTGTTTCTAGCATTGTAAGTTGATGATATTTATGATTGTCTCTTTGATTGTCCAAGCATTGCTACGAGCAACCAGCCAATAGCATGCTTATGAAAGGCAGCTGGAGAAGCTTCCTACACAAACTAGTGAAGCCGATTGGTAGCAGCAAACTTGAATGTTATTGAACGCTGAAACGGTGTGTAATATGTTTTGTTATTGATCATTGTTCAGAAATTGATGAGGGTATAAACCTTTTTATATTTTATCTGCATCTTTATATTCCTATGTTGGGTCCTTCACTAGGAAATTTTCTCATGTTATCTATATTTCTATATATTTCTTCTCATGTTATCTATATTTCTATATATTTCTAATGCAAAACATGTTATTTAATTTAAACAACATTTGGCATCGTTTTAAAAAAAAAAATACCTCAATTATCATAACAACTTACATAATTTTGAAATTTCTTTGTACTGTTTTCAAAATGTTGTTCATTATCTAAAAACACTTTTATGATAGAAAAATACACTATATTTATTTTTCCAATGTCTTTTCTTTCACTTTGAATGCACATATGCAGTCTTTCATTTGAAATGAAGCAACAATTAGATAAAAATTTAAGGTATTCGCTAACGTTGAGTTTAGTCTAATTTGAATATTAAAAAAAGCATTACTACAGTCGTATAGGATATTTTTTATTAACTTACTTTTTTATTTATAATTATATTCTTTTTATTTTGTTTCATGTATAATGTAAGTGATTTTTTTCTTTAATTTTGATCAATGGATTGAGCATCTTACTAAACAAAATAATTAAACATACTAGACGATTTAGTTTCATGTCCAGACTTGCTTAAGATTTAACTAAAATATAAATAATTATACTGGAGAAACAAGCAAAATGTACCGAAATCAATCCGCATAAACAAACTTGAGGCAGCAATCATATACATCATGGCGCAAAAATTTGCATACACATTTCATCAAACAGGTTACACCGGCTTAGATCGAATTGGTTTACAACACAAGTAGAAAACGAGCAGCCGACTCCGATCATCACCCGGACCTCATCCTGTTCAACTGGTTTAGCGCTGGCTGCAGAATGTTGTACAGGACCCAGGCGATCGCCGGAGCCACTACAAACAAAAGGAGCAGCCCCCTGCTGTCGCCCGACGAGGCGGCAGCGTCCGCCAGTGCAGCGATCTCATCGGCCGATGCGCTGGGCGCCGACAAGAACCCGGCTGCAGCCAGTCCGCCGCCGATTCCGAGGCCGACGACTACCGCCTTCTCGCTCCTCATCCGGTTGAGCTGGTTAAGCGCGGGCGGGAGGATGTTGTACAGCACCCAGAGGATGGCCGGGATTATAGGAAGGAGTAGGGCGAGCCCACGGCTGTCGCCTTCGGAGAGGTCGGCGATCTGCTGAGCCGCAAGAGCTGCGTCGGAGCTGCTCAGGCCGGCAAAGATAGCGCCAGCGAGGGCAGTGGCGCTCAGGGGAGAAGCGACGATTACCGGCAGCTTGGGAAGGCCTTTCGGGAGGGAGAGGAAGGGGGCTGCTGGTCTGGGTAGCGCTGGCTTTGAGGAGGAGACGAGGTGGGACATCGGGGCAGGGCATTTGGCGCTGAGCATGGCCATTGTTGCCATGGCTGCCATGAGCGGAAGGCCGGTGGTTCTTCTTGGACGCAGGAAGGGGCTTGGGGTGTTACGCTCGTGATACAAACGGACAAACTGCGGGTAAAACTTTTAAATAAGATAATGTTACATGATTTGATTGATGGGATGTTTGCCATCCATGCGTGATGGGAACCCATCCAACCTGGTTCACCCGTGAAGCCGCAGCTTTTCTTCCTCTATTTCTCCCCAGCCGCTCGTCTTCCCCGCTGAACGAACGAACGAACGAACGAAGCTCTCCTTCTTCAGTCCGCCTTCGCTTTTCTTCCTCGAGCGCGTCTGCCTGCGTCCGGCGACGGCTCTGACGAGACCTTGTGTCAGCGGCGACGAAGCCCTAACTGCAGCGACTGACTCCGCTGTTGTCTCTACTCCTCCGCTCGCGATTTCGGCTCGGTGACGGACGTATCGTACGGGTGCGTCTTCCCTCCGGCGACTGAGGCGAGGCTTCCTCTGGCCTCAGCGGACATTTACGCCACCTCCCGAAGCTTTTTCGGCGCCGGCGAGTTGCGTGAGCGGCGCCGCTAACTTCGAACGCAGATCCCCGGCGATTCAGGCAGTTTTTCGTGAAATGAACCGTACGGCCGAGTTCCTCTCGGCGTCGGCTTTCTTTCCCCTCTGTTTCCGGTGAGATTCGTGTTCCGGTGGTGAACAGTAACTCCGGCGAACTTTCCGGTGAACTCCGAAAGCTTTGCCGACGACTCGTGTTACGCGTTATGGTTGGTTCTGACGTATTCTCGACGACTCGGTGGTATTTTCGTTCACACAAGGCTGCGAACTAGGTTAGTACCCGAACCCCCTTCGTATACGAGTAAACGAATGCATGCGTAAACCGAACCTGGATCTGGACATAAATACCTGACGAACTTGGATTAACATGTTAACTAGTAATTACGATTAAAATAGATTAAATGGAATATTGTGGACTTATACCTTGATTAACTTGCTAGGAACTGTTGATTGACTACGTACTTCTGGTTGGATCTATATTTTTCTATAGGTCTGCATTTGAGGTAGGGATTCTACCTCCTTCCGTTGTTACGGTGCCAACCGCATGTTAGTTAGCGGCACCTTCTTCTTGCTGATTAATCCTGTTGATTACGTTTATATTCCTGTTCTGCTCTAGTCTTTATCCGTTGACATAAACTGCCTGTATGACACATGGTATGAGTATCAGTATTGCATGCTAGTATGTAGAGATAGCTGGTATGAGTTATGTTATACGTATGTATGAGGGCTGAATGTCTAGCGATAGATACTTTAGTGTACCTCGATGTACTGCCTGTGAGATTTCTGTTGAGACGCTATGTGATCGTCTCTGTGATAGATTGACCGAGAGAGTCCGACGTTATGGGCTTGAGGTCTGTTATCAGCCCAGTGAGGGGTTGTACTGAGTTTAGGATGCTACACTAGCGGACTGTCGACCGACAGTCGTCTCTACTGTTCGAGGAGCCATTAGTAGGGACCACTCTATTTTATAGAGTTACGGGTCGTGGACCACTGCTGTACCAGCTCCCAGTTTTTATCTGTCTGAGGACACGTATATTGATACGTATTTGAGTTTGACTATACGATATACGGGACATGTAGAGTTACTGTGGCAATCTGGTAAACCCTTACACTCTGATCATGCACCATGTGATTTGTTGTATCCCTACTTAGCCTCCGGCTAACCCCCTTTGTTTTGCCTCCAGGTTCAGGCGCGGCTCCTTCGGGGGCATATTAGATAGATAGCTTGGTGACCACCAGTCCGGTTTAGTTTTGCATCTGTCAGTCTGTTGTTTATTATATTTTTGTTATGTTGGACTCTGTTGACCGCTGCGTCGGTCGTGTATCTGTTGGTTCTGTTGACCGCTGCGCCGGTCATGTTATCTATTGGTTTGTCGACCGTTGCGCCGGTCCTGTTGTTGTTATTTCTGTTGACCGCTGCACCGGTCTTGTGTCAGTATTATTACTTTCGGATATTTAAGGCCGGGCTGGCATCTGGTTATGTTATTTTATTCAGTCTGTACCTTTCAGTTGTCAGGATTGATTTGACAGGTACAGTGTTGTGCGTCCTGAGGTCCGAGATTCCCGGCGTGGGTCCGAGTGGATTTTGGGTCGTAACATGGGGCCTGGGGGAAGGTGAGATGTGCAGATTGGGCTCTGGTGGTGTAATGATAATAATTTTGGGAGAGGAGGTGGTTGTGGGACAACGTTGTGTGTGGCCAGTCC
Organism: Costus pulverulentus; assembly: GCA_027562315.1. Lineage (NCBI taxonomy): Eukaryota > Viridiplantae > Streptophyta > Magnoliopsida > Zingiberales > Costaceae > Costus > Costus pulverulentus. The sequence goes on from CM050438.1 coordinate 111,429, forward strand.
AATGGGGTGATGTGGTTTGGATTCTCACCTTATCTTTTGTTTCTTGTTTGTTGGATTCTAACCTTATCTCAGGATTGAGCCGGAGTGATACAAGCCTCATGTACAAAATCTGCTTTAGCTGAGACTATCACCTCATTGGTTGGATGGATTAATTATCATATTTTTTTTCTAAAATTTTTCAAGTTCATATATATATCATGAAGAAATCAAACTTATTTAAATCCTGAAATGATTTGGTAAAAAAAATAAAATCTAATTGTAAAATTTAAGCTAAATATTATTTCATAATTTCTCCTATTATCACAATAACAATTATATACACTGAAGAGAACAAACCCTGAAAAACTTGAATCATTTTTTTTTTGTTTAAGGAGATAAAAAGAGAGGAGGAAGATAGAGATGCAAGCGAGACACAATTATAGCAATAGGAGACGGAGACACCACCTATGCTAGTGTAATTTTAATTCAAATTTAGCATCTAGAATTATTGCATACTTTTGTCTAAATAGGAAGCTCTAAAGTTAGTGCTCAATGAGAATTGTAATTCGAGTCGAGTGATGATAAATGAGTTATCTCTATATTACTTATGACTTATATTACTCAAATCCAAAAAGAATTATTTAATAATCATGTAAAAAATCTATTAATCCAATCTATTTATAAATGTAATAAATATAAAGTTACAAACTAAAATAAATATTACATAGTAAACTATATGCATTTAAATATATATTTGAAACTATAAATTGTAACATATTATATATACATATGTATGTATATATACATATGTATGTATATATACATATGTATGTATATATACATATGTATGTATATATACATATGTATGTATATATACATATGTATGTATATATACATATGTATGTATATATACATATGTATGTATATATACATATGTATGTATATATACATATATATGTATATGTATGTATGTATGTGAGAGAGAGATAAATTAGTTATATGGATTAACTTACGCATCATTTTAACTATGTTAGGTTTTGATAATACCTTTTAGGCCCAAAATCTCCTTAAGCCCAATTTTGACCGGTCAACTAGTTCGTTGATCGGGTCAAAATCGAGTTAGAGATCAGCCTGTTTGAATTAGGGCTCGGGCGAGTTGGGGGCGACGACGGTGATGCATTCGTGGCAGACGGCAGCTTTCGCTGTCGTCAAAGTCATCTCCGGCTTCGAGCGGCGGGCGGCTCGATTTCAGCGACACACGCATTCGGTGAGGGAAGCGAGGTCGGCAGCGACCTCGAGCAACGCAGCGGCGACGCGTGGAGACTTAGCAGTGGGCGAGAGCTCCGTTGGCAATGCTGGTGGACGGCGAAGCGTTGCCTTCAGAGTTGATGAGCGGGCGGCGCGAGGAGCTTGGGCAACGTGTCAAGGTTGCGTGGCAGGAAGCGGATGGCGACGATGGCGCATCCCAAGTGCGCGTGCAGACCCGTACGCAGGGACGACAGCCGCGTGGTGATTCGCGTCTAGTGACGGTTGACGCGGTTGCCAGGTTGGCTCCACGTCCGACCCACTTTACCTATGTGGAACCAGGTGATGAACGCGGGTTCATCCACCTGGCGGCTGAACTGGAGAAGGCGAAATGAAGCGATGCCATATAGGCGACGTTCATTCGCAGAGGAGGAGAAATTTTATAGGAATCCCGAGATTCCTAGAATTTTAAGAAGCCCCATTGTTTGCCGTTGATCTGCGCACTATGCGCCCCAATCCCAAGACATATTGGAACGTTCACGTTAGTTAACGTTAAGATTAGTATTACTATTAGTATTAGTATTAATATTAGATTTAGTATTAGTATTAGTATTAATATTAGCATTATTAGTATTAGTATTAACATTAGCACTAATATTAATATTTAATATTAGTATTAACATTAATAATTAATAATTAATATTAATATTAATATTAACATTAAAGTTAATATTGATCGGTGCAGTTAGGTTAAAATCTTTTCTTTGCCTCGGTGAGCTTCCGAAAATTCTAGGAATCTAGGAATAGATTCCTAGAAAACGCGCCCCGCAGAAGAGGGCATCGACTTCATTCCAGCTTTCGCTTAGCTCTTGCGCCCATCCTCTGCTTCGTCCGGCGATTCTCGCTTGTTCCTACTTCATTTCCCTTCTCGGTCGGCGTTCGGCGGCGAACTCCGACCGACTCTCGACGCTGGTGATGTGGACGTGGGTGGTTCAGTGTCTGGTGAGTTCTTCCCTGTTCCTCCGGCGACGAGTTTGCTGCGGCAGTGATTTCGTGCGACTGAGGTAACAGTGTCTTCTCCTCTCGGTTCCGAGTCTCCGACGTTGCATTCTTTCCGTTTCCCTTTTCGTGCTCCATCGACGTCGAATTTCGTCGAGTTCGCGTCTCCGTCGTCATCTCCCTTCCGGTCCTCTCCGGCGTTCATACGTGAGTTTTCCGGTGATTCTTCGTCAGCGGGTTCTTCGTCAGTTCCTCCCTCCTCGTCGACGTGAGTTCGACGAGTGGTTGTGGCGAGCTCCCTTCCTCGCTCTGCGTGCGGACGAGTGTGTCATCATGCGTGAGTTTTGTGTTGTTGATCTCGTAATTTCTGGTTGCCTACGTGCAGTCTTGTTTTCTCCTTCGCGCCCCTGTTTCCCGCGTCTCTATCTGCTGCTTGTGTGCAGCTTCTGAGGTGAGACGTTTCTCACCTACCGGTCGTGCCCTTGCCGGTTGCTGTGCTGCCGCTTCCACCTCGTTTGGTTCTCATCCCCTGCGTGGGATATCTTGTGTTTTGAGTTTTACGTGATTAGTTTCTTTGGCATTTGGCATGTGTTTTGTAAAAGTTTTTATTACCTTAATTGTGGGCGTGAGAATAAGAGAATTGAAAATTATCAATTTAATAGTATTTTTAGTGTTTAACAGTTTTAACTTGAAAATGGACATTTTTGATCGGGTTCAGCCAGCCTGGCCAATTTTGACTAGCTTTAAACATAAAATTTTCAGGGTTCTGTTTTTTTTCTTGGCTGGATCAGACCGGCTCTCTATTGATCAACCGGAAAGAACCTCTATTCCGGTTCTTTTGGCCGGTTGAGTGGGACGGCTGACTTATTGGGCTTGAGTACATTGGTTACACTTGCCACCAGGCCCACCACTCTCTTCCCGTACCGTCGGGCTGATCATAGAAGGAAGCTTATCAAAATAGAACCGGAGACAGTGATCTGTGTGAAAGAAAAGAAATGCGTGTCGCAGTGGCGGTGGTGGCGAGCGGGAGCGCGTTCGCTACTGCAGCGTTGTCATCCTTCTGCCGTCAGCTCAAGCCCACCGTGCGATGCTCCTCCACCTCCGTCTCCACCACCATTTCCGTCCCTACCTCCCCCTCCTTGGGTAACTGTACATGATACCTCGATTTTGCTTTCTTCGGTTACTTTACTCCCATATGTATTTATTGGATTGGATTAGGTTTCTTTGATCATTGTTTCTTTGTTTGGCATGTCACACGGCTTGTAAGAATTGAATGTTTTTTCTTCAGATTAGAAATAGGCATTCGAGTTTGTTTAGATCATTAATCGATTCCATCATAGTGTGCTACTTGATCTGATATCACGACCTTTCTTTTGGTTTTTGGTTGACAAATTTAATCAGTGGTTCCTTAGCCGGGTAAGCTCATTCTCGCAAGAGCCATTATTATCCTTGTGCAATCTCAGAGTCCGCTCCACGATGAAAGACCACCTAGTTCGAGGTATCTCCAGGTTGCGTCTCGTGGAGATCCGTTCGAGGTATGGAGAAGTGCCGCGTTCCTCTTGGAGGTAGCTTTGTACCGAAATAGTTCATGCCTTCAGGTTGAATGTAACTGGAGGATGCTAAAGCGCTGCAAGAGTCGATCCTAGTGGTGAGGAAGTAGATAGTTTTTCTTAAGAGTAAACATCACTGCACTCAAGGAGAGTTAAGATGAAGCCTAAACTGTATAATCGTGGATCACTAACGTGTTATGCGTCATGCTCTAATTTAAATTGATTATGCATTAATCTAATTTAAATTGATTATGCATTAATCATTCTTCAAATTCTCACTCCAAATTGACCCAATTCGGATTGGCTTGATCACGCAAGACCATGTTGGCAAAACTAAACTGAATTGCATTTGCCAAAGGTCTATGTCTCTATGACGTTTAACCTCTATGATTACTTAGGGGTGTAGGTTATAATCAGACATGGCATCTTAACTTCACTTTATTGTTGAGGTTTTCGTCAGATCTAATCAACTCTATTGTCTTGCCCAATGGATTGCTCAAAGTCTTCTTCTTAGGTGCTTGGCTGATTACCTGTGCAATCCACTCATTCTCGGTCAGTGGGGTAGTAGAGGGTTATGGATGTTCCTAGAATTGGGCGTCAACATCTCTTGGTGGTTGCACTAAATCCCTAAAATGAAGATTAGTTTAAAGCATCCCAACTCTCTCCTCAATTTCCCTATCAAACTCTCTACTACTTCTAATACACTATTATACTTATTCTACCAATTATCATCTGTAGGCTAGAGTTACTTCAAGCTTTTACAAGTTCACAAAACATCTTGATTTTCTCCTCTTGACTTTTATGCATGCATTTATGCTTAGTTGCAAGGTTCTGATTATGCTATTCAAAAGAGTATAACACTCAAGACCCGAAATCTCCTGAAGTAGGATGAAGATTTCTTGGTGGCTAAGTTTCTTTTTAGCACTAATGACTCATAAAAAAGCTAGTTAACCTTTTCATTTTTAAACTTTAAAATGTCTTAGCTATTTTGCTTTCCTCATGTTGGTGCCCTTACTATTATATTAGTTCATTTGAAGTTACTACTGCCGTTGCCACTTCTGCCTCTAGCAGGTGTGGTGGTTGCACATTTTATAATCATGGGTGTGGCTTCAACCCCTATCCACCATGCATTGGCTTTGACATTCTAATTGTCACTTAGTTCATAGTTGGTAGAAATTTTGATGCCCTTCGCAGGGTTAAATGGCTTCTGATATAGTGCTAATACTTGCGGTTAGATGTTCTCTATACTCTACTTTAAGAGTACATGCACCTTCTGTTGTCTACTCCCATCACATCTACTTTCACTTTGACATTTGTTGCCTTGGCTCTACTTTATTTCAATGTCAACTCTTTGAAATGAGTTTTTTGAATTTTGGATTCAAGAGTTTTCATCTCATAAACTACATAATAGTTGTTTAAGCACCTTACATTTGATACCTCATGTCTACATATGTTGATTGTGGATGGTTCCCTTTTCTTTATCAATTGTACGAGTAATATTCACACAAATACTAATTTCTTTCTATTGTTAATCTGTTATCTATAGTTCTCTTACCCCTAATGGATTGCTCAGTAACATTTTATCTATAGTTTTTTTACTTTTCTTAATTTTTAAACAAAGTCGATGAGTAGTTAGGGTTTTGAATCTAGTATGTATCCTGATTGATCTGCACTATCTCCTCTTTTCTTGATGCAGATTCCATCATAATATATCAATGACATTGTTGTCCAGGGTATACGTCATTGATCATTATTTAGTAGTTTTGTTTTCGGACTTTAGCAATATTTACTCATAATGCTTGCCAACTTGGGAAGTGTCTTTATATCTCCTTACTTTTAGTGTAGTAATTGGATTGTAGCTCCCTTTGCTTTATTTCACTATAGTATTTGGATCCTTGATCTTATTTCTACTTGGAATGGTTTTTATTATTTATCACTTTCATTAATAATTTATATTGTATGACGAGTCTTTATTTACTAAAAAAATTGGTCTTCTATTCTTAATGTATTCAAATATTTTTATGACGAAATCAAAAGTTAGTATGATGTTTCTATTAAAATTTTTCATAATGATAATGCTTTGGAATATGAATAAATTGCATTCGATTCCTTTTATTAGTCTTATGGTATTATACATCAGACCACTTATTCTTACACCAGAGAATGGTGTAGCAAAGTGTAAAAATTTTCATCTTGTAGATGTCACTTCTGGGTACTGTTCCTCATGCATGTGTTTTGTTCCTATTTGGGTCATGTGAGTAAAATCTATCATCTCATTAACCATGTTCTCTCATATGTTTTACAATATTCCAATCCTTATAAGCATCTTTATTCTATGCTTTAGTTAAACTCCATTTTCCATCATCCCTAGGATCTTGTGCTTTCACTATTCTGAGCTAGGTCCAAGGTTATAAATATCATTTTATGTTGGTGTATTGATCTTAGATTTGAATTATATGAACCGGTACATATCAACACCAAGGTTTGGTCTAGTCTCGGACCTATATGTACCGAAGTACAAGTACTAAACAGACATTGGATAGTATGTATCTCGGATTGTATGTATTGCCCATACTATGTGGTGTGGATCAATTTTTAAGTCCTTATCAATATTATGATAGTAACACTATAGTCTCGACAATACAGATTGGTACCCATATATATATATATATATATATATATATATATATATATACAGTATATAATAATATTATAATATTGATCTCATGTGTATTGCTACCATGTTAGACTAACATGTTCCAACCATAAGACCTAATAACCTAATACAAACTTATATCTTAAACCTTGTACTATATACATATGTGTGTATATATGTATATGTATACTGGTTATGATTGGGATAGTCGATACTACAATGTTGTTATATATCAATTTGTACCCATTAGCATATTATCACCATTCTATGTTTCTCCATGTTATTATCTGTAGTTGGCATCTATAAATATTTTAGAAGGCCATGTTGATTCCTATTGAAAATGACAATGGATGAAGAAATGATTACACTAATTTCATGGGACATCTTGCCATTGGTACCTTCTACCTTATAGCTTGTAGATGGGTGTATGGTATCAAATATTGTCTTGATGCCATTGTAGATCATTATAAGGTCAAACTTCTTGTAAAAGCTTTTAGTGTGTACTATAATATTTTCTCACATATTGTTGGTCTTAGATTTATTTGACCTTTTATTTTCCATGATGGTTAATCGTGTTCATCAGCTCCATAAGCTTGAAGTTTAAAATATTTTTTTAATGGTGTTGTACTAGTTTAACTTTACATGGAGCAACCCCCTAGGATAAGTTGCTTAGGGGCAGAAGAGCTGTAAACTATCAACTGTACAAGGCAATTTATTGTCTTAAACATATACATGAGTTTAGTTTCAATGGTTCTCTTTGGCTGTATTTCCTTGCACCGAAGGAAAACAAGATGGAAAGGAAAATAGGGAGGGGAGGAAAAATGAAAGGTGAGAAAATTTGTTCAGTTTCATATGATTAAAAATTTGTTCCTCCACGACAATAGGGGAGGCGGCGCGAGCAGGCTGAGGGCGATGGCGAGCGGCATGGGTAAGCGAGCAAAGGGCGGCCTGGCAGAGGGGAACGGTGGCTAGGGGGAGCCGATAGAGGGCGACGGCGGCAAGGGCAATAGCCACGAGGGCAGAGGGCGACGACGGGCTGGATGGCGAGGGCGAGCGACGTGGATTGCGGGGGCGAGAGCGAGTGGCGTGTTTTTTTACCTTGAGTTTTTTTGGGCGGAAAACAAAATGTGGGAAAATAAGAATTTTTTTTCCCTCCAAGGAAATGAAAGAAAAAGTACTTTTCTTTCTTTCCTTTCACTTTTCCCTCCAAGGAAACACTGTGTTAGACTCTGTTTACTTGAAGGGAAAAGAGAAGAGAAAGGAGTCCTTCCAAATGCTACCTGCCCAATTTGGGTGGAAAATGAAAACGTGACGTATGCGGCCCTCTCTTCGCCTGCCCCTCGTCTACCGCACTAGCCTCGCTTGCCTTGTCTGCCTTGTTATTGGTTAATTTATTAGTATGTCATTGTTATTGAAGTCTATTCCTTTGTGCTATATATGTCATGCTTTATTATGCGTTCACCCACTTTAATCCATTTGTTTCAACAGGTTTGATGGGATAAATTTACTTGCATTACTCTACTTGTATGATTTATATTTTATGGTTGCCACATTGATCCCATAAAAAATGTTCTCGTCAAGAATCCATGTCATGTTTTGTGTGAAAATGGACTGAGCATGTGAAAATTTTCATTCAACTTTCCTCTTTTTCTTTTTTACTGTTCACCATGTTTTCAGTTACTGATTTCAAGTATCTTTGAAATGATATTCCATGTCATGTTTTGTGTGAAAATGGACTGAGCATGTGAAAATTTTCATTCAACTTTCCTCTTTTTCTTTTTTACTGTTCACCATGTTTTCAGTTACTGATTTCAAGTATCTTTGAAATGATTGATATACAGACCATATCTCTTTCATCAAAGATGTTGCTGCGGCAAGACCGCCTGAGAATCTAAACCACTTATTAAACATTCTTCAAGCACGAGGTGAGGTTTTGCATAACTGTTATACTGAACTTCATTTTATTTTTAGAAAGTGTATATAAATCATTTTTGTGATTTTCTGGTAGGTTTAGTCAAAAATGAAATTCAACTAACATGAAAATGGTTTGTCTGAAGTGCTTTTATAAATATTACTCCCAACTTTTTATGTATGAATTTGAATATGATATTTTGTGGAATAATTTGATCCTCATCTCTTTGAGTGGCATTTACGATATAACTTGTTTCAGTTTTTTGTATTCTCATATGAAGTCAAGATTAAATTGGTATGCAGCTTTGCTATTAATTTCCTGGTACCGGATTCTGTTATATTAATAAATTGGTCTTTCAAATGTTTGAAATTGCTAGTAAATTATCATTGAGACTTTGTATATCCCACTATAAGTTATTTCTTTGAGTAACTTAAACACATTGCCCAAGTGCTACTGTAAATGCCACAAAAAATGAAAATGCTTTGACCTAAAATAATGGAGATAAAATGGCCATCTTCATTTATTGAGAAATTTTGTTTTTATTTCCTAGCTTCCTTCAATTTGATAGATTTTACCACATTATAATTTGATAGATCTTACCCCCAGAAAATTGAACCGGACTGAATCAAATAAGTTAGACCAGGCCAAGTTAAAATCATATGGTTCGATTTCGGTTCGGGTTCAAAATATTTTTTTTTAAATGAAAAAAGATAAATATATAAAAATTATTAAAAAAATAATTTGGTTCAACTCTGTTAGGAATATGATATGATATGTTTTGTTTACCTTAACGGGTTTAGGTTATAAACCCGTTATGATTGTGTTAAGTACTGTGCAACCCTAAATGAATGATAGGTTTTTTCGTTTCCTGCTCTAACTTGGTATCAGAGCAAGGTTCGTCCTGTCGCCGCCTTCTCCCATCGGCCAGTGTTGCCTTCCCTCATGCTACCTTCTTCTTCCCATTTTCTTATGTGTTGCTAACTGCACTCCGATCGCATGCCCTTGAGGGTCAGGCGCCGCGCCCCGTGCGTCTGGCGCCGTGATCCGTTGCCCTTGGGGTCATGGCAACGTGAAGCGCCATTCCTCTTGCCCTAACACGTCTCAGATCTCTCTTCTGTCACGTCTCTCGTGGTTCGGGGCTGATTCTCTCGCGGTTGTTATGCCTCACGATCAAGTGTCAACGTATCTGATTTGGGACCGCCTTCATCGCTGCACTCCTCGCCAATGTTTACAGCTCTTCTCCGACGTCGCCTCTTTCTCCATCTGACATCCTTCTTTGCCCCTGTGAATGGCTTCGTCCTGGGTGGAGCGATGAGTAGCAAAGCTTTTATTTCTTCTCGTTTTTCATGTCCTATTATTATCCTGCTTGATAACTGCCATGGCAATATTGGTATTTGATTTTATTTCTCTGTTCGGGTCTTGCTGACGAGCAAGGTATAAACTAAGCGGCGATTACCGCTTCTGAATTCTATCATTATGGATCCCTTCTCCTCCGTTGCAGATATTAAATCTAACAACACGTTTGGTACCACTATTGTCAAGTTTGATGGTACAAATTTTCCGTTATGGTCTCAATCTGTTCAATTGTTCTTGGGGTCTCATGGCAAAGAACACCATCTTACCCAGTCCACCCCTCCCACCACCGACCCCACCTATGAGGTGTGGGACCGTTCTGATATGGCTGTCTTGAATTTATTACTTCATAGTATGGACCCCAAAGTTGCCTCCACTATTATGTATCATCGGACCGTTCTGATATGGCTGTCTTGAATTTATTACTTCATAGTATGGACCCCAAAGTTGCCTCCACTATTATGTATCATCGGACCACAAAGTCAGCCTGGGAGTTCTTAACTAGCACCTACGCTTCCCGGAAAAATCTCAGCTATGTATTTTGTCTCTATGAGGAGATTATTCATTTACAACAGGAGGATCGTTTTTTCCAAGAGACTTATGCTCTGTTACAAGGCAAATGGGATGCGCTTTGCCAATATCATCCTGCATCCTCTGATATTGAGGTTACTCTACAACAGCGGCAAGAATTTTTGATGGCGAAATACCTATCTTGCTTGCATCCTAAATATTCAGCATTGAGCTCTCAACTGTTGGTGGACTCCACCATCACCACCCTTCAGGAGGCTTTCTCACGTCTTTTACGGGTCACTGCTTCCACTCAGCCCAAGGATCCGCCGAGCGCTTTGGCAGTTCCACATGCTCCTGCTCCTATGGGTTGCAGGCGTTCCTTTGGCCGTGGCCGGGGTCGTGGACGGGTTTTCCCCGTGTTCTCACTGTGGTCGCACCAATCACACCCCGGACCGATGCTGGCAAAAGTTTGGGCACCCTTCTGCTAGGGCGGCTATTACTATTGATGCTAGTCTTCCTGGCCCTACTGCTAGGGCGACTATTACTACTGTTGCTAGTCTTCCTGGCTCTTCTATTCCTCCTGCTGTGTCGGAGACGGTTACTATATCTGCAGCCGATTATGAGCGATTACTTCAGTCAGCCTCCAGCTCTACTGCCCTGTCTTCTACGCTCGTAGCTGCTTCTGCTCCTGTATCGGGTACAACCACTCTCGCTTCCTTTGGTTCTACCTGGATTGTCGATTCCGGTGCTTCTTTTCACATGACAGGTAACCGTACCTTATTTGCCACCTTATCCACCGGAAGTGTCTATCCCCCAGTGTCTATTGCTGATGGTTCTCTCGTTTTGGTCATGGGTATTGGGACTGTTTCTCTATCTTCTACACTAACGCTTTCTCATGTTTTATATATACCTTCTTTTCCTGTTAATCTCTTTTCTGTCTGTGCTTTTACTTCTCAATGCCACTGTAGTGTCACCTTTCTGTCTTCTCATTGTCAGTTTCAGGACCTCCGGACGAAGAAGACGATTGTTGGGGGGGCCTAGACGGGGTGGTATCTACACTCTCTCTACCACCTCTTCTCTTCAGGCTCTTTCCTCTACTGCGGTTTCTCCTGTTCAGTGGCACCACTGACTTGGTCATCCGTCATCTGCTCGTCTTCAACAATTTTTGTCTCTCCTATTGCGGCCTACTATCGCTTGTGATGCTTGCGAGCTGGGTAAACATCATCGTGCTTTCGTGCACTCAGCGTCTACCACCTGACATTTGGATCCCTTCCACCTTATACACTCTGATATTTGGGGTCTCAGTCCCGTTCCTGGCCGTGACGGTCACAAATATTTTGTTACTTTCATCGATGACTTTTCCCGTCTATGTTGGTGTTATGTTTTGATTAGACGGTCTGAACTTTTCGATGTATTTTGCAATTTCTATACAGAAATTCAAAACCAGTTTGGTGTTTCTATTAAGGTTTTGCGGTCTGACAATGCTCTTGAATATAATAGTACTGCTTTTCATTCTTTTTGTGCCTCTCGTGGTATTTTACATGAAACTACTTGTAGTTACACTTCGTCACAGAATGGGGTGGCCGAACGTAAAAATCGCTATCTTCTCGATGTAGCTCGCACCTTGTTATTCCACATGCAGGTTCCGAAGTCTTTTTGGTCAGATGCTGTTCTTACTGCTTCATTTCTTATTAACCGTGTTCCTACTCCGGTTTTGGGCGGTCGTTCGCCTTTCTCTCTTATATTTCCATCCAAGGTGCCCTTCTCTCTTGTTCCTCGCGTGTTTGGATGCCTGTGTTATGTTCACGTTCTTGGACCCGGGACTGACAAGCTCAGTCCTCGGGCTACTCGGTGTGTGTTTGTCGGGTATTCTCGAACTCAGAAAGGCTATCGTTGTTTTGATCCATCCAGTGGTAGGACTTTTACTAGTATAGATGTTACGTTTCACGAGCCTCAACCTTATTTTTCGTCTGTTCGGGCTTTATCCTGTTCCCCTGACCCTCTTCCGGTCTCTCTTTCTCTTCCTTCCTCCTCCCCACCCGATCCTCCTGCTGGCTCGCATTCCTCTGTGGTTCCATTGCAGGTTTATCGTCGCCGTCCTCGGCCTCCTCCCGCTGTCTCCTCTTCGCCGGTTGCTTCTGAAGCCGATCTTCCTATCGCCCTGCGCAAAGGCAAGCGTTCCATCAAGGCATTGTTATCTTGGCTATATATGTTGATGATATGCTTCTTACCGGAGATGACACATAAGGCATTGAGAAGACCAAACTTCACTTACAGTCTCATTTTTCCATTAAGAATCTGGGTACACCGAGGTACTTTTTAGGGATCGAAATTGCCTATAAGCAAAAGTGTATATTCATGTCACAGAGAAAATATGCTTGCTTTGGATCTTCTGGAAGAAATAGGCATGAGTGATTGTAAACCTGCCGATTCTCCATTGGTCCTAAATTAGAAATACAGCACAAATGTGGATTCTAAGTGTGTCGATGCTACTCAATACCGACGTTTAATCGGTAAACTCAATTATCTCACTGTCACCAGGCCCGATATTTCCCATGCTGTTAGTATCGTTAGCCAATTTATGCAACAACCCAAACAATGTCACTGGGATGCTGCCATTCGGATAGTTCAATATATAAAAGGATCTCCTGGTCAAGGGTTGAAATATTATCAGAATGAACATACTCGGATTGAGGCATACTCGGACGCAGACTATGCCGGAAATGTTGATGATAGAAAGTCATTTCCGGGTTTTGCACTTACCTTGGTGGTAACTTGGCAAAGTAAAAAACCAAGTGTTGTGGCGAGATCATGTTGTGAAGCTGAATACAGAGCTATGGCCCATACAATTTGCGAGATGATGTGGCTAAAATTTTTTTTGAGTGAATGTGGGATAGATTCCTCAAGTCCAATGAACATGTTTTGTGATAATCAGCTATCTTTATTGCTAACAACCTCGTGTTTCACGATCGTACCAAGCATATTGAGGTGAATTATCATTTTATCAAAGAAGCTATCAACAAGAATATTATTTGCACACTGTATCTGAGATCCGAAGACCAGATTGCTGATATCTTTACAAAATCTCTGGGACCTACAAGACTTAATCTCCTGTGTAACAAGCTGAGTTTGATTAATATCTTCTCTCCAGCTTGAGGGAGAGTGTTAGGAATATGATATGATATGTTTTGTTTACCTTAACAGGTTTAGGTTATAAACCCGTTATGATTGTGTTAAGTACTGTGCAACCCTAAGGCCTTGTTTCCTACGGTGGATGGAGAGCACGAGGGAAAGTAATTGGCTATGGAAAGGAGAAAGCTAGGGATGGAAATTATAACACGTGCTACGCACGTGAAAAGGGGAAAAAGCAGGCGTCGCCAGCTTCGCCGCCAGCTCGACAGTCTGAGCTGAGGTCGATGCTGCCACCACCATCATTGTCGAGCAAAGGCGGGAGCGACGGGAGACGCGGTGAGCTCGGGCGACGGGAGGAGGGAGGCAAGTCGGAGCGACGAGAGACGCGGCGAGCTTGGGGGTTGGGAGGAGGGAGGCGAGGCGACGGAAAGCTCACGACTGGAGGCGCGGCGAGCTCGATCGACGGGAGGAGGGAGGCGAGGCGCGAGCGGCGGGAGAGAGAGGGGACGGGAGACACGGCGAGCTCGGGCGACAGGAGGAGGGAGGCGAGTCGGAGCGATGGGAGGAGGGAGGCGAGGCAATGGGAGCAGAGGCGAGCTTGGGCGATGCGATGGGAAGTGAGGCAACGGGAGATAGACGAGATGGAAAGTGAGGCAATAGGAGAGAGAGGGGACGGGAAGCTGGCGACGGGAGGCGAGGCGAGCTCAGGCGACGGGAGAAAGGTGGAGGGAGAGGGAAGGAGGAGGGCGCGAGGGCGGGGGCGCCGACGACAAGGGAGAGGGAAGCGCTCCTCCACCTGCTCTGGTGCGGACGATGCTGTAGAATCCAGCCGCGCGAGAGGTGGGAGGTGGTGAGTTCATCGGCGTTGGAGGAGGGCAGCGCCGGCGACGAGGGAGAGGGAAGGACGACGGGTAGACGGGCGTTGCAGGCATTGCAACAGCTGAAACGCGTCGATTTTTTTGTTTCCGCCCGATTTGGGCGGAAGCCAAAACGGACGAAAATGAGCGCATTTTCCTTCTTGAATTCTTTCCTCTGCTTTCCATCTGTCGAAAGAAATGAGGGAAAGTATCCATTTCCTTTCCATCCGCTGTGGAATCCTCCCAAGGAAACAAAGCTAATGAATGATAGGTTTTTTCGTTTCCTGCTCTAACTAACTCGAATCAAGCCAAACTTGAAATTTTTGTTTCAGCTAAAGATCGGTTTTGTGTGAAATTGGTTCAGTTCAATTTTTAAAAATTTACAAAAAAAAAATTGGGTTGACCCCGAAGTTCGGGTCAGGTTGACTGACACGTACCGCAAGTGCACGGTAATGTCGAAGTAATATAAAAGATTGTCGAATCCTACAGGGAACAAGGTTAAGCAGTAGAAAATCTAAGTTTTGATAGTTAAACGAATCGAAACGGGGTTTTTATGAATTTCAATCGTAGACAAGAAATCTAAACAACGATGGAAGAGAATATATATGAGAAAGATCAGGGCAATGGTATCCACCGCGCTGACGATCTTAATTGCGATTAAAAAGGTCAATTACATGGATTCAAGGTTTTTGCATAAGGAACCTACCCCTAAGGTATAAGGTGTCCCCTCTCGGTGGTACACCTCAGTGTTTGTCTAGAACGGTTTCCTACTCTCGCGGTGGATCATTTTAAACAAACCCTATGCGTTCTGTGGAAGGTTATGAAATCCTTGAGTGAATACCAAGCACTCTCGTGTCATGGATTCACAAGTTTTACTAAGAGGATCCACCGTCACAATCCTCCTCTCGGTATGAATCATGATGGCTAAAACATGACAATACTTAGTGAATGTAAAATCACGAAATATGCAGAGTAAAATAAAATATGCCAACACAAAAATCCAAATAACAGTTTTGAATTAAGATTTGCAATTAACAATCATCAGCGGGCTTCAACCAAGCCCTGAAAAGAGTTTTAAACTATAGTTTTCATGGAATCACTCAAAAATCCCTCCGAGAAGATAGGAAAACTATAGGAAAGACGTTTCTGAGAGGGAGGAGATGATAAACCGAAGCCAAACCGGAAGAATCGTCAAGCTTCATTGATCTAATCTCGCAAAATTTGCCTCCAGAACATGCTGTCGCCGCCTTCCTTCACCCTAGCCACTCATCTGCTGATTTCTCGATAGTTTGGAAAGAAAAATTAGGCCTTTTATATTCCTTACATTCTCCTTTGAATAAGCTTTCCAAAAAGTGCTCTCTTGCCAAATTTGGACATCACTAGGGTTTAAATCGCCGAAATTCCGAGTGGATGTCGGGCTTCCCAGTAAGAATCACGGGTGAACCCCACGTGGTGAAGCTTGCTATGCAGTTTCATCGAGAAAGAAGCACCGGTGAACCCCGCTGGGTTCACTTGGTAGTGAAGTACACTGTGGATTTCTGCGTAGATTTCCTCAGAAAGAATCATGGGTGAATCCCGTGGGGTTTACCAGGTAGTGAAGAGTACTGTGAGTTTTGGTCATCAGCAAAAGCACTTGGCCGTATTTCTCAAACTAACTCCGATTGAGCCCAAATTTGGCTGGCAGCTTCGTCTTTTCTTAAGGAATCACCCCATGGCCTTAGAATCTTCAAAAGACTTCAGAATTGGGTGATTTTACCTGAAGTTTCACAAGAACGAGAAAAAGTAAAGATTCCGAAGCTTTTAAGTAAATAAGTCTTAAAAGAATATAAAAATATCAAAATAGGCCTAGACTTATCATAGAATAATAACAAAAATTGCTACTAAAGTGCAAGACATCATTGATCCAAATGGACAGCCTTGCACTTTAGTAGACTTGTTATAACAGAAAAGTTTGTTCTCATCATTATATATATATATATATATATATATATATATATATATATGAGCTTATATAATAGTTATATATCCATTGTACCTTTGAACAAAACTTTCAGGATTGTGTTTGGCAGTACACTCATGTCTAAGGCAAAGATTTGGCATCCCAAGAGGAATAAGCTTCCTTGAGAAATCAATGCCTTTATCTCATCAACCACTTCCATTGAGGACTGAGCATAGTTTCCTTTGGACTCCTAGGTTGCATATATCTGATAGTGATAAAGTAAAAGAAGAACAATAAAAGATAATCGGTCATAATGAGAAATAAAATGAGCTAGTAGACTAAGTGGCTTTGTGATGAGCAATAGGTAAATTAAGATCTAAAGGACAAGATGGTTTCAGACCTACTTCAAAAGGTACTGACTGAGCTGGTGGCTGATGTGATCGACCACTATACAAACAGGTAGGCCCTATAGAAGGAGATGAAGTAGTGGTAGTTTTATGAAGGAACTCGTATCTGTAGGAGTAGTGGACACAGAGACCAATGACTTGTGTACGAGAAGGGGAAGGATGGTGCCGTAGTGGTGACCAAGTTAGACTAGTGCTGTGAAGTAAGAAACATAATCTCTATTGTGGTTCTAGCAGTTAAAGTGATCCTATTATGAAGGGTTTACAAAATAGATCAGCTTATGAGTTGGCGTGTGAAGTCTTATTAACTAGTGAGTAGTGAGACACCAGTTTAGGTAAATGCGTCTTATGCTAATAGATGTCTTGTTCTTTTTCTTGAACGTAGAAGTTGATGTGTAGGCAGAAATAAAGGTTTATTACTATACTCTATCAACTTTATCACGAACAATTAAAATGAGGCTTATAAATAAGAGGTCAACTCATTATTTATGTGTTCATGTATTCTATTTCCTAAGCTCGGAAACTTTGTGCAGCAGATCCAATGAAAAACGTCAGTTTGGCTTTAAAACTAGTTATAATTTCTATAGGCCTGTATCTGTTTACATTGCATGTGTATCTGGAATTTTCCACTTCATTTGACTCGACTGGAGGTTGTAGGTGAAGCTGTAATATCACCTGCCGCTAAGGAAGGAGTAATTCCTCTTGTTATCCCTCTATCAGAAACTCCTTCAGGTTTTATATATGATTTTTTTTTTCTGCAGCATCAAACGATAACATATTATGATCTTTCACTTGTTTTTATCTGTTGAATCTTGCCTTGTTAACAGGTACACTGACATCGTTGTTGAGATGGCCAACTGCCCCTCCAGGGTAAGCATGTCGTTTTAACTTCTTCCTTGTAAGCTCTCTGTAGTAGTTGCTCCTGACAATTTTGATCTCTTTGTTTTCAAAGAGGCTCTTATTATCGCTCTGCTACAGGATGGAAATGCCAGTTGTGGAAGTTCGTAAGCATGGCGTTTGGCTTCTGGCAAAGAGTGTAAGAAATTGTAAACTGAGAGGCAACCATATCGATCATGCTTCTTCTTCATGTTTTAGCTTAATTTATTTTTTTTTCAAACCAGAAAATATTCTATATCACAAATTCACAATCACTCTATAGTATGTGTTCTCCTATCATATAACATGCTATTCAGTACCATTTCCTAATGACCAACTACATCTGTAGGTTCTTGATCTATGGACCATTTTAATTGGTCATTTAATGTAATTGGAGCTCTCATTTCATGAAAGATAATTATACTTTTGTATAGACTTCTGACACTTACTATGATTAGGCTTGAGCAGGCTGAATGATGAAAAGTGTTATTTTTATTCTGGAACATAACAACTGTTCAAGTTGGGATACTAGTGTACACTCCACTTGGTCCTAGATTGCTTAAGGACATGACCTAAATTTGTTCAAGGACATCACTGGGATCATTCTTTATGTTTCCCCATATCTTCATTCTAAGTTACACGACGACAGAGGCACTTCTTTCTTGTGCCCTTTGGTGCAACCTTCTCCATCTCGCTACGTTTTATGGTCTCTATGTAATGCCTGCCTTCTACACAAAGCCTTGAGGTGCGGATAGCTTCAGGTTCCTGAATTTTGGTCCATGTGCACTCCATTGTATAACATCCTAAAAGTCTTTCCACTCTTGTACATACTGTTCACTCAAAAAATTTGGTAAGCCCAGGTCTCCCTCCAAAACAAGTGCATCCAGCAGAAGGTGGTTGTCTAATGTATCTCATCTCTTGAACAGTCCTCTGATTCTATCAAGGAATAAAACATATGAATTTGGGCAACATCCATTTGTTTTCTTTGACTATGCTGCCCATGAAGGTTCTCTTCTTGTTTCCAGATTGTAGTAGTTCCACTTTTTAGATTCCAAGAGTGATGATGGTCAATTTTGAGTAGAACTATTCCGGCAACATCAAACTTGAAGGCCATGGCTTGAGGTAACTTAGTAATAAACTACCAGGAAAAGAAATTTTAAGTGATACTTTATTCACATTAAAACTAATAAATTATTATTTTGCTAAATAGTGTGTTTATGTGCTTTGGACTTGATGAGACAAAATTTTTGTCAAACTTCGCCACTTCTGATGTTTTGAGCTCCTACAAGGCTACGCAATCATTAATTTGCTACCATAAAAACTATAGTTGTTATTTTCTTATATGCATTTCAAGAGATAATACCAAATTGCTTCGTCAATAACTTTGCTAAAAAGTTAACATGAAGTTGGTCATCGATTTAGCTTTCTCATCAATTTAAAATATGTTAAACCATAAGCATCCTTCTGATTTCCAGGTTGAACAGTACATTCACAAAATCCTTGTCGAGGAAGATGCCAACACTCAAGATGGTAATTGCAGATTATGGGATGCTTCAGGTGAAGCCGGAGAAAAGCTGTATAAGAAGGGTGACTTTTTTGAGTCCGGTATTGCGGATCTTGATGTGTATCTTTTGAAGAAGGTGAAGATCAACCAGCAGAATTACTATGAAATAACTAGAGTATGTCTCATATAGTGTTGTTATGTATTCAGGTTGGATTGTTTCCAGATGTAATTGAGAGAAAAATTTCACGCCACCTGGAGAAAGGGGACCATGTAAGAAATTATGTTCGGTGATTTCAATTTTCAAGTATGAACCTTGTTTGTATTCTCAGATTTCTTACAACATTTTGTGATTTCCCCAATGATATAGGTCTCTGCCATGATTACTGGAGAATTCTACACAAAGAAGCACTTTCCTGGATTTGGGCGCCCTTTTGCATTCAATGCACATCTTTTGCTAAAGTTTGTACTGAAGAAACAAGTCTTGGCTGATTACTTGTGCCAATAAATCAGTTCTCCATCTTATGCATGATAGTGTCTTCTAGGGTTGGGCGTCATCTTGAAGCTAAAGATGCAGCTCGGGGGTCCCTTAAGTCACCATGGTGGACGCTAGGCTTTAAATACCAAGTATGAGTAGCTAAGTGTGATCTTCAGTCTTTTTATGATTGTTGCTATATGAATATATTTCTCATGTGCTTATAACCCAACTACTTGTGTTTGCTCAGGAAGTTGCTGTGATTGCAGAGTGGGAGGAGGAGCAAATTGAATACATGCAGGAAAAAGTGACGGAAGAGGGTAGACAGGAAGACCTAAAGAAGGGTAAAGCACCAGAACAGGTTTGCTATATTTATTCTTCGAAATGCTACTATGAAATAAAGGCATTTTAAGATGAATTTGTATTGTTGTATTTGCAATATGTAGGTGGCATTGGATGAAGCTGCATTTTTGTTGGATTTGGCCTCAGTTGATGGGACCTGGGATGAAGTTGTAAATCGTGTTGCCAACTGTTATGCGAAAGCTGGACTACATGATATCTCGAAGTTCATCCTTTACAGGGAGTAAATTTCATGAGCTCTATAACTAGGTATGTGGCATCAATAACTCCTCTTTCCTTGTTTTCCTGACCTGGAATTTTAGGATATGATTCCTTAAGGGATATTCTCCAATTTGGAAATAATTGACTTTCCAAAGGTGAAAAAAAGAAGAAAATGTTTAAGATGATTCTAAAAAGTACATAAGAGATCATATAACTAAACATGACACTACATACAACTGAAGTAGTGTATAAATTTTCTAGAGTTATTTTTTAGTAAAATCTGAAACTTAGCTTTTGCTTAGTTTGAGCCATCGATACAGAGTACAGTTATCTACAAGATTACCACCCGTAATGATGAAATGATCTTAGCCTTCTTGATATGATGTACACATTTCATATCCTTAATCATACCAGCTTACTGTTGTTTGATCTGAGCAACAAACGTTCTCATTTATACAGTATCTATGAAGATGTCATGTGAAGCATACTTGCAATTACAAATAAGAGATTCGTAACGTGTCTTAGCACTTTTACAGGTAATCTCTGGCAATCCATACAAGTACAGTGCTCCCAGAACAGCAAGGAAGGTACACGGAGAGATCAGTTTCTGGTCAGCTGGTGCCATTAGTTTGCGCTTACCAATAGTTTATACCGCAGTCGTCCATGGTGTTCCTTATAGATACTATTCCTTTTTTGGCTTAAAGTTCACTCAAAGAGAGCAAAATTTAATGCTCACGGAGAAAACAAAACATTACTACTGATTTCTTGTGCTAGTTACTACAAGCATTATGAAATATTGACTCAACTGTGGTTTCTTTGCTGGGAATTCTGAAGTAACTTTCAATCTGGCGTGCTTCCTCGTGTGTAGACTGATGTAAACACCGGAAGCATAGTTGTCTAATGTAATTTTTGTTCCACATTGTTACTTTTAGTAGTTATATGCTCCTCAGCTTATAAAAGTTATATTCTTTAATTGCTTGAATTCTCCATTTTTACTTTAACAATTAGGATCCACACCCTGCCATCCATTTCACTCCTTCAGATTCGCCTGGTTTTAATTTTTTTTAAGTTGATTTCATATGATTTACTGCATCACTTCTAATGTTCAAATCATCAATCTTTTTATGTGCAACACCTTGAGTTGGGTGGCAGGCAATGCAAAATATCAGATAAACATCTCATATTGTAGACCCCTATGAAGAGCATTAAGAGTTGGGCACTTCTATCAAATGGTGACAGACGAGCACTAAGGTCTTTTAGATTGTACACTCTAGTAAGCACATCATCACCACTTGGGTCTAATTAAAAATTTTATTATGTTCTAGTCGGCTTATATTTCACTTGCCGTAGGACATTCGATGATTCCCTTTGGCTAGTCTGTGGCATTCTTTGAGAATAAGAACAAAAGTTTTTTTTTTTTGCCATAATATGTACGTGTTATAGTTGAATATATAAAATAGTGTCTTACTTTTTGATAATGTAGCTCCATGTGATTTATTGGTATTAATATGCAATAACTGACCTTTTATATGTAACACTTTGAATTTGTGATACTAATAATATGGTTAGTGTTATGAATAGTTGATACCACAAAGTATGATAAATAGCATAAGAGTTTACTATGTATAGGAATGCTTAAATCAAACAAATAATATATACGCACCAAAGTCTTCAAGAGTTGTATGCTTTGATAAGTATATTATCACTATATGAGTACTACATTAGGAGAAAAAGTATCTCATGAATGTTACATTACTGGGTGAAATAATTGAACTTTAAATTTTGATGTTCAACAAGGGACTTGCTTTGCATGAAGGGATGAAACTTGGGTTGAATCGAGCCCTAAGAGGTGAGTTTGTGGAGTACAAGATTGAGGGAGTAGTTGATGCGCTCATAATCAAGGATGAACTCGAGGATGAGGTGGTTCTTAAGCTTTAGAGCATAACTTAGGATTTTGAATGATATGCCCCAACTAATGTAGCCTTGGAGTGCTAGGAGTTTGAGAACTATGGTAGAAATAGTTAGAGTTGTTCAACTAATTCAATTCAACTGAGTTGAACTCACCCAATTTGATTCAATTCAAACTATACTTTAAAAAAATAAATCAAAATTATAGTTATTTTTAAAAAGCCCAAACTAAAATCAAATTAAAAAATTTTAATTTGATTTGGGTTAAATTGAATTTAGTTTTTTTTATTATTTTTAAAATAAAATAAATAGTATAGTCCAAATTTTGATTTGATTCGAGTTTGATTTTTTAATTTCACCCACCTCATAAACAGAAAAAAAATCTTAAGCACCTTGCCCTCCGCTAATCGGGAGCTTCATCCACTGCACATACTGCTTTGGGATCCATGCATGCACAAATCCGAAAGCAAATGAATGGATGGATGAAGTGCCCCACTTAAGGGGGCACTTAAAAGATTTATTCGATGGACAGAGTTGCGAGGGCACATAGTTTGATGTCAAGCTTGAAGGTAAGTAGATAGAAAAATTAATAAAAAAAATCTTAAGTGCCCCCACGTGCTAAGCGGGGCGCTTCATCCGCTACCCATATTGCTTTTGGGATCCCTGCATACATAAATCCCAAAGCAAATGAATGGATGGATGCACAAATTTTCTCCGAAAGCTACTTTCCGAGCCAATTTTCGGAAAACTGCTTACCAGCCATTGATTCTAGCACAAATCTCAAGGTAAAATAATGTCATAGAAATTTAGTAGTACATAATAAAAATTTAAATAAAATTTTGTTAAAATATAAGTTAACTATAGTAACTAAGTTAGTACTAAGTAACTAAAATATTTTATAAATTATTTTTTTATTTATGTATATTTTTTATATATATTATAATATCGTGAAAATTTAATACTACATAGTAGAAATTTTATATCGTGGAAATTTAACACAATATAGTAGAAATCTAATTCTATGGAAATTCTTCGTAGAAATTTAATACGAGATAGTGATAGAAAATCTTTTTAAAAAACCTAAGTTAACTATAATAATTAGCTTAATACTGAAAAAATAAAATATTATACAAGTTATGTATATTTTTTTATAAATTTTTATGTATATTTTTATATTGTAAAATTTTAATATAATATAATAAAAATTTAATTCTGTTTTATCACATATATTTTAGTTTGAGATTTGCGCTGAGGCAAGAATCAAGTAGATGAAACTGTCGCTTGAAGGCTTTTGTAAACGGTTAGTCGGTTACTCTTAACTCACTTTGCTGCATCAAGTCCAAACTATAGAATCGGTCAACCAAGTTTGACACTTTGACTTGGTGGATAGGTTCATCGTAAGTCGTAACATAGAATGGGTGCCTTTCCAATCGAATCTGCCCAATCCAAATTGCTAGAGCCTTTTCAACGTAAAAAATTAAACCTAAGTAGCATATTAAAAATGCGTCGGATGCTCTCATGCTCATTGAAATGTAATTTCTTCATCCTCGAATCGTCTAAAATTAACTCATATCTAGTTTAAAAATCATCTTACTTTATTGTATAAAATAATTACGGCACGATATTAATTATAATTTATAATGCTAATTAAATTTTAAATAGTTTAAACTCATATAAATTAATTAGCTTTAAAATAATTTAATCATAATTCAAATCGTATCAACTAACAGTCTAACACATGCATAAATATAGATTAATTCGGTATATGTTTAAGTTATATTATCCTTTGTTCGATTGGCGACATCGATGATGGCGCTTCGACCTAAGGCTGCCTTGTCCTCTGCGGCATCCTGTCCTCCACCTTACCTTCGTAAACCCTCTGCGTCCCTTCCCCTCTTCCTTTTTCCACCTCTTCGATTCCGTTCCCATCTGCCTCTCAGGCTCAAGGCACAAACAACACCCTGTTCATCCATGTCTTCTCCTTCGCCCATCTTTCTACCGCATCTCCAATTCGACGGCGTAGACGATTTTGACCAAGTAGGAAAGCAAGATGAACTAGTACAAGTAGAAGAAGATGAGAAGGATGAAGAAGAGGCTTTCGACCCCATCCTGGATTTCTTCAAGTCCCGCTCTTCCTCTACCTCCACTGACCCACAGCAGGAGGGACGCCTCTTACTCCAGAGGAATCGCCGCACTTCATGGCGCATTGCCAACGTTGATCTCGCCACCGATGTCGAGGAGGAGGAAGAAGAAAGCCTGGTACTAGAATCGCCTTCTGAGGTAACAGAGCCACCTCCCAATGATGGAGTCGTTGGAGAGATCTTGAACGTCGCTAGGAACCTCCCGGAGAACGCCACGCTGGGCGATTTCTTGGGAACGTATGCCGGGAGGGTCGTGGAAGGGGACTGCATCGAGCTGCTGGGAAGGATGGGGGAGGAGGGCTTGGCTTGGGGGTGCTTATACTTGTTCGAGTGGATGGGGCTGCAAGAACCGTCGCTCGTGACGCCGAGGGCGTGCTCGGTCCTGTTCCCGGTATTGGGGAGAGCTGGAATGGGGGATAAGCTGTTGGTTCTCTTTCAGAACTTGCCCAAAGCAAAACGATTCAGGGATGTCTGTGTCTACAACTCTGCAATTTCTGGTCTTGCATCATGTGGGAGGTGAAAGCATATCTCTGCTTATTGGTTTCGTTAATGCCTAATGATTTAAGATAATTCATAGGTTAATTCTTTTTTACTTATTAAATCGAATGGAGATAGTTAGGACCAAAGCTTCAAGTACTGTTTTTCTATTTCACCCACCTATCACTAGTCAGTTCACTCTGTACTGTAATATCATTAATCTGAAACAGCACGCTAATCTTCTTATGGGCTCAGTAACTTTGCTATGTACCAAATGTAGCATGTCTTCCCCGCCGGTAGATATTTAAATCCTTGATTGGCTAACATCTGAGTGGAAAATTAGAATCTAGCTAAAGTAAAATTTTGAGTTGCTGCCTGGTAAAAGCATGTTTAATGGAATGAAACTTTGGAACATAGTCTTGATTTCTGTGAGTGTTTCCACTATCTGCATAGGAAACCATTGTGAAAATGCTATGGCAGTATGGGAGCATGTTATTGAAACCTTATTTTAGTACAAACAATTTTTTCAAGAGCTTTTTGGTCTTCATCTTTTGTAGATCCAAATAGAAATATATTTTTCAGTTCATTACAATTTATTTTCAAACCCTTTTAGTCCTAAGGTACATATCTCTGCTCTTTTTCTTGTACATGCAATTCGTAGAACTCCTTTTCGTAGTTACTATAGTGATGTTGTTCAATATGTTTGAGTAAAATATTGCTAATAGTAACTCAAGTGATCTGATTTTTTTTAAAACATCATATTAATTAAGGATTTCATTTTATACATATATATAGGAGCGGTTTGAGAGCTACATGTCATTGTTATTGAGGAGCCTGAATGTGAAAACTGTCTTCAATGCAATCAAAGCAAAATCCTCAAGAGTGTGCTTGATAGACGATAGTGTAGTTTTAAATTTTTAGTAAAAATGAAATCTAAAGAACTTTTTGTAGTTAGTTTTTAGTTTCCAGTTCCATAAAAACTCATTTGGTTCATCTACATAAAAAATTATTGTTACATCACACATGTGAGAGGACACAAGCTAGGTCTATATCTGATGAATAGCCAGCTAAGAAGGTGCACTAATTAGATGACTTTCTATTACTGGATTTAAGAGACTTGTAAAAAGATTTACCTATTTCTTTATTTTATATTAATTAAGATTTGATTGAGTGTTCACTTATCCTAAAAGCTTGTGCCCTTAAGGAAAGGGCTCAATTAATATATTCAATAAGTCTCTAACACCCTCCCTTATATTCAAGGCGAATGAAGCTTTGACATGTAAACCTATGATTTTCTCCTCATAGTAGTTGTTAATATTGGTAGATCCAAAATATCACGAGAAAGCGTTTTAAACTCATGATCATGCTTTGACATCATGCTTTAATTTGGTTGGGTGATCACTTATTCTAAAAAGATTTAGCTATTACAGGGCACATGCTAGATTATATCTATGATCCCACTGTGTTAGTCTTGATGGTTTATACACCCTTCTTTATATACGGGTGCATATAAGTCCTTAGGACCAGTACATTTAGATTGATATTTAAAGCTTTGGACGAGACTAGGTTAAATGGTGAACTTTGCAACAACTACTATTGTAGGTTTTTTGCTAAGTTGCTCAGTTATAATCTTTACTTACCTAACACATAAACGTGTGTAAAATTTTGAATCATCTGCTCTTTTTGTTCGTGCATTATTAATTATTGAACTTGCCTTTGGTAGAAAACTAATGATTGCTACGAATGCTTTTTGTAAAAATTTGCTGGTGGACTAGTAAAAAGTGGACAATAGCAAGCTGTCCAATACTCTAGATTAATCATCAATTTAACTTCGAGTGTCTTGTTTTTTCACTTATCCTATGCCTGATTCAACAGATCCCTTGTGGTGCTTTCAATTGTAACTTTGGTTTGTGATACTTGGCCTATTGCTGCTGCTTTGGTTTTTTTCAGGCCTGTACAATCGGTTAACACCTACTAGTTTTTAACATTTTATTACAGATATGATGATGCATGGAAAGTGTATGAGTTGCTTGAAGCCAATAATAGCAAGCCAGATCACGTGACCTGTTCGATACTTATTACAGCCATGAGAAGAAGTGGTAAGAAAGTGAAGGACGTTTGGAAATTCTTTGAACGGATGAACATGAAAGGTGTCAAATGGAGTTTAGAGGTAATCGGTTCTCTTATTAAGTCCTTCTGTGATGAGGGATTAAAAAATGAAGCTCTTACCATTCAAGCAGAAATGGAAAAGAAAGGAATTCCATCTAATGTCATAATCTATAACACCATAATGGATGCATACAGTAAATCTGGGCAAGTTGAAGAGGCAGAAGGGCTCTTTCTTGAGATGAAAGAAAAAGGACTGAATCCAACTACAACAACCTATAACATTCTAATGGATGCGTATAGCAGAAGGATGCAACCTGAAATTGTTGATTCTCTAATATCTGAGATGCAAGATTTAGGATTAAAACCAAATGTCAAATCATATACCTGCCTTATAAGTGCCTACGGAAGACAGAGGAAAATGAGTGACATGGCAGCAAATTCATTCATGAGGATGAAGAAAGCTGGAATTAAACCTACATCACACTCCTATACTGCCTTGATTCATGCGTACTCAGTCGATGGGTGGCATGAAAAAGCTTATGTTGTATATGAAAATATGATAAGAGAAGGAATATCTCCTTCAGTAGAAACTTACACCGCTATGCTTGATGCATTCAGGCAAGCTAATGACGTTGATAAATTACTAGAGATATGGAAATCTATGTTTAGCAACAGGGTTGTGGGTACAAGGGTTACATTTGACATTGTCCTGCATGGTCTGGCAAAACAGGGCCTCTACATTCAAGCCAGAGATGTGATGCATGAATTTGGAAATTTTGGCCTGCAGCCAACAGTGATGACCTATAACATACTGATGAATGCATATGCAAGGGGAGGGCAACACTGCAAGTTGCCGCAATTGCTGAAAGAAATGGATGCTCTCAATTTAAAGCCTGATTCTGTGACTTATTCCACGATGATATATGCATATATTCGTGTACGTGACTTTTCTAGAGCATTTTATTACCACAAGCAAATGATCAAAAGTGGGCAGGTGCCAGAGGCCCAATCCTATCAGAAATTGCGGGCCATTTTGGATGTCAAAGCCGCAACAAAAAATCGGAGAGATCGAAGTGCTATACTTGGAATCCTGAATAGCAAATTTGGCTTTAAACGCAAAAAGGGCAAGAAGGATGAATTCTGGAAAAACAAAAAGAAATGATCTATGATGGACAGAGGGGTTGATGCTAGAAAATGATCTATCAAACACTTAATGAAATCATAATACACATACTCAGTTATCTTTGTTAGGTCTAATCAATGAATCTGGCTTTACCTCATGGTTCTATTATTTCTTCCTCATAGGAGGAGCACACCTTCCAGTGCAGGCATGCCAGGGCAGACCAAGAAGATGCAATTTGACGGCCATCTCCGCCTAATAATTAGATAAAACGACGTCTTAATTTGCTTTGAAGCTCACGTAAATGGTTTACTTGGATTCTATCTTGTACTTTTGTTCTGATGAAAAGATGATCTTGCAAGATTATCTTGTAGGTTGACTATTTTTATGGCGGCGTAATACCTTTCAGGTAATCTTTTTCTCACTGTAATTATTGGAGTGTGCAGTATGCAACTTGTAGGCGTTGGCTTAGAAAAAGAAAATGGTTGATATTTCTTCATTACTTGTCATATTGTAAGGTTCATTTCATTTTCTATTTGTTGCTTATTTGGAACAAGATAATGACGAGAATATCATAGGCATGATTTTTTCCGCCTGTCCTGCAATTGCTTTATTGGCGGACTTGTAGCATACAGTTCAGAAGCGAAGCGGGATCTTTCTCAGGTTCATGAAAATTAGGAACTTCGCCTAAGTGTTAGGCCCTGAGCTCCCTGGTTCAGCCCAGGGGGTGGCCCAGACCCAAGCCCAAGCCCACAAAGAGAATGCGAAGTCAAAATTGGGGCGTTGACCCCAAACGCACGAACACGCGTGGCGATGGCGTCTTCGCGTGCGAAACGGACAACACAGCGCGGCGAAGTCTCCCCCACAAGCTTCGGTCGCAGCGAGGCGGACGGACGCGGGTCGCGGTCATCAGATCCGTGTGAAGAAGACGCGGCGTCTTCAGCGGCCAACACGGATGCGGACGTGAACGCACAATGGGAACGAAGATCGCGGACGCGGATGGCGGCGTGACGCGGTCTCCGGAGGAGTTCTCGGATGAGGAGGGGCGAAGGAATCGGACGCGGCGGCAACAACTCGGGCGCGGCGTCTTCGCGTACGAAGCGGGCAGGCGACGAGATCTTCGGCGGAAGACCTGGGCGCGAGACTTTCGGAGCTACTACCGTGTCGCAGTGGAGAGCAGAGGCAGCGGGAGTCTCCCTATAAAGGTCCGACGAGGCGGACGAGATCAAAAGGGAGACGAGGG
Source organism: Costus pulverulentus (assembly GCA_027562315.1). Classification (NCBI taxonomy): domain Eukaryota; kingdom Viridiplantae; phylum Streptophyta; class Magnoliopsida; order Zingiberales; family Costaceae; genus Costus; species Costus pulverulentus. The sequence goes on from CM050438.1 coordinate 140,376, forward strand.
CCGAAGAGAACATCGGCGATCGAGTTCTGAGCGAGAGCGTGTAACGGTGTTGAGAGACTTCGCCGACGAGAGAGAGAGAGAGCGACGAGAGGTCGTCGGCGCAGAGGAACGAGGGTTTTTGTAATCTTTGCTGAGTAAAGAGGAAATTTTCCCTACCTTTGAGTCCCTCTGTTTCTTCCGAGTTCATCCCCTGTTTTCATGCGTCTTCGCGACGGCCGGCGATGGAGGTGCTTCGGTGTTCATCAACGCGTCGACGACGAGTGTAGCGGCGTTCTTGGCCGGCGACGAGAGCAGGAGCGACTCCGGTTGGCGGTAAGGCGAAGACGCAGGCGGGATCTCTTTCATTGCCGGCTCCTTCCTCCGGCGAGCCGCGAGCGAACGCAGGCGGGCGCTCGCGCTGCGAAGACGACGGCTTCGAACGCATTGGGCGTTCGAAACGAAGAGAGTCAACGGTCAACGACGGAATTCGGATTTCGATTTCGAAATCGAAATCGAATTCATCGCTAACGCAAACAAGGACGTCAGCAAGGAAATTTCGGCGTGGCGAGATTTCGATCAGAGGGCTGACGTCACGCCGACGTCAGCAAGGGTTGATTTTGACTTCGGTCAAAATCTGATTTGAGATATTTTGATTTGGGGTTTTTCGATTCTTTCTCGGATTTCCTAATTAGGGTTAGAGTTTCTTGAGCGACATTGTAATTTGGGAATAAAAAGTTGAGCAGGAAACTAGGGTTTCGAATTTGGGGACGAGATTCGGTCCGGAAACCCTAGCGCGATCACGTTCTGGTGTTCCGCCGGACGGTTCTAGGAAGCGGATAAGCGCTGTTTTTAGACCGTTCCGACCGGGGCGTGACACCACGCCCCGGTTGGATTGGCCTAATAACAGCCCTTAACCGCTGTCTCAGGACTATCCAGCGGAATACCGGAACGCAACTCTCCTTAGGGTTTCCGACCAGAAATTAGAAACCCCCAATTACCCCAATTTAATTTTATCCCCAAAATACAATTCGCACGGAGAAATCCGAGAAACCCTAATTCAGGAAAAATCAAACCCTAAATACCTCAACTCAATTTTGACCCGAGAGTCAAAATTATATCCTTGCTGACGTCGGCGTGACGTCAGCCCTCGATTGAAATCTCGCCGCCGCGTTAAATCTTCTCTGCTGACGTCGTGCTGGCGTCAGCCGTACCGATTTCAAACGAAATCGATTTCGATCGCGAAATCAGCGTTGACTGGCTGATTCCGTTGACTTCCTCCTCGTTTCGAACGCCGTTCGAAACGCTCGCCTTTGTCGTCGCCTTCGAGCTCGCGACGCTGCTCGCGTCGCCTCCGCTGCCGAACGCCGCCGCGTTCACGAACTCGCCGAAGCCTTCCGTCGACGTCCCAACGGTCGCCTGCTACCGGACGCGTCGCCGGTGATATCACACAGATCGGGGAAACGAAGGAGAAGAGGAATAGCTCTTTATTCACCTGGAAAGAGTTACAAGCCCTCTCCCTACTCCGGCAACCCCTGTCGCCGGTACCCGCTCCCCTCCCTCACCGTCGGCTCACCAGCCGCGGTTACAGTTCTCTCTATGCGCGCTCTCGTCGAAGCTTCCCCAAGCCTCGTTTTTGGTCGTCAATGGCGGAACTCCCACTCCTGTTGCCCTTGCCTCGGCTTTATTGGCAGAGAGTCGCCGCCGCCTCTTCAACTCCCGCGACGACCGCGTCCGACGCCCTCGCGTCCGCTTCCTATGCGCGATGAAGTCGCCTGCAGCCGCCAACGTCCGCTTCCAACGCTGCTGACGAAGATGCCGAAGAACTCGCGTTCCCTACGCGAGCTGTCGCGTCCGCCGAACGCGAAGAGGAGGAAGCACACGTTCCGCACGATGCGTTGTTCGCCAAATCGAGCCCTGTGTTCGGCTCCTTGTGTGGGTTTGGGCTTGCATGTGGCCCATTGGGCATTGGGCCGAACCGGTTGAACCGGGGCCTAACACCAAGTATGCTATACCTGGAAGTTGATTGAATTGGGTGCCGCGGATGTGCTACGAAGTTAGCTTGCCTATGGCCGTTTCTGCGCTTTCATGGTTAAAAATTATCGTAATTTTCATGGAAAACTAATTATTGATATTATCCCAGATAAGAACGTTAAGACCTAGGCAATGTGTACAACTCGTGATATGCTGCGTATGTAGTTTGAACAAGCCAAACATTATGTTTCTGATTCCTTTGTGTGCACTTAACACGTCTGTTCTACTTCGGTTATTGTTCGTGCTATGATATAATCTAAATTCATAAATTATTTTAATTTTCTGTTTTTACTCTTTCTTTTCTTAGGAAATGAAGAATATAAAATCTTTTGTACAAAACACAATATAAAGACGTTGTTGACGGTCATGATTTCTTAGAATTAAAGTTGCATTGGTTCAATCTCATTCTAAAAGATTCTTAACAAGATTCATATAGAGGAGAAATTTACATCGCATATTTGTGATTTGGATTCACTATTCAAATATTAAATTATTTATACTTATTTTTTTAAAAAAAAAATCAATCATATAATATTGAAGATACATGATATGGATCGCCTTTCATATGTATCCAATGGAAGCTGTTGAATAGATGCTGCTCGATCGACTTGTCAATACTTTTAAGAAAACATCCATTTGGTGATAATAATTTTTCAATCTGATGCCTCCAGGTGCAGATCCTCGTATGAATTTTCAACATGTGCTCGCCTAAAAAATATATGAACTGTTCTGTCCATGAAAATGTTTTCTTAGAACTTTGTCGAATAGGCACCAGGTTAAACCTTTAGTCGAGGATATGTGAACTGGCCTTGTCTTTATAGTTCCTGTTCACTCAGCGTGGCTACATTGAGCATGAAGTTGCAGTCCTTTCTCTCTTATACAAGCTTTCAGGAGAGGTTAGCTTCTGAAACATCACTGGGTGCGTGTGCATGGCTTAGGAAGAAAACAAGAACCGTTACAAGAGCAATGTAAGCCAGCGCCTCTGGCCCATGCCATGCCATATCTTCTGCTCCCAGTATCACAAACGTCATGCATGAAGAGCCTACGACCACAACTCTCAACAACATTAATCTTGATCTACATTACTTTTACAGTTCGCATTACAACTGCCAAAATTAATCATCAATCGATCCCTCCCTCCAGCTCCACCTCCACCACTATATATATATACACACGCAACCTCTTCATCCACCCTCACCATCGAAAGCTAGCTATCTCCTCTTAGTTCTCCATTCCACTTGCTCAAACTCACCACCATCGACAGCATGGGGAGAACTTTTGCCTTCGCCATCGTCCTTGTAGCATTAGCTCTCACCGGAGTGGCCCACGGCATTCCCTTCACGGAGGAGGACCTCGCGTCGGAGGAGAGTCTGTGGAAGTTATACGAGCGGTGGCAGACCCACCACGGCTTGTCCCGCAGTCCCTACGAGAAACGATACCGCTTCAATGCCTTCAAGGCAAATGCTAACTACATTCTCGAATCCAACAAGCAGGCGAAGCCTTACAAGCTCAGCCTCAACAAGTTTGGCGACTTGACGAGGGAGGAGTTCAAGAGGATGTACACTGGGACGAGGACTCGCCGCCCCGCCGCCTCACTCCGATCAGGCAGCGGCGGCCGAAGGGTGAGCTTCATGTACGAGAATGTCACCAACGTCCCCCCGGCTGTGGACTGGAGACAGAAGGGGGCTGTCACCGCCGTCAAAGACCAAGGCAAATGTGGTAATAAAAAATCCTTATAATGTTAACTTTTTTTCTTTTTTTTCAAATTCCATCTCTGCAAAAGAAGAAGAAAATTCTGTCATATCGCAGGCAGTTGCTGGGCTTTCTCGACAATCGTTGCAGTGGAGGGCATCAACCAGATCAGAACCAACAAGCTCGTCTCCCTATCAGAGCAGGAACTGGTGGACTGCGACACCAAGACCAACAAAGGATGCGATGGAGGCCTCATGGATGATGCATTCACCTTCATCGAGGAGAACGGAGGGATCACAACAGAGGCAAACTACCCTTACGTAGCCCGGCAGAAAACATGCAACGTGGCCAAGGTACGTAGATGCATAAATAAACTGATCGAAGTTAATATTCCAATTAGTTAATATTAATAACACACCAAATTAACTTTTGGACGTACATGTACAATTAACTTGCAGGAGAAATCCCATGTTGTCGTGATCGATGGGCATGAGGACGTCCCCCTCAACAACGAGGACGCTTTACTGAAAGCAGCCGCAAATCAGCCTATCTCAGTCGCCATAGAGGCCGCCGGCGAAGATTTCCAGTTCTACTCTGAGGTCGACTACGATTAATCATTGATCGAATCTTTCGTAGCCTTTAAGTTGATCCTCTAACTGGACATTCATTTACGTGATCATGCATGCGTGTAGGGTGTCTTCACTGGGAGCTGCGGAACAGAGCTGGATCATGGAGTCGCCATCGTCGGCTACGGCACAACGTCACCGGAAGGGATGAAGTATTGGATAGTGAAGAACTCGTGGGGGGCAGACTGGGGCGATCATGGCTACATAAGGATGCAGAGAGGGATTTCAGCCGGCGAGGGCCTCTGTGGCATTGCCATGGAAGCATCGTATCCCATCAAGACATCTGCCAACCCAGTTCACGAAGAAGAAGGTCACCTCTGATGAGCTTCGGAAAACCTTGATTCTGCCATACGTCTTTATCATCAAATCCCATATATGCATCCAAATCAATATGGAAATAAAGTGAAACAAACTAATGATAAGGGATTTATAATATGTAATAAATGTACGGTATTGATTAATAAATGAAGTTGGCTAATATCTGGTCAAATTCCCTAGTTCTATTGATCATCTCAGCACTCTGGTTGTCAAGCTAGGATTGATAAGCACCTGACATCAAGGCTGGTTAGTCATGTCGTTGATAAAATGCATTTATGGATCTCCTTCTTGATAGCATGTAGCCCCTCTGTACTGAACAAGCGTTTGGTGCTTGGGCTTCACCTCAGACTTCATATGAAGTCAAAGAACAATCATTATAGAACTAGTGTGGGGCATGTCACTTGACTCGGAACAAATCGCCGTAAATTTTGAATAGACAAAATGATGGCTTCTCAGATCTGTTGACAAGTTAAATTGACATAACTCGTGTGCTCAATGCTCAATCAACTAGAGAGAGGAGCACCACTTCTATGGATTTGGTAGCTCATGCTGGAGCAGAGTTGATTCCTTGATTACTTGAGTAAGTTCTAATTGCCACATTAGAAAATTTTGTCATTATGGTACAATGAGCTTGAGTTAGTTTTGGGGTTAGGTATTCTATGATTCTATTATAGGTCAGTTCCAAGTTGATCACCAACAAATGGGCTTCATAATTTTCAAATATGATGTATAGATAAATGGTGCACACTTACTCAATTGAAGCTATGATTAATTTGACCAAAAAGTAGGTTTTCAAGGTGGAGTTATGGTTCTTGAAGCTGTCTTTAAGATCATCCGATTATATATTTTGTTATCTAATATTTTAGTGTTAGACCATCAATTTCTTCAACAGGGATGTAGTGATTCTAGATATAATTAATAATGCATCGTGTTTCATGTTCAACTTGGCTACACCTCTGTAGCTAAAGTTCAACTCAAGATCAATCCCATACCTCCCTCTATTTGTCTTTGGGATTCTACTCGATCTTGCATTTGTTGAATAGCTTTCTCTATTTGCCTCTATCCCCGATCATGATAGTTTGTTTAAGCATTTCACCTCATGATCTTAGAATTGATGACCAAGATTGTGCTTATTGTAATTATTGTTTTAGTGGATAGTTGATAAGAGCATACCGCAAGTGCACGGTCTATCGCGTAATAAGAAAATATCGATCCCACAGGGACTAGGGGTCAAGTACTAACTAATCAGTTAATCAATAGTTAGGTTAACGATTAATGGAGAAATGTCTAATGTCCTAATGCAAGTAAGAAAACTAAAACAAGTGGAAAGCAAACAAAATAGAGAGCCAAGCAATTGGGGTTTTACGGTCTTGAGAGAAAATCGGGACATCGGGTTTCACTGCACGGAAGCATGAAGGAATGTTAAAGTTTGATTTTTTTTTTAATTATGTTTTATCTATGTTCTTAAGGTAATCCTTCCTAAGGTACAGACACGTTCCTTCTTAGAACACGGTCCGGTGTCTAACTTAACCCGAGTCTCCTACTCTTGTGGCATATTAGGTTAAGCCGACTCAATGGGTTCTATGAAGGATTAGGGTTCATCGAGTGATTTTGACAACTCTTGTGGCCGAAATCACCAGTCCAGCCTAAGGGGATCCGACAATTGTGGTTCATTTCTCAGTTCTTCCCACAATGTCTAAAACATAAATATGCATGGCCAGTACATAATCATGAATTAAAACTTTTTAGATATGAATAAGAGCAAAGATAAATTTAGATAAAGTGTAGTTTAAACATTAGCAATCAACATTCTTATAGTGGGCTACGCCCCAAACCCCGAAAAGAAGTTACGCTACAATGTTCATCATTAAATACATCATAATCTCTCAAATAAATTGATGCAAACTAGAGGGAAGACTAGATCAACGTAGAGAGAGCCCAAGGCACGATCTTCAGTATCAAAACGAGGAAGCAATCAAGCCGGAATAGCCTTTCGTCGCCAAAATCACCGTCAAACCCTAGGTCTCGCCATTTTGCTTTGTTCTCCCCAACCGATCACCCAAATCGTGTGATTCCCATCCCAAAACGTCCGTCGGTAAGTTAAGAAGGTCTTCACCAAATTTCATTAAAATCCCCTTCCAAAATAGTAAGAAACGGGTGAAAAACCGAACGCCTATCGAACTGGGCGGGACGATACACGGCCATGCATGGATGTACAGTCATGCCCGTGAACGGCTCGTCGAAGTTCATTTTCTGAAAAATAACTCTTCACGGCCATGTATGGGTTCACGGGTATGCCCGTGAACGTCTCATCGAAGTCTGGAAAAGTTGGCCGAGTCCTTCACGGCCGTGCATGGATACACGGGCATGCCCGTGAATGGCTCGGCGCTGTCTGGAGATACTGGTTCATACACGGCCATGCATGGATGCACGGCCATGCCCGTGAAGAGCATAGGAAACTCCGTTTTAGCTAAAATTTGACGTGTAGCTTCGTTTTATCATGAGGAATCGTCCCATATCTTTAGATTCTCTAAATTCTACCGATTTTAGGGCGAAATCCCTATATTTCAATGAAACCAAGGAAAAGTGAAGATTCTGAATAATACAAAGTATTTGGGCAAATAAATGAGACGAAATATACATTTTACTCCAAAATAATAGTAAAATTAAGCCATGATATATCATATATATGCATGTTATCAATAGTAGATACACAACTTCATACGTAGATTAAGCCTTTAATTTGCCTTTTGAGGACTCATGAGCTCTTAGTAGTGTAGTTGATAAATTGGTAGGAGTCTTAATTATGTATGTACTCTTGAGGGAGGTAGCTTGATCAAGTCTAATTCAACTAAAAGGAAGTATATTGATTTTTTTTCCTAAAGTTGACCTTCTTCTCTTTGCCTTGTTGCGAGTCATAGGCACTTTAAGTGTCATTTTGACTTGAATTCATCCTTTTTACTTCTATTTCTTTAATAATTCTACTTCCCGCCTCAAAATATTTCTTCACTAGAAGTATGGTACTTTGATCTCTTAAGGAGATTAAACCATTTTTTGAGGGGGTCTTTCTTGTGACCAACCAAAAAGTCTTAATAGAGTTATATGATTGGTAGAACTATAGATGAGAGTTAACCGAGTATCCTCAAATTGCAATTCTTCCATAGTGAAGAAACTTGCACATGGTCAAGTAATTTTGTCTAACTTTGCTTAAGGGTTATTAAAGTCAAATCTTGCCAACTACTTTGACTCCACAAAATAGCTTTTCAACCCTTAGTTATTTTGTTCAAAGCTTGAGCACAAAAAAGTTCAACACATGATGACATAAGGCTCCGTTTAGCATAGCTGAAACTTTTAATTTTTACTGATTAAAAAGTGCTAGTTGAAATATAGCTGGTTGGAAAAGTTAAAAGGTGTTTGGCTAAACTATTATACTAGTTAAATTTTTTAAATAAAATATTTAAAAATAATTTTAAATTTAATATTTTTATTAAAATAATAATTTTATTATTAAAAAGATATTCGAATGTATATGCAGACATGAGATAGAAGAAAAAAAATAGTTAGAAAGTAGCCAAAAGCAGCTCCCTCCTAGTTTTTCCAAACTCATACTGCTTCTAGGTTTCAAATCTAGATACGGCTTGCCAAACACTCTAGCTTTTTAAAATCAGCTATTTTGATCAGTAAAAGTAGCTGATCAGCTATGCCAAATAGGGCTTTAGTAAGGTGTAACACTAGGTGGACATCAAACAATTAATGTTATGATCACATTTTATGACAGAAATTAGTAGAAACCTATAATCTGATGAGAAGCGAGGTTTTATTTCAGGATAAAGCTTTGCTTCAACTAGATGTCCTTCTCAATCGAGACATGGGTGTATCTTTTGAAAAAAATTTAAAAAAAACCAATGTAAACGTGGGTTAAAAAAGCGCATAAATCAGTGTCCTATTGTTAAAGGTTTAGAGGAAGAGATTAGAGCAACAAAAGAGATCTATATGGAGGGTTGTTTGCACTGTTGCAAGGGTAAGTTGGGAGGAAAGGAAATTGAGGGAGAAAAGATGTTAAAAGAATAATTTAGGGGGTCATACGGAGGATTGGAAAGATGGGTGGGTAAAGGGGAGTGAGGAATAAAGAATAATTAAGGAGAGTGATTTAAAAAAATTAGAGCTGATAAAATTATCCGTTGGGGTTGGGTACTCAACCCGATCTGACTTATTTACACCAGGTTCAAGTACCCGTTTATCTAAACGGGATAAGTTTAGATTTGATGGATCAGATTTTAATCGGGTTCGAATTTAGTGGTGTGGGTATCCGATACCCGATTTCAATAATAAATAAATATATATAATTTTATTAAAATATAAATAATAATAAAATAACTATTATATAAATATTTATTATTAATAAAATATAAAAATAATAATAAATAGTTATTATATAAATATATTTATTATTATTTTAATTTTTAAATTATATTTTATAAAATATAAAAATAATGTATAAATTTTATTTTATTTAATCGGATACCCAATTAAATACCTAACCCGGACTCGGGTTACACAATAAGATATTTAACCCGGGGTCAGGTCGAATTTGAGTATTGGGTTTTAAATTCGGGTCGAATTCTGGTTTTGGGTAGCAACGCAGGTACCCGACCCATTGCCACCCCTAAAGATAATTATATATAGTCAAATTGTAAAATCATCAACGTGGTTTAGCTAAGCTAGAGAAGTCTATGCAATGAATAAAATAATTACTTGAAAAAATTCAGTTTCAAGAGGTTTGGCTGCAGTGAGCCCTTACTACCTGAGTTTCTCACAATTAACTCGTCATTTTGGTGATGACATACACAGTAGCGATTGCTGCAAAAACAAAAGAAAGACTAAAACTGAAATTGCAAAATGTTGATTCAAAAAATGTTTCTTCTTGAACCTCGGGCGACCTTAAAACCAACGTCAATGCATTTAAATACAAGATCTTGTGAAGGCTCATACAGGCCTCTAGATCCGACTAAGGATCCCACGAACCATCTTCTCAGCAACTGGTTTTGATGGCTTGCAAAGGCAGATATGGGTGGTATATGATATAACTGATGGCAGTAATCTAAAAGAAACAACGTTAAGGGTCATAGACAGAACACTTAATCGTAGAAATCCATTTACACGTAGTAACACTTCACAGGATTGATTCATTAAACCCATATACACAAATTTCCGTTCTTATCTGCAGAAGCTAATGCATTTCCCTGCCCGCTCCATGAGCATGAAAGAACTGGTGAAGAATGCCCTTCCAAAACACTCAGATTAGTATCCTTTACTCTCGACCATATGTAGATTGATCCATCAGCTGACCCAGCTGCAATGCTGTTCTCATCAGCACTAATACATGACCTGCTCCAGTTTGAAGCAACTCTGTTCCCAGTGGCTCTGAACGTCCCGCAAACTTCTAGTGTTCTCAAGTCAAATAGATTATGTAAGTTGTCCCGTCCACTTGTCAGCAACAAGTTACCACTTCGGGATACACAAACTGACGTGACTGCCTGTGAATGAGCAGCTACTTCAGTAACAGCTTTTCCCATCCTGCTATCCCATATCCGAAGGTTCCCATCCACATGACCAGAGCAAAAGGTAAGCCCATCCATGCTGTAGGAGAGTGCATTACAATTGCTCTGGAAGATAATGGTGCTGGTGCAATATCCTTTCGTTAGATCCCAGACTTTCATGGTATGATCATAAGCACCACTAACTAAATTGCGGTTGGAAACTTTATTAGCGTCAACGGTACATACTTTATCAGTGTGGCCAGTTAGTGTGTGACGCACCCGACCGGAACTTGTTTCCCATACATACAGGTTATTTGAACTGCTAGCTGCGATGACTGATCTGTTGTCATGTGTGATGGCAAGATCAAGTACAGACCCTAGGCAGCCATGGAGGGTCGAGCTCAGCGTCCCAGATTTTGTGTCCCAAACCTTGATTAATCGGTCCTGGCCACCACTTATCAACTTATCTGAGTTCTGCTGGAATAGAATAGATCCGCACCCACCTTCATGAGCATGAATAGTGTGCTTGCAAGAAGATGGAATTGTTGGTTCCACATGATCCACATATCCAGCCTCTATCTGGCGAACAACACCATCAACTTGTTGTCTTGCAAGTTGCTCAATGCTGGAGACCTTTAATTGTTGCCTCATCTCCTCATACATTGCATTGACCTGCAACCATGATAAAATTTATGTGAAAATGTGATCAAGAGTCAAGAGAAAGGAGAAGGTTAAAAGAATACTAATGATTTTGGAGCTAATGTCACAATCATATTAGAAATTAGAACTAGGTGTATCAGCAATCCACAATTTCTATTGCTCAAATGCTAGGTATAAAGTTACCTAGCCTATTTGAAAATCAGCAAAACTATGTGAAGGTTATCTTGAATTTACCTTTAGGTTAATAGATTTCCAAGAAATAAACAAACACACGCAAAGAGAGAGGGCAGGCCCGGGTTGGGTGAGGAAGAGCATATTTATGGCGTTGTACTTGTTGTTAATAAGGACAAAGAAAAGCTTACAAATCTATGGTTGTCGGCGAATATCTAAAACCTATAGACAAAAAATTTAAGGAATATGTTTAGCAATGAAATACTCATTCAGTGATATTTACGTGGAATGTGATCCTTGGAAATAGTGATGACAAAGTTTGAAATTTCAATCCGAAAAGGCCAAAATTTTCTGTTTGTTGTTGAAGGCAAAAAAAAAGAGATTAATTAATTAATTATTAATTGATTAAGTAGTTATTAATTAATTTCTTTCAATTGAAACTAAAATTTACCCAATTTTGACCCTACATTTGTATTAGTTCGAGACAGGTCCAATTTTATTGTAGTATTATGTTGGTAGGAACTGTAGCACAATGCCGATTTCACAAGTTCAAATCTTAGTTGATGAGACTATTATTGCAAATTAATTGATCACCACTTATCCCAAAAGTTTAAGCTATTAGGAAAGAACATAATTATTATACTTTATGGTTTAATATTTCCCAATCATGCACGATACTGAAGTGTGGTCAGCCACCTTCTTTTGTGAGAAAGCAAATAGGCTGGTTGAGCTATGCACCAGGAGGATCATGTTATCATTTGATTAGACAACAACTCATCCAAAAAGTACAAATTATTAAGAAAATGACCCATGTTAGCCATACCCAAGATTAAAAATTCCCGTGCATGTATCGGTATTGGCTTGGACCATTACAGCCTAGTAGATATTTAGGCTCCGAATAAGTAATTGATAGTCAAATACTAAACTATATATACTATATATAATTATATATACCTATACATCATACTAGTACTACCCTTATTCCATATAAGGTGTAAGAACGGCTAGTACATACTAGGTTTACTGCTTTACATGGGCCGGTATATAAATGTTTGTCATACCTACGCTTTTGTACCAAGGGGATATCTTTGGTGAGTGTAGGGACTAATCCAATTGAAACCCTGAAACTACCTAAACACTTGAGCTTTTGGTTGGTATACTACTTTCACAAATCATTGTTAATGAATTGAAACATATAATGATATAAGTAATGCGACAGTCAAGAACCACCCACTCCGTTTCACAATGGTTTCATCCACAAGTTATCACTACCTAACTTCCTCATATTGAACCTCACCACATCAATTGGTACTATCAAGCATGACATGTTTTGACCAGTCACTGAGATAACAAGAATCTTAAACATTTGTAAAGCTGCATGTAGTTGATGGTTCATGGTCCTAATCTGTTGCAGAAACTCAAGCTAAAACAACTGGATGAATACCTTATTAGACTGACACTATTAAAATGACAGAACAGAGATACAGAGGTGTATATGATAAAGAAGAAAACTTGAAGTACAGGCTTTTGGAACCATCTTATATTAAAATAAAAAAGAAAAGCCACAGATGCTGCATATAGGTATACATTTTAATTAGACACTTTTCAGGAGACTTGTTTGTAAATATATCCACATATTGATAAAGAGTAGAAACCATTTATACATGACTAAATGATCAAATAATAAATTACGAGCAAGAAGTCACGGTAAAGCAAGAAGTCCTTATCAGGATAGTAGAAATTACCTCATTTAACTTTTCTGCAGAATTCATTTTCTCCAACATCCAACGATCAATCAATTCCTTGTTCTCTGACTCCGTTTTTTTCAGCTTTAACCTAATCTCCTCAAGTTGTGCCTTAAGTGACTGATTCTCGCTCATTAACAAGTCCACGCCCGTTGTCTTTTCTGTTAAATCCCCCTTAAGTTGTATGTTCTCTTCCCTAAAATTTTTGATAAACGAGGTAATCAGGAATTCATTCAACAAAGAATCAAATTTAGTTTAGACAATACACTAGATGTAGAAAGGCAACCTTGTTTGAGAAATCTCCTTTTGCAAATCATTGATCAGTACTTCTTTCTCTTGAAGGAGGGCTTTCGATGCCCTGCACTCTGCAATTTCCACCACAAGTTGTTCAGATAATTGTCTATGAGCTTTGTTGCATTGTTGCAGTTCCAGTTCCAGATTTTCAGCCTTGTCTTTCCACTCCAAGCCCTGCACAGATTTTAGTGTCTCACTTGAAACAAGAAAATATACTATAGTGATGATTTTTTTTTTAAGACGGATAACTTAGTCCAGATGTCAATAAAATTGTCATCAATATTCATTATTCACTTAAGAGATTGTTTATGGTTATAATAAAGAAGATGCTTGTAAAAGCAAATTAATGATGTTATAGATGAATAATCTGTCTTATATGACAAGTTCATGAAGTTTTGAGTTTGCAGAAGTGCTTGGTGGGCAGCAGTATCGCCTCTCAAGTCCTACATCTTCTTGATGTCCCCCCTCCCACCTGTACACCCACCCACCCCATTTTTTTTTTGTTTTCATGTCCTACCATGAGCTCTTCTCTTGAAGGATTAAACGAAGATAAAGATATCAATACAGGCAAGTTCAAGAAAATAACCAGAGTGAAGGCAATGGTTTGTTATTTCAAGTAGACGGCCAGTTCAAAAGCAGCCCAGTTGGCTTCTAGTGAGACAAGGGAAAAAGGATACTTCCTTAAAAGAATTCATTGGTGAAAAGTATCATCTGGTCCAATAGCTGAGATTTAGTTTACCAATCCTACAGCTTTAAATGAAAGTCTCCATACAAGAAAAACAAAGTTCCTACTGAAATTTCAAATTTTGACATTATGGATCATGTATAACTGAAACATACACGTTAGATGGCAAGTAATGAGTCATGATGTGCCATTTTAATTCATTACAATAACTTACTTTCTGAAGGATTACAATAAAACAATGAGATTACGAGTTGTATACATGGTACAGGACCAGTAAAAATATTTCCAGAGAAACTGAAAAAAATAAACAAGAAGATAGCAATGAATATTGCAGATAAGATATATATGCTAAGAAAACCAACTACATATTGATAAGAACAGACGAGGCCACCGGTTGGGAAGATAATAATTGTTGTAAAACATCTTGTTTATTCAAAGAACTTCATTGTATTCAAGAACTTATATGATCTGATGTGAATTTGTAAATCATCCTCCCGCGCACTCCCTGAGTAGGATTCAAGGAAGTTAGCCAAGTTTTGGTTGATAAAGCAGAACCTCTAGTATAACAGTCAACAAACATAATCCAGCTGATAAATAGATCCAGTTTTCTAGTTCATTATTACTAGTAGTTCCTTTGTAGGATTGGACTATTGACATGTTCAAAGATTTGGATTACTGATGTAAGCATACATAACATAGTTCATTTCTGCTTCAAAAAGCGAGGATAATACGTAAGTACAGGATCACCATTTGATGCCCGTATAAAATTTCTAAGACCAAATTCATTGACTTCATTGGTGATAAGATCAATTCTGTGAACTCAGTTTGTTATCAATATGCATATCCAAACTCAATTTTAGATATTTTACCTTCATGGTGACTTTCTTTAAACTTGACATGGGCTAGTTTAATGAATGATTCTTGAAGTTATTCTTTATAGAATTGATCTTATGTGCTGAAATTTGAACCAATTTGATTATTTGATTCATATGTTACAGTGTAAATGCACCATGAATACCTCTATTTTTCTTAACCTTCAAGCACCCTTAAATAATCTTTGTGCGTCTTCAACATGTCAACATGATGGAGTTGCTGAGCATAAAAAGTTATCGTTCGTTGACCACCTGTTATCTCTAGACCCCAAAAATATCCTACATATGTTGTCACTCCTTGGTTCTATGGATGTCTGGGCTTATGACTTATCTCCTGTGTGGTCACTTCTTCCTTGCTCTTTCGAATGTCTTTCATTAGTATGCTAATTATCAAAAGAGGCGCATATGATATTCCTTCCTCTATTCCACTTTCTTGTTTATCTGCTAACGGATTTTCCTCACTCACAGGATGTAACTTCCTTCATAACAGATAAGTGGTAGAAATGGTAGCTACTTCACAGAATGAATAATTGAGGCTCCAAATAGGGAGCCAAAAAGAAGTACAATTAGACTCGGAGAACAACTGGCAGCAGATGGTTTCTAGAGGCATTTTATCATCCACCTCTGTAGGCAAACTAAAATGGCTTGTGGGATTCGTCTTGATACACACAACTTGAACTAGCTCTTAAGCTTACATGGATGGCTCTTTTTGTACTCGCGAGTTAGTTTAGTGCAGTATTTTCCCTGTTGTAAAAATAACATATGCGTTATCATGTCATTGGGCACCATGTCGGGACTGAGAAAGTCGTTGCTTCTATTCCACAACAAAAAATCCATAAACTTTTGAATGAGAATCAATTACAAACCTAAAGTTGGTAGTTTTCTCATGCGTAAAAATGCTATAAAATGTCAAAGCCGAAAGGACCAACGACAGACAACTACAACGGTAAAGATTCATCCTTCCTTTCAATTAGATCACGACGTACCAGGGCAACGAGAGGTCTGGAAAGGGCGTTGATGGCCGGGGCATGGGCACCTTCCTCGAGTAAATGCCGCTTGCGGAGAGACCTGATGGCGCACTTGATCGACGCCCTTCCGACCTCGTCCGAGCTCATGGAGTCCAAGAGGCAAACCAGGAAACTAACCAGGCTATATCTACCTCCACCTGAAGAAGATGACAGGAGGAGGGGGGACGACGTAAGGACGGTGTTGATGTTTCCGAATCGAATCTATGACCGGAAATCGCGGGGATTTGGAGCAAGCTTCCTCCTTTCTTCTTCCAAGTCGAGGGATTTGACGAGGGAGATGGAGAAGCGTCGTTATTGCTTGATGAGTACGGTTTGTCTACTCTGGAGGAAGATGGGAGGGGAAGGCAACATCGAACCGCAGGCTGTTCGTTAGCTGCAGGCTCGAGTCCGGACCTCGTTTGTCCGGTTCAGGTTAGTTCACTGCCGAACCGTTCGTATGCCTAGCGGTTGGCAGGTGTTAGGCCCATGGATCAACGGGCCAAGATCGAGCAAAGCGGGCCGGGCGGTGGCCCAAGCCTGAACAGCAATCACGTGAAGCAAAGCGATTTCGGCCAGTCAACGCCAAAATTGACAGGGGACTTTGACCGTGCAGCGTTGGCATCGTCTTCCCCGTGGGAATCGGGTGTGGAGCTGGACGCGAGCAGCGCGACGTCCTCGGACGCAACGGAAGCAGTCGGTGGTGTAAGACGCGGGCTTAGCGATGACTCGGATACAAAGGACGCAGAAG
This sequence comes from Costus pulverulentus, assembly GCA_027562315.1. NCBI lineage: Eukaryota > Viridiplantae > Streptophyta > Magnoliopsida > Zingiberales > Costaceae > Costus > Costus pulverulentus. The sequence goes on from CM050438.1 coordinate 156,744, forward strand.
GGCTGAAGCGGCGTCGACCTTGCCCTAGCGAATGAAACGGGAACTTGAAGTGTGCGGCGCCTCTATAAAGCCGTTAGAGGAGCCGAGCTGAGGGACACACCAACCACCATCGAGCTCTAAGGAGTAGAGGCGAGGGTGAGATCGGCGACGACAAGAGCTCGTGTACGGGAGGTTGAGCGACGAGCGAAAGAGAGAGTGTAACCGGCGTGTTGCCGGCGAGGGAGGGAAAAGGGGTCGGCGGCCAGGGGGCCGACGATGCGAGAGGAGTTTCGTGAGCTTGCTTTGGGGTGAAATAGAAGCTTTCTTTCTTCTCCATCGTTTTCCCTGTTCTTCTCTGTGTTCACGGTGACGAGAAGCTAGGTGAGGCTTTCCGACAGCAAGCGGCCCCGGACGACGACAGAGGGCTGAGGGCGAAGGAGAACGACATCTTCCCCTGCTGACACGCCCTTTCGGTGACTCTCCGACAAGACAGCGAACGCAAGCGTAAGAGCGGCGACGGACAACGTGAAGGGGAACAGAGGCGGAATTCAATTGCATGGATCGAATTTCGAGGGGTGAACGACAGCGATTCGAAATAAACGAGCGGCGCGGCAATTTGAGATTTCGGCGTGACTTTGACCTCAGGTCAAAATTGGGGTTGACTGACACTATCCGCAAGTGCACGGAAATGTCGAAGTAATACAAAAGATATCGAATCCCACAGGGAACAAGGTGAGTACCAGAAAATTTAATTCTTGGAATCTCAGCTAATCAAATCGTGGTTTTTTTGGAACTAAAAAAACTAAAACTAAGCGAAATCATAAGCAAAAAATCAAACAACTACGGCAGAGAAAATATATGAGAGAGAATATCAGGGCTTTGGTTTCCACCACTCTAACGATTTTAATTGCGCTAAGAAATAAATGTCAGTTACAAGGATTTACAAATATGCATAAGAAATCTACCCTATGGTACAGGGTGTCCTCTTTCGAGTGTACACCCCGGTATTTACCGAGAACATCTCCTACTTTCACGGTGGATCGTTCTAGACAAACCCAATGGGTTCCGTGCTAGATTATGGACCCTCGAGCAAAGAACAAGAACTTTCGTGTCGAGCCTTCTCAAGATTCACAAAAAGGTTCCGTCGTTACAATTCTACTTTCGCTATGAACTGTAATAACTATGACATGATAATACTTGGCCAGAGTAAATATCAAGAAATTAATACTTCAAGTGAAATATGCTCAGAATATGATCCAAATAACAAAGTTAACACATGAATTGCAAAATAGAAATTGTCAGAGGGCTTCAACCTAGCCTTAAAATAAAGTTTACACTACAACCATCTTTGAATCACTAAAAATTCTCTCTTTGTACATAGGAAAATCACAGGAAAAGGTTTCTAAGATGGAGGAGACGATGAACCAAAAGAAATAAAAAGAATCATTGAGTTCCGATGGTTGAATCTCTAGAAATCGCCTCGAAGTCCCCTGTTGGCCGCCGTTTTCTGCCCTAGCCACTTCGTCGCCAGATTCCCCTCCCCCCTAGGTCACGGAAATTGGTGCTTTTATATTCTTTCTGTTCGCCTTCAAGTAAGCTTTCCAAAAAGTCCTCACTTGCTAAATTTGGACTTGAATCGGGCCCGAAATCGATGAAAAACTAAGTGAATGTCGGGCTGTTCCGATAGTGTCACGGGTGAACCCCGCCGGGTTCACCTGGTGGTGAAGTATTCTGTGTAATTCTGTTGCGAAATAATCACAGGTGAATCTCGCTGGGTTCACCTACCAGTGAAGTCCACGGTATATTTTTGCGTAGGTTTTATTAAACAGAATCACGGGTGAACCCCGTGGGGTTCACCTGTCAGTGAAGCGTGCGGTGAATTTCTGATACCCTGACATCATCGGTGAACCCCGCCGGGTTCACCAGGCAGTGAAGCGCGTTGTGAGTTTCGTCCTTTGGCAAGATCACCGGTGAACCCTGCCGGGTTCACCTGGCCGTGAAGTCCAGAAAAAGCTCTGATTGAGCCCAAATTTTACGAGCAGCTTCGTCTTCTCATAAGGAATCACCTCATGCTCTTAGATTCTTCAAAATGACTTCAAAATTGGGTGATTTCATCTGAAATTCCATAAGAAAGACGAAAAGTGAAGATTCTGAAGTTTTGAAGTAAATAAGTTTTACAGAGTGTAAAAACATTCAAATAAACCTGAATTTATCATGGAATAATAAAAAAAATCACTATAAAAATGCATGGCATCATTGACCAGAGAGGTAAATTTAATTTAGGGTTTTGATCCTTTCCGTTGGTTTTCTGATTTGGGGATAAAAGTTTTGGATGGAGAATTAGGGTTAGGGTTTTCAATTTGGGGTTGATTTTGCACCCTAGAAACCCTAAACCTAGGGAGTTCACGTCCGTCTGGTGTTCCGCCGGACAGCCCTAAGACACCAATTAGAAATCGATCCGACCGGGGCATGACAGCAGGTGTCAGGCCCCGGTTCAACGGGTTCGGCCCAAGCCCAATGCCCAGCCCGAATGGTGGAAATCAAAGGAGAACTCGGTCAACCAGACACGTTGACCCAGAAAACGAACGATCGTTTCGTTCATCGAGCACGCGGACGATGCTCGCGCATTGTCTCCGCGAAGCTCGGTCGACGGCACGAGCGCATGAAACGGCGAAGCTCTCGGGCGGCTGGCGCTCGATGCCTTAGCCGCGTGAGACGCGGTCGGAGCGCACGAAGGAGCGGGAGGCGGCTCGTGGCGTTAAAAACAGGATCATCGACACTTCATCTACACACCAGCCGAAGGGAGTTCTGTGAGCGACGAGAGATTTGTAACCGGCGTCAGAGGAGACGACCGGCGAGGGAGGGTTAGAGGGCCGTCGCGACGAGGGTCGACGACGACAAACTTGTAAGCTTCTATCAGGTGAATAAAGCTGAGTTTTTCCTCTCCGATACTCTTCCCTTTGTTCTCAGTTCCCGGCGGAGATTTTCGCTCCTTTCCGGCAGCAGGCGGTTGTCCGGTCGGCGATAGACGAACGAACGCGGCGGCGAGCGTTCGTTCGCAGAGAAGAAGAAGAACAGTGCGTTTCGAACGCGTCGGGCGTTCGAAACGAGGCGGTCAACGGTCAGCGGCGGAGTGCGAAATCGAAATCGAAATCTCGATTTCGGCTGACGTAGGCGAACGTCAGCGGGGCGGGATTTCGAATTCGCGAGCGGCGAACGAAATCGGAAGGTGACGTCAGCAGACGAGCAGCTGACGTAAGCGAAGGCAAATCGGCGTGGCGGCGAAATCGATCGAGGGCTGACGTCACGCCGACGTCAGCAACGCATAATTTTGACTTTGGTCAAAATTAGAGGAGGTAATTTAATTTAGGGTTCCGTTTCTTTTCGGATTCTTAAATTGGGGTTAGGGTTTTCTCCGTGCGAATTGTATTTTGGGGATAAAAATTCTTCGGGGAGATTAGGGTTTCGATTTTAAGGCCAGAAACCCTAGGGAGAGTTGCGTTCTGGTATTCCGCCGGACGGCTCTAGGAAGCGGATAAGCGCTCATTCTAGACCGATCCGACCGGGGCGTGACAACAGGTATCAGAGCAGGCTACATGCTCCAGCAAACACGGCACGTTCAACTTCACCCTCGAAGGTGAAGAAAGGCCTGAAATTCCAGAAGATCACCCATACTGCTAGAGGAGCGTCAGAGGACGCCCGACCCAGGCAGGATAAAGGAAAAGCCAAGGAGACGGCTGATCCTGAGGAGATGGTGAACCAGGGTGATCGCATTGCTCAGATCGAGCAAGTGCTCGATTTGGCCAGTGGTGGAGGCAACGGGATGATTCCACAGGTGGAAAGCCTTCAGAAGACAGTAGAAGATCAGGAATTACTGATCGAACAGCAGAGACTGCAAATCGAACAGCAAAGGTTGCAGAT
>CM050438.1:163288-187191 GCA_027562315.1 Costus pulverulentus
ATCGCACGCGAGCTCTGCGCGAGCGTTTGAAGGGAGACGCGTGGTTTGGGCCGCTGCTCATTGGTTGGACCTGGGCTTGGGCCGAACCCGATGAACCGGGGCCTGACAGACACTGTCATCTTCAAGCAGCTCGCGACGCCGCCTTCGTCGTCTAAGCGCTGCCTGCCGCTCGACTCGCCAGGAACAGTCGTGCTGGCAGGGGAGCCCGCCTGCCTCCCTTCGGTCTGTTGTCGCCAACGACCGACAGCCTCCTGTCGCAGGGAATCGATGCCGGTTTGCACGAGGAAGAAATGCCGTACTCAGAAACAGGGGAAGGTAGGGGAGGTGAAGAGGAAGCTTCTTTTATTACCGAATTCACTACAAAACCTCTCCTTTGTCGTCGACCCTCCTCGGCAACCCCTCTAACCCTCCCTCGTCGGCGACTCGCTGGTTACAATCACTACTCACACTCTCGTCGTCGCTGCTGACGACGGAACTCACCGGATCCCCCTGGATCTATCTCTCGATCACTTGCTTTCTGGTGATGGTCGATGCCCTCCTCGCTGCTTGTCCGCTCTTCTTAAAGACGAGCCACCTCCAAGTCTGATGCAGCGTCCGAAATCTTCGCCGAGCCCGCTGCCTCCCTTGTCGCTCGAGCCTTCCGCTGTGAAGATGATGTCGCCGCCTCCCATCCGATTCCTTCGCTTCCGGATTTGTCGTCGAAGATGCCCCATCATCCGCCTGGTTTTGCGTCGTTGCCAGAGTCCAATTTACTCGCTCCAGAGACCCCATCATTGTCGCCTGTGCTTTCGTCCGAAGGTAGCGGGGAAGACGACCGCCTCGCCCCATGTGCGTGTCTCGCGCACGAGTCAACTTCAGTGGTTGACCGTCAAACTCCTTCAGCGGCTGGACTGTAGGATGTGCGTTCGAATTTGGGCTTGGGCCAGGCCCACCAGGGCATAATAGCAGGGGTACACAATCAATAATACCGATATCAAATTTACCGATATTGATTTTACTGATATATTATTTATTAAAAATTTTAATACCGATACTGAACCAAATAAAAAATATACCGAATAGTTACCGAACCAATTATTTGGTAAATTCGATAAATTACCGAATAAAAAATTATAAATACTTATTTAATATCTAATATTTATATAATATTTTTTTCTTTACTTTTTTATTTTTATAATATTTTTTTCTTTACTTTTTAATTTTTATAATATTTTATTTCTTTACTTCTTCATTTTTCGGTAATCGCTATCGTTAAAATTATTATTCTATTAGTTAAAAAATATTATTTATTTATTTATTATATTATTTATAATCGGTAAAATTAATTTTTTACCGAATCGAAAAAATTTACACAATACCGATAACCGATTTATAAAAAAATCATTACCGGTACCAATACTAATACCGAATTTACCAAACCAATTCTACCGAAAAAATCGGTAAATCGATATTTACCGAATATACCAAACCGATTATACACCTCTAGCGGCTGGCGCAAGATAATAAATAAATGTATCCACAAATATTCTGCTTACACAAATACGTTGCATAGTGTTAGGCCCCGGTTCAACCGGTCCGGCCCAAGCCCAAACCCTGGCCCGAATCCCAGCCCAGATGCCAAATTCTGGTCAAAGGAGAGTTTGACCATGCAAAAGAACGAAGCTTTCGCTTCCTCGTCTCCGCTCGCGTCGAACGCGGACGCGAGCGAACCTTCGGCTGGCGTCGACGACACCGATGGATTTGGCGACGCGAGACTCGGACGCTGCAACAGTGCCTCCTCCGATCTTCACGGACGCGGACGCAAACGAAGCTTCGGTTGGTGACGGCGTCTGCAGCAGATCTGGACGCGAGGAAGAGGTAAACCTCGGCGGGAAAGGCGGCGACGGACGCGGGAGCTGGGAGCTTGGTGGTGTGGCCCGATTTTAGGGCTCGGGCAGGGACGCGAACAGCTCGGGGGGGGGGGGGGGGGGGGGGGGGGGGGGGGGGGGGGGGGGGGGGGGGGGGGGGGGGGGGGGGGGGGGGGGGGGGGGGGCAGAGAAGACGCGGGATTCTCGGCAGCTGCTCGATAAAAGGAGCAGACGAAGCAGCGAACAGAGGTGGCTATCTCCGACGAGGGTTTTGGGTGCGAGAAGAAGCAAGTGATTGTAACCGACGGCTGAGGAGTTGCCGGTGAGGGAGGGTTAGAGGGGTCGACGACAATGGAGAAGCTGGTGTAAGTTCGACGGTGAATAAGAGGCTTTTCTTTACTCTCCACCTCCTCTCCCCTGTTTCCAAGTTTTCTTGGTTCGGCAACCACTGACGGCGTGTTCCTTCTCCGGCGATTGTCTCCAAGCCGGCGACGAGGGCGACGCGGCGTCGAACGCAGACGGCGCTCAACGGCAGCGGTGACGCAGGCGGAGTTGCGGTGCGAGCGAACGAAGAAGACGACGCTCGTTCGAACGCAGGCGGCGTTCGAAACGAGGTAAGGTCAACGGTCAACGGTCAACGGTCAACGATTTCGGAGCGAAATCGATTTGGAAGCTGACGTCGGCGTGACGTCGGCGAGGTAAAATTTACGAGCGCGATTTCGATTTCACGCGGCGACGAGGGCTGACGTAGGGTGACGTCAGCAACAACAGAAATTCGGCGTGTTGGAGATTCGGACGTTGACTGGTCAACGGTGAGTTTTGACCAGAGGGGTAATTTTTGATTTAGGGTTAGGGTTTTCCGTGTGAATTTGTATTTTGGGGATAAAAATAAATCGGGATAGTTAGGGTTTCTAATTTCGGGTCGGAAACCCTAGGGAGAGTTGCGTTCTGGTATTCCGCCGGACGATCCTAAGACAGCGTTTAAGGGCTGTTTTTAGGCCGATCAGACCGGGGCGTGACAACAGGTATCAGAGCAGGCTAACGTGCTCCAGCAAACACGGCACCTTCAACTTCACCCTCGAAGGTGAGGAAAGGTTTGAAGTTCCAGAAAATCACCCATACTACTAGAGGAGCGTCAGAGGACGCCCGACCCAGGCAGGATAAAGGAAAAGCCAAGGAGACGGCTGATCCTGAGGAGATGGTGAACCAGGGTGATCGCATTGCTCAGATCGAGCAAGTGCTCGGTTTGGCCAGTGGTGGAGGCAACGGGATGATTCCACAAGTGGAAAGCCTTCAAAAGACAGTGGAGGATCAGGAATTACTGATCGAACAACGGAGGTTACAAATCGAGCAACAGAGGTTGCAGATTGAACAACAAAGGTTGCAGATCGAGGTCATGCAGCAGACCGTGGAGGGTCTGATCCATCTACCAGGAGAGATGACTCGCATGAAGGAAGACATGCACGCTGAAGTTAGGGTACTGCGCTTAGCCCTAGCGCAAGTATCACAATCAGCAGCGGCACCGGTGGAGCAGGAGGCTCCCAAACCGAGGATGCGCGTGCCCGACCCAGTGACGTTCGGGGGGGCTCGATCGTCCAAAGAGGTCGAAAACTTTATCTAGGATATGGAGCAACTGTTGTTAGCTAACTATATTTCTGCAGGAGATCGGGTGCAGGTGTGCATCGCCTATCTTACAGGCGACGCAAAGCTTTGGTGGCGAACCAAAGTTGGCTCTACCTCAGGGACGACTGGCTCGACTTGGGAGACTTTTCGTGAGGAACTGCGGCGGCAGTTTCTTCCCGGAAACTCGGCGGATCAGGGGCGTGGCAAACTGGATCGGCTGAGGCATACAGACTCGATCCAGGAGTACGTCAGGGCTTTCTCCACTTTGATGCTGGAGCTTCCAGGCATGGCAGAGGACGATAGGAGGTATTTCTTCCTCCGGGGCCTTCAGCCATGGGCAGAAACGGAGGTCCGACGTCGCGAGCCAGTTGACTGGAGGGCGGCTGCGGCGGTGGCCGAATCTCTGGTGGATAATCAAAATTTCAAACCAGCACCACCAAAGAAGTCCAGGACACCACCAAAGCGCGGACCTCAGCGCGGCTCCCCACGCACACCGCCGGGAGCGAGAGTTCCAGAGAGAGGTAGACCATTTTACCCGCAGAACAAGGGTTCACCGGGACGACGGGAGCAAAAGCCACAGGGTTGCTTTTGGTGCGGCTATCCTCACTGGGTAAAGGATTGTCCAAGCAAGCAAAAACTCATGGCTATAGCGACGCAGAATCCAGTCGAGGAGGCTGAAGAAACTGAACAATCGCGGATTGGGTCACTGCAGGTAGTTCCACACACTGCCACGGGAGCGCAGCAGTGTCGGGTTGGTGCTTTGAGAATCGGAGCAATGGTGCTGCAAAATCCGCCCGTTAGAGACATCGAGGGCGATGTCCAAATTGGGCGGGGGAAAAATTGTTAGACCCCGGTTCAACCGGTCCGGCCCAAGCCCAAACCCTGGCCCGAATCCCAGCCCAGATGCCAAATTCTGGTCAAAGGAGAGTTTGACCGTGCAAAAGAACGAAGCTTTCGCTTCGTCGTCTCCGCTCGCGTCGGACACGGACGCGAGTGAACCTTCGGCTGGCGTCGACGACACCGATGGATTTGGCGACGCGAGACTCGGACGCTGCGACAGTGCCTCCTCCGATCTTCACAGACGCGGACGCGAACGAAGCTTCGGTTGGCGACGGCGTCTGCAGCAGATCTGGACGCGAGGAAGAGATAAACCTCGGCGGGAAAGGCGGCGACGGACGCGGGAGCTGGGAGCGTGGCAGCGTGGCCCGATTTTAGGGCTCGGGCGGGGACGCGGACGGCTCGGGGGGGGGGGCAGAGAAGACGCGGGATTCTCAGCAGCTGCTCGATAAAAGGAGCAGACGAAGCAGCGAACAGGGGTGGCTATCTCCGACGAGGGTTTTGGGTGCGAGAAGAAGCGAGCGATTGTAACTGACGGCTGAGGAGTTGCCGGTGAGGGAGGGTTAGAGGGGTCGCCGACGAGGGTCGACGACAACGGAGAAGGTGGTGTAAGTTCGACGGCGAATAAGAGGCTTTTCTTTACTCTCCACCTCCTCTCCCCTGTTTCTGAGTTTTCTTGGTTCGGCAACCACTGACGGCGCGTTCCTTCTCCGGCGATTGTCTCCAAGCCGGCGACGAGGGCGACGCGGCGTCGAACGCAGACGGCGCTCAAAGCAGCGGCGACGCAGGCGGAGTCGCGGTGCGAGCGAACGAAGAAGATGACGCTCATTCGAACGCAGGCAGCGTTCGAAACGAGGTAAGGTCAACGGTCAACAATTTCGGAGCGAAATCGATTCGGAAATCGATTTGGAAGCTGACGTCGGCATGACGTCAGCGAGGTAAAATTTACAAGCGCGATTTCGATTTCACGCGGCGACGAGGGCTGACGTAGGGTGACGTCAGCAACGGCAAAAATTCGGCGTGTTGGAGATTCGGACGTTGACAGTTGACTGGTCAACGGTGAGTTTTGACCAGAGGGGTAATTTTCGATTTGGATTAGGGTTTTCCGTGTGAATTTGTATTTTGAGGATAAAAATAAATCGGGATAGTTAGGGTTTCTAATTTCGGGTCGGAAACCCTAGAGAGAATTGCGTTCTGGTATTCCGCCGAACGATCCTAAGATAGCATTTAAGGGCTATTTTTAGGCCGATCCGACCGGGGCGTGACACATAGTATTTATGTTACAAAGAAACTAGAGTAAGATAGTCTTCAAATTAATCAAATTACGAACGATCATGATCTACTCCTTAGTTGATCACCGATTATAAACTTCCGACTGTCTGATCTACTCCCAGATGGAAGTATTAATGCAGAAATTAGTAGCAACTATAGACATTTATTTTATTCCTTGCACCCTAAAATAAAAAAAGAAATACATATTCATAAAGAATTCGCACAAGAACACATTGCTACGTATGCGATTTCGTTAGTCCCAACCTATAGAAAAGAAAAACAAATTACAAACCATAGGCCATAACCTATGAACCAATCGTCAGTAAGTTTACTTTTCAATATTCATCCAATGTTATCTATATAAACACCCTGGCGATAAATGTACAGTCATTTTTCATCACAATCAAGCCTCCATTTACAACGAAGCGACAAACTTCATCCAGCCCATATCCTATCCAATCTGTCAACACTCTTCCGTCCCCTGTCCAGCTGATCACTGTTCCTCCTGGACTTATCAAAGCAATCCAAACTCCTCCTAGATTTCTCCATCTGATCAAATGACACCTTTAGTTTTTCCAACTTTTCCACATTGGCAGTCTTCTGTTCCCTGCTTCTTGACTTATCTGTACTTGGCCTGGACTTTTCTCGGCGGTCGATGCTCTTCCTTGATGGTTCAAAGCAGACAGAGCTCTTCCTGGCCGGTTCAAACTGATCAGAACTTTCCCTCCATGCGCTTTTCTGAGAAGGTGATTTCGCAACTGTAGATATAAACTTCTTTAGGTGTTTAATGTACTCTGGAAATTGCTCCAAGTTACAGTGCTTTCCTCCTTTCAGCCAAAGTGGTTCATACTTCTCATTACACAATTCCCAAAGCTTCTTACCATGAGAAAAGTGAACGACATCATCTGACGTTCCCTGCACGTCAGTCAGTCAAAGTAAACTACATATAACTAATCACAACCAAGTAACCAACAACTGGGAATTGTCAGTATGATATATATCCTTCCTACAAACGGCCAGATACATTAGCTTCCATGGGTTTATAACCCAATTCTTTACGGATCTTTGCTTAGTTCTGAAGTTTCATATCTATTATAGAAAGAAAAAAAGATGGGACATATATACTCAAACATTATAGTAAATATAGAAAAAGTTCTTGTGAATAACTTTTCAAATGAAACAATATGACAGTTACGTTCCAATGCTCCAGCAATAAACATTTGAAATATTCAATTTTCGAAGTATGGTTTATGTAATGTTGCCACTGGATTTTGGGCACAAGTGCAAAACTAGAGATGGCATGAATGCAAAGGAAATAGTCTGAAGTCATTGTTCCATTGTCTAAAAATTCAAAGGACCAGAATATAGCAGTAGTTCTCACTCACAAAATTATTGCAACAAAAGAAGCATCTTTAGGAATAAATTCAAGATCAGGAAGCTAAAGTGACTTTCAGTGTTAGAAATTGGTAATCATAATTAGATTATTTCTTTAAGAGAAATTTAAGTAAAACTTATGTGGAGCAACAAAATATCAGAATGTAGTTCTATTTGTATAAAATTTTAAAAGTTGAATTGTACGTCTTTAAATCAGTACCTGATGTTCTACAATATGAATACGAAATTTTACAAAACATAGGAACCAATAAGCGTAATGAAACATGACCAATTAAAAATATTGAACATCGGTGTTACCAACAAAAGGTGAGCTAAGCAAAGTGTATGCTTCAATTAAAATTTCATAATTCTTCATTTAATAATATATCCGTTAAAAGTGGAACAGTTGTGTCATGCAACATAAAGTATACAATGTATTTTGGAGCTTATGGAGTGAGGTCACCCATTCAATGGCGATCATGAAACATGCTTAACTGTTACACTTTATCCTACATATGTATGGTCATAGAACTATTGGTAATTTACACCAATAAATCAGCTATACTAGCACCCTATTACATGCTCAATTGAAAGAATCTCTCGTTTCACAAGTATTGACAACATCATATATGTATAAGTATTATCACTAGAATGGATTTACCAAAGTGAAGGACAACATTTTTCTTAGTCAGATCTCATCGAATAGAAATTCTTCAGACTGTAATTATGCAATCATGATCATTAATGTTAAACTACCTTCAATTTAATGACATTCTCAATTCTAAGAGAGGCACTTATAGGTATAAATCTACATAGTATGAATATTTAAGAGTATCTAGAGGATTCCCAACTCAATAGAATAGGAGGAAATATCCAATAGATTCATATGAATTATGACTCAAAAAATCTTTGATGAAAATATGGATCCAACCAAAGGAGAGTTTTGGATTTGTTAGAGTTATCTTCATGCATTACACTATATTCCAGACCCTCATTGCTTACACTATTCTCCTAGCATTCTCCCATCAAAATGTAATGGCATCTAATCTCTATAAAGAACTCTTCCATCTTAAATAAGGTCATCCGCTATAGGAGTATTACTCTATAGTGAATGCAAAGTGAGTCAACTTGCAGGTTTACTATCCTCAAAACTCCACACTTTGCTGATTTTCTCAGGAAACATCAAAATTTTCTTGTAGCCAAAGTTCCTTTATAGCCTTAATGATTAATGTTTGAAGATCCAGTTCGATCAGTTGTACCGATCGTGGTCGTACTGGTCATATCGAATGAAAATCAGGTGAAACTGGGTGACACAGCAAAAGAAAAAAGAAGAGGAAGGGGGAACTCGTCCACTTGCATCCGTCATCGCCTATTCACAGCCGCCGCCGCTCGCCTGCCTTCCTCTCCTTCTCCTTCTTCTCCGCCTCCTCTGCCTGCTTGTTTCAGTTTGGAACTTCGTTGGACCGGCCTTAACTAGAAAAACCGACTGGTTCGGATCAATTTTAAAAACCTTGTTAATGACACCTATGCTGTTTTTTAAAGTTTTCTCTTGGCCGATACTATTGTTTCAAACCCATTTCTTAGCATCTCAATTTCTCCACTCATGTTCATGCATCTATTGATGCTACTTCTCTCACTTTTTGCTCATGCCCTTTTTGTTGTTACTGGACATGGATCTTGTTGGGAAGTTTTGACCACATATATGAACAAGGTCATGATTCTCACTCTCTATGTTCATTGTGGTCTACAAAACAATCCTATAGAGCAATGCTAGAAGAAATATGTTCTTTTACCACAACCATATATTGCTACTGCTACTACAATGCCTACACCCTATGCCATTACCGTTATTAATGCTTCCGGTTTTACTATTTTAATTATTGAGTAGACTTCTTCAAATATCAGTTGTGCCTTTCTCATCATTTGATGCTTTGCTTTCCATGAATTGTAGTTTAATTTCTATAGTATCTTCCTCCACCTTGTGTATCCTTGTTTCTAAGACTTCTTCACATATGATAGATAATAACACATTTTTTCTCATAGTAGTTATGCTCATTACTAATCCCCTCTTTGCATAGTTGATAAAGGCAAATCTAAATTAGCTCTAGAAACCCACTCAAAAGATTTATGCACTTAGCAAGTCAAGTTCCTGAATCATCTAAACATGCCAAGTCTTCTCAATACACTAGCACACACTTTGCTTGAGTTACCTAAAAGCTACATGAGTGACTGGTGCCTCACAAGAAACCTTTCCTAACAAATTGATGTCACGGGCAAGGAAAGGTAATTAAGGTAACTCCTTACCTTCTCCCCAACTCACTTTATTTTACTACTCTTTTGTTATTTACCATTCAACAATCTCTATCTAACTAAAATATCAGAGTGAGGATTCTTATTTACCTTGAATCTATCTAGATCAAAGATAACCAAGCCAAGTCCAAATCCTTCCTACCAGGTCAGTATTTCTATATCATTATCAATTCTTTATGATTCTTTGAAGCTTATTCACGATTCAAGATCTGTTCATACCTGGTATGAAATCCCATATAATGATGTGCTTTTTGTTCTTATATTTCCCTTTAATCTTTTATCAAATAATGATATTGCTCATTCTTATGTGAATTTTCTAACTCATGGTGCCATTTAGGATTTGAAGACAAATGCCACAATTGGTGGATACGTGCCAAATAGAATCTACTACCTTGCTCATTCTTTTGGGTTATCCCTTTCATAGTTTCATCTCAAAATAAAATAGTGACTATGTCTTCATTCTCTTTCAAATTTTATTTATGAGGCTTATCAATTAGGTAAGTATTATCCTTCTCATGCAAGTAAAAGATGTACCACTTCAAATTATAGCCGGTATGGACTGGTATTTAAAACCTCGCTTTTAAATATATCTTTTGAAATTCCAAGTCATGTTTATCTTTTTTTATTATTATTGTTGCTTTATCATCTTCATTGATAGCTAGCCTTGTATGATTTAAATATATCTCTTGAAGAGCATTGCAAGTTCTTGATGTATTTAAGTTCAAAGAAATAAGTAATTAGTTCAGCACTTGTATTAAAATACTAATGATGCTCTTGATTATATACATATTGCTTTCTCGATCTTTTGTCAACCTCAAGGTATTGTTCATCAATGAACACATTCTTGATATAACTCATGCTATGATGATTTATAATCATGTTCTCAACTAGTTTTCAGGTGATATTCTTATTGCTTCCTATCTCATCAATCATGTTTCATTCTTAGAAAGGCAAAATTCTTACTCTTCTGTGTAGACTAGTTTGTAGAAAAATTTAAAATGAAAGGCAAAGCAAGGTTTAACAAATCTGTCCAAACCGATGTTCCAGTCTAATTTCGGATCAGTTTTCTACAGTAAAATTGATACTGTGCTATAGTAAAATTGACTGTACCAACACAGTGCTACTGTAATAGATTAGTACAAACTAAAATTTTCAGTCACCGAAAATTTCAAACCTTGAGGCAAAATTCTTTGCTTGTACAATGTTGATGTTTAATATAAAGTACAATCTAAGTACAATCTTGATGGCACTTGGCTTTGGGGATCACTAAAAATCATGCTTGTAGCTATAGGTTTTGTACGCAAGTTTCCCGTGTTAATTATTTTGAGACATTTTCTCTTGATGTCAGCTTAATTATGTCAAAATGCTATTGTCTTCAATAGTTAATCAAGGCGGTCAGATGTTGCAAATTGAGACACTTGCACAAGTTCGCATGCCTAATTAAAATATTTCAATGTTTATGTATTGAAATGAAATGACAAGAAAGTTCAGGTTATAAAATGAAATGAAGGTGAAATTATGCAAAGAAAAGATAATTACTCATTCTTTTAGTTATAGACATACTCATCAAAAATAAGGAATTAAAAGGATGCATTATTAGATGGCATTTGCATACCGAACAAAAAATTTGAGGGCAAATACACTTACATGAATTACCAGTACAGGACAATTGACAAATGCAATCTTGTCAATATTCTGGAGCAAAATGACAAGCTAAAAGTCAAGATACACAGCATAACAATCAAAGTCAAAGCACAACAATCATTTAGAAGAAGTTCAACCTTGTAGATATCAAACCAGTATGTCCGTTTTACAGGATACATCACTCTTAAACCGGAGAGAATAGGACTATGCAATACAACAGCTCGTAAGCTAGGTAGGCGAGAAGCCAAATCCACAGTAGGTCCACTTCCAACAGATTGACCATAGAGAATAATTTCCTCTTCCTTAGCACTGAAATTTTCCAGAAGGCACTTATAAGCAGTCTCTATATCGGCATATGTGTTTTGCTCACTTGGCTACAAGAAGGAATAATACATCAACTCATATTGGAGCATACGGTGATTTTATCATTGGTGCAATAGCTTAAGCAAAACATGTAAGAGTAGAGAATAAAGCAAGTAACCTTTCCAGAAGATTGTCCATATCCAGAATAATCATACCTGAGCATACGGAAAAAAAACTCAGAATTTCCAGACACATGAAATAGCAAGGACGAGTAGATAATGCTTGAAAACCAAAAAGTGAAAGTAGATTTCCGTGGCTCCAAAAAATATTGAATACTTATCAGCATGAGCTTTATGCCAATTCAGTAAGAAGGATCAATAAAAGGGTAAGATAGATACATATGGGGAAAGACAATATCTCAGCTGCATCTCAAACTGAATGAAGATTAGTACTAAATAGGATAAATATTTCAAAACATGTACAAATTCTATACTATAATTTCTCGCCAATAGAATGTGATATTTGAGTGTAACCGTAGGATAAAATTGATATTTCAAATTTAATAAATGAAATACGATTCATGGTTTCTTTCCAAGCAAAAAATTCATAAAGTTTTTTTGGTCCCACGCAAATTATAACATAAAAGCACCATCTAGCACTATGATCAAATCAGGTACCCTGCTGTGTACTGCACGATCCTAGGCATCCATCAGTGTACACAGAAATTACTTTACCACTTAACAGTACATGATTCATATGTTATCGTTCTGTGAGTTAGCATCAAATAATTAACACACGCCCTAATTAACCCTCCATCATAGTAATTTTAATGCATATATACAACTTTATTAATTTATCTTAAAACAGGAAACCAATTTCGTTAGTCAATTCCCTCTTCATTTATCTTGAGAATACAAACTTCTGATTCCAGTTTTTCACCTGTATTACTTTATCATCTATTTCATAAAGAATCAGGTCATCTAAATACAGCCCAGAATAAGCTCAAACCAAAAGGGTAGTGAAAAGTGTGGTCTTGAACTCATATGCAAACAAACTCTTCCCAGCAACATTCGCTCAAGGGCCTTGTCAATAATTTGGTTCATATAGAAACAAATATTCAGGGACAGGACCATATTATTTATTATATGATTGATTATTGAATCAGTTCATTGTTATAATATATTCTCAAAAATGGATAAATGGAAACATGCTTCTAAAACAAAACAAATCAAAATCAACATTAAGTTATTCAGATTCATTCAAATTGATATTAGGATAGACAAACTGTTAGTAACATTTTGAGGGGGCATGGTAGAAACTCCACATGTGGTGTAAGGTTGTGGTACTAGCACTACAACAAATATGAAAGTGACGTTACTAAGCATACTCTTTAATTGGGTTCAAATCGTACCTTTTTCCACTAATTATTACTTGCATCTTGCAATAAAAGAAATTTTGACCATTGATTGCATGAGATTCACAAGGTAGACAGAGATGTTTGAAAGTTGGATCAACCAAAACAAAGCATAGGATGGCTTCAGACCATGCATAGTCTAGGGTAGTAATAATGCCTTATTAATGTGATAAGAAAACCATGCCCACTGTTCTGTTATTAAATAAATTTCATATAGATGTTGATGATGCCACAAAATGAATACAATAAGAAGATAATGTAAAATTGAAAGGCGAGCAATTTAAGGAAGATGTTCACTTTAGTGTATACGATGATGCCAGAATGTTAGAGCCCCCTTTCCAGTTTATGTTAACAGGAAAATGTACCCTACAAAGTTTCATATTTTGGGGAAGCAATTGTTCAAGAAATAGATCTGAATTGACGAAATTACATTACAGAACTATATAGCTGAGACAAACTATGTATGGTGCAAAATAACTTCAATATGTTTTTTTCTTAGCATTTCCTTTACTCATGAACGAGCATTTCGTACATGAATGAGCACTTGCTAAATATATTTCTTAAATAGAAATTTCTGATTTGATTTCCGTAAAAGAACAGCCTTTCTTCCCCTCCTAACTCGTGTAGGATTGATAGTATCCACAGTAGTAACGGTAAAATTACTGGAAACTAAACTTCTTATACAAGCTTTAGCTCATAACAGTTGAAAGGTATAACCGATTCGCCATATTCCCTAATTTGAACCCCCCCCCCCCAATAGTGGAAACAATTCCTTAACCACTGCCTAGTACTAAAATGGAAACGTCAAAAAGCAAACTATCATACTTAATCGCATTTGACCCGTCTTAGATCTGGAAAACTTCCCCAGGAAAAATCAATTAACGAACTTGAAGGAATACTACCAAGCCGGCCAAATCGAATTTCCCGAGATAATTTCAAGAATTTGAGCAGAGAACCGTTAATCGCAACCCATAAGTTTCATACCTTATCAACTATCAATATGACATTCTTAAAACCAGATTCAGTCATTCAAGGAGGCTACGGAAGGGAAAGGAACAAGGGACTAGATTGGCGCACCCCAATAGGTTGACGCGTAGGTGGAAACTGAGCTCAATGAAGAGCTCGTACATCTGGCCGAGATCGGCGGCATTTCCGTGGGAATAGAGAATCGTGGATGCTGCCATGGGGTTGCGCACGTAAACAGCGACAATTTCCGTGCCCCGGCGAGTGGGAAGGCGGAATACCTCTACATTCTCGCGGTGAGGGAAGCGATTGAAGCGCACCACCCCCGACTCCGGCTCTGTAATCACCTCGTACGACGGCGGGGACGGCGGGAAGAAGGCCAGTTTCGCCGCCACCGAGGACGTCACGCCGCCCATCACCTCTCTCTCTCTCTCTCTCTCTCTCTCTCTCTCTCGCTCTCGCGCTCGCTCGTGTGCGTGTGAACGAGAAGAGAGCGGTGGTGTCGGGTGCGTTTCACTGTAAAAAGAAAGAAAGGAGTGGTTCGGAGGTGAGACTACTACTGTACTACTGAAGTCCATAGCCATAAGGCCCATAACTGGAAGGATAAAAGTGCAAATACGCCCTTCACCTCTGTGAATTCTGAAAAATGGTGCTCCCTAATTTATTTTCACTGTGATTGTCCTGTCACAGTTCCGTATCGTCTTCAATTCACTTCTTGTTGTGTTTAATTTTGTGAGTTTATTACTTCAAAATTTATGTAATAAATAAAATATAACTGGAGCACATGGGCTGATATATAACATAATGGGCCACGTGGGCTGTCACAGAAAGTCCCATAATATCACGATTATTTCACACTGAATAATATAACAGTAGTTCATAAACATAACGGCACATCATCATAGATTTACTTCATTGTTTATATAACTTTAAATATATATTCCAAAAATATTTCTAAGTTTTTTCAAAAAATATTATAATGATTTGAATTTGATTCTATCTCATCCAATAATATAAAAAGATTATCTTTATGGGTGGCCCCTCTATAACACCTTTATCTACCCAAAATATATATAAAAAATATCAATTATTAACAAAGTTAGCAACAAGAAAAAGTCATACAATTTGTTGCTAAAATAAGAATTATATATTATTTGCATTCTTTCATGACCATGATGCATCTCTTTAATATTTAATAAAAAAAACAAAGCTTGGTGGGGAAAAAAATATAAAGTTGAAAAAAGACAAATGCAAGGTCCATGTACAAATTGAGAATAATTAGGGCTGGAAGTAATCTCTTTATGCTCCACGATTGGAGTGATAATTTATGATAAAGGAAGTACTTTATGTCCCTAACCGAACTAATTATTTTATTAAGATATTTAGCTTTTCCTCGAGAAAATGACGCCTACGCTTAAGGGGAGAAAGGCTGCAAAGACGGTAAGATATTTTGTTAGTGTCCTTTTACTCTTACACCACTTGATGTGAAAGAAATACCAAATAAAAATTTTAGATAGAATTCCAATTCATCTATATGTCATCTTATTTGTCATTTAATATCAACGTCGTCAGAGGAGGATATATAGGGAGAAATTTGATGGGCCTAAATGGCTGCTATCGTAAGTGCATGATCTATCGCGTAATAATTAAGATCGAACCCACAGGGACTAGGGTCAAGTACTAACTAATCAATAAATCAATAGCTAGGTTAACGATTAATGGAGATGTGTCTAAACTCCTAGAGCAAGCAATTAAACTAAAGCAGACTTAAATCAAACGAAGCAGAAAGCAAGGCAAAAGGGGTTTTGAGATTATGAGAGAGATTCGAGGTTTTAGGTTCCACCACACTGAAGCATACATAAATATTAGGGCTTGACAATTTAAATAAAGTTTTATCTAAGTTCTCAAGGTAACCTTTCCTAGGGTACATACGCGCTCCCTCTCAGGACATGGTCCGGTATCCGTCTTAACCTAAGTCTCCTACTCTCGTGGCTTACTAGGGTTAAGGCGGATCCAATGGGATCTGTGAAAGATTAGGATTCCTCGAGTGATTTCGAGTGCTCTCGCAACACGAAATCACCAGTCCAGTCTAGGGATTCCGATGACTGTGGTTCTCCTCTCGGTCCTTCCCACAGCATCTAAAGCATGTATACGTATGGCCAGTACATAAACACGAGATAAAACATCCTAGACACAAATAAGAACGAAGGTAAATAAAGAAATATATAGATCAAGTCATAATATCAAGCATTCATACAGTGGGCTACGCCCAAACCCCGAAAAGAAGAGTTTACGCTAGTGTATACATCGTTAAACACTTAGAATCCCTCATAATAATTAAATCAAACTAAAGGGAGGGTAGATCGTCGATGGAAGAAGGTCCAGCACGAAGATCCATGCCAGAAGGACTAAGAAATCAAGTCGGAACAGTGTTGTCGCTTCCGAAATCGCCCCAAAACCCTAAGGTCTTGCCTTTTTTGCTCATTTTTCCTCGTTTGCTTCTTCAAATCTGATGATTCCCATCCCAAATCGTGCGTATGCCAGTTAGGAAGGTCTCCCCCAAATTTTGCTCCAATCCGAGCTAAGAATAGAAAGTTACGGGCGAAATACCGGACGCCTATCGAGCAGTTCGCGACGATACACGGTCGTGCATGGATGCACGGCCATGCCCGTGTACGGCTCTGTCGTGGAATAACTTATGGATCATGGCCGTGCATGGTTGCACACCCATGGCCGTGTACGGCTCGGTGAAGCCTGGAGTAGCAGGGTCATGCACGGCCGTGTAAGGGTACACACTCATGACCATGTATCTTGTAGAAAGCTCTAATTGGGCTGAAATTTGGCAGGTAGCTTCGTCTCATCATGAGAAATCGTCTCATACCTTCAGATTCTCTAAATTCCACTGATTTTGGGGTCAAATACCTGCATTTCATTAAAACGGAGGAAAAGTGAAGGTTCTGAAGAATATGAAGCATTTGAGTAAATAAATGAGATGAAACATGCATTATGCTCTAAGATACGAATGAAATTGGGTCACGAAATATCATATTTTTACATGTCATCAAATACATCGGACTTAAAGTTTTGCTTGTCCTCAAGCAATTGAATTGTCTAGAACACAGTGATGCCATGGAATAAGAAATCTCAAAGTAGCTCAACTAGGTCTAATAAGGTTAATGGTTAAACGCAACAATTCTTCAGGTTATAATGCAGTATGGAAAGAAAATTAAACCAATTATCATGAATACAATCTGTAGAACATGCAAAATTACATAACCAAAAACTCCTACAATGCATCTCACGCACATGATATGATTGATCAAGCTTTCAGAAGGCATAACATTGTATACTAAGTCATGGGAGAATAGCATCAGTACCACATAGTCCCTATGTGGTGCCTTTTATATATATATATATATATATATAAAAGAACAAACAATGCCAAGTGCCAAGCTTTGCTTCGGTACCACTATTATTATTGAAAACCATGGGGTTAGTGCCAAGTATGATGAACAAGGGACTTAGGTACCACTAACCCTTTTTTAGTGAGATGCTATAAATAGTGTCAAGTGGAAGTACAAAGTGCAATGTACAAGAACACTTCGGTACCACCATTTTTATTTCTAACCCCCATGACAAAGTGCACAAATAAAGTAAAGACAGAAACAAGATACAATCACTTTCTACCCATGAGATGCATATCAAGGCTAAGGTGAAATAACAAGCATACTCTTCAAGATTCTACCAATAATGAATCGAGTTAATTACATCAATCAACTACAGTAAACCAAAGAATCATATGTGCAAACTATAACCATTATAGACCATTGGCAGATAAAAGTCAAGATTCCAATCCCAAGCAATCAAGTAGGCATAGATCAATGCAATACTAAAAGATAAAGCAAATATCATGAATGAATAGAGTGGGTTGGGTAAGACACTATAGATGTTGATACAACTACGAAAACTAAAACATGCAACTAAGAATGTAATAAACTAAAAGCAGACAGATGAAAACTAATAACTAAAATAAACTACTGGAAAAACAGAAAGCTGACCAAGTGATGGGTGAAACCAAAGAAGCTCATCCCCAACGCCGATGCAGTCTCGCCTGAAGCTCATGCACAGACTCTAAAATAGAGGACTGTGTTCGTCCTTGGCACTCCACTTCTGCCTCAAGTTGTTGGACCCGGTAATTGCCGTCAGAGACAGACAGGTGAGTCTCTTCCTGTGCGTCCCGGATAAAGCGGACATAGGCCTCAATGCGGTCGAGCTGGGTAGAAGGGCGCTGCTGAGCAGGTTGCGGTGGTTCAGATGCAAGAGGCACATCCACATCTTCAACTGCTTCTACTCTCCAGTTCTGCCACTCACGAATAGTGGTGCGTGCAGGGTTTGGCAGTGGCAACTTCACATCACTCCCGGGAAAGATCAAGCTGTAAAGTTCACCTTCCTTCACTATCATTCGCATCGAAACACAGGAATCGAGATCAAGTCGGCAGTTGCCCCGGGCTTGCTCCATTTGGTAGGGATGAATCCCTACTGCGCGAGCGATAGGGGTGAGAAGTCCCCCGAGAGCTATTGCACCTTTCGGTGCCCTTGATACTTTCTGGAGTTGTCGGGCAAAGTGGAAAGCATTGTTGAGGCGGACTCCATGCAGCATTGCCCATAAAAACTGAAGCTCAGATGCTCGGACTAGGCCATCAGACTCTCCTCATCCAAAGATGGTATGTGCCATGATACGATTCACATACTTCAAAACAGGGTTCCTGAGGCAGGTAGCTCTAGCTGTCCTAGTGTCAAAGGGTCTCAGGTTGGTTAGTTCAGTCCAGAAATTGCTATCATTGAATGCGGTAGGTGTGAGCCTTGTCCCGTCTGTAGGAAAACCATATATAGAGTTCAGCTCTGTCAGTGTAAACATATATTCGGTGTTGTTCAGCCAGAAGGATAGACTGCTGTCGTCTTCATCAGTGTGAATGCTAGCATGGAACTCAATGGATGATAAGAACTCCAGTACAATGGGGATGTAGGTGGGGTAGCAGATGGTGAAGAATTGTTCCCATCCTATGCATTGAAATAATCATTGCACATCTTCATAGAAGCTAAGAGTGTTGAGAGTACCATGATCGAGGAATCTGGTGGTGATCCCTGGGCGGCGTGCGAGGGCAGCAAGCTTGGCAAGTTGCTTTGGATCATGGCAGATGATCCCATAAGGTGTAGGTGGCAAGGCAGGTGGCGGATGAGGTTCGCCGACGGCATGAGAAGAGGAGGCCCCGTGTTTGGAGATGGGTTGCTTGCGTCTGGACATCTTAGAGGAACGGGGAGGTAGCTAGTGCCGAGTAGGAGGCTTTCGAGACGTTGGCGACGAAGAAAAGCGGACAGTGGCGGCTAGGGTTTCGTGCACGGGTGTGCATGAGCCTGTGTATCCTCCTCTTTTTTTCACTTATCGTGCACGACCATGTATGGATACATGGCCTAGCCTGTGTAGCTCTCGGTCAGATCGGGCCAACTGAATGCACTTATGATGCACGGGCGTGCATCGGTGCACACGCCCGTGCATGTCTCGGGTGAAAGTCGCTTTAGGTGTTCACGGCCATGCGCTCCTTCACGCCCCTGCCCGTGTATCTTTCGGCCATGCGCTGGGAAGAGATAACCGAGCCGTGCACGGCCGTGCATGGATGCACGGGTGCGACCGTGCATGGCTCGGTGATACCTGGAAAATCCAGAAAAATTTCTATCAGTGTAGTACAGCCTAGAGTGCATGAATATGAAAGAAAAACTGAAAAATAAAATCTTCTAAAGCATGAAAATAAATAAGAAAACAAGAGATTGAACTAGAGGTTGGGTTGCCTCCCAATAAGCGCTTCTTTAGGGTCATTAGCTTGACCGAAGTGGTGCTCAAGGTGGGTCTGGAGGTGGAGGATCAGAGATATGTAATGAGACCCCTTTGTCGATGATATCTTGTGCGAAATACAGTTTCAAACGCTGTCCATTCACTTTGAAGGTTCCTGATCGTTGGCTCCATATTTCAACAACTCCATATGGGAAAATTCTCTTCACAATGAATGGCCCAGACCATCTCGTCCTTAACTTTCCTGGAAAGAGTTTCAACCGTGAGTTAAACAGAAGGACATAGTCTCCCACTTGGAAGTTCTTTACGACAATGTGCTTATCATGCCATCGCTTCGTCCGCTCTTTGTAAATCTTTGCGTTGTGGTAGGCAGACAGACGGATTTCATCGACTTCATTTAGTTGGAGTTTCCGTTTGTCTCCAGCACTTTGGAGGTCATAATTTAGTTTTCGGACCGCCCAATAAGCTCTGTGCTCAACTTCAACTGCAAGATGGCAGGACTTGCCGTATACTAGCTGATAGGGGGACATTCCTAGCAGGGTTTTGAATGTTGTTCTATAAGCCCATAGTGCGTCATCTAGTTTTAATGACCAATCAGTTCTTGAAAAGTTGACCGTCTTCTGCAAGATATTTTTTATTTCCCTGTTTGATACTTCCACCTGGCCACTGGTCTGTGGATGGTAAGGGGTTGCGACCTTGTGGGTTACCCCGTATTTCCTTAATAGCGAGGCTAACTTGTGATTCAGGAAGTGGGAACCGCCATCGCTTATCAGGACTCGCGGTACACCGAATCTGGGGAAGATGGTACGCTTAAGCATACGGGTGACTGCCTTTGCATCTGAAGTGTGTTCGGCAGAGGCTTCCACCCATTTGGAGACATAGTCGACGGCCACCAGTATGAAGCGATGACTACAGGACGATGTGAATAGTCCCATAAAGTCTATTCCCCAGACGTCGAAGATTTCCAGTTCCAAAATCTTGGTTAATGATAACTCATCTCTTTTGGAAATGTTGCCTGATCGTTGACACTGATCGCAATGAGTAATGAATTGCTAGGCATCTCGAAAAATAGTAGGCCAGTAAAGTCCGGATTGCAGTACTTTGAAGGCTGTCTTCGAAGCACTAGCGTGGCCTCCATAAGGAGATGAGTGGCAATGAAATAGTACATCTTGGATCTCTGTCTCAGGTATGCACCGCCGAAAGAGGCCGTCGGCGCACCTTCGAAATAGGAGAGGATCGTCCCAATAATAGTGTTTCACGTCGTGTAGAAATCTCTTCTTTTGCTGCCACAAAAGATTAAAGGGAATGACGTCAGACACTAAATAGTTTACATAGTCAGCATACCACGGAGCTTCAATTTCGGTTAAGGTTAGGAGATGCTCATCAGGGAAATAATCATTAATGTCCCAGCAACTCTCCTCTTCTTGATCCTCATGTGGTAATCGGGATAAATGATTAGCCACCAGGTTCTCTGAGCCTTTCTTATCGCTGATTTCTAGATCGAATTCTTATAATAAGAGGATCCAGCGAATCAATCGTGGTTTTGCATCTTTCTTGGTTAGAAGGTACCTGATGGCTGCATGATCAGTATACACGATTACTTTTGAATCAATAACATAAGATCTAAACTTGTCAAAAGCGAAAATAATAACAAGGAGCTCCTTCTCTGTGGTAGCGTAGTTGATTTTAGCTTCATTCAGTATCCTGCTCGCATAATAAATGGCATACAACTTATTATCTTCCCGCTGTCCTAGTACTGCTCCAACTGCGAAATTGCTGGCGTCGCACATGAGCTCGAACGGGAGTGTCCAGTTGGGCGGCTGCATGACGGGCTGAGATCAAGGCTGTCTTCAGTTTTTCAAAAGATGTAATGCAATCCTGGTCAAAAGAAAAAGGAATATCTTTAGCGAGCAAGTTAGTCAATGGTCTAGCAATCTTTGAAAAATCTCTAATAAAACGCCGATAAAAATCGGCATGCAAAAGAAAACTTCGAACTCCCTTTTCAGATGAGGGCGGTGGCATCTTTTCAATGCCATCCACTTTGGATCTATCAACTTCAATCCCACGTTCTGAGATCAGATGTCCAAGCACTATCCCTTCTCGCACCATGAAATGGCATTTCTCCCAGTTCAAGACAAGGTTAACTTCTTTACACCTGTTCAGCACTTTAGAGAGGTTAGCCAAGCAAATATCAAATGAAGTACCATAAACTGAGAAGTCATCCATGAAGACATCCATAATGTTTTCTATGAAATCAGAGAATATTGAAACCATGCATTTATGGAAAGTGTCGGGGGCGTTGCATAGCCCAAAAGGCCTCCGGGGGTAAGCAAATGTCCCATAGGGGCAGGTGAAAGTAGTCTTCTCCTGGTCGTCTGGATGGATTGGGATCTGGAAAAATCCGGAGAAGCCGTCTAGGAAACAGAAATGAGAGTTCTTTGCTAGCCGCTCTAGCATCTGGTCAATAAAAGAAAGGGGGTAGTGGTCTTTGCGTGTCGCTTTGTTCAGCTTCCTGTAGTCGATGCACATGCGCCAACCAATCACATTATGGATGGGGATAAGCTCGTTGCTCTCATTTTTAATCACCGTGACTCCACCCTTCTTAGGCACGACATGCACCGGACTTACTCATTCACTGTCTGATATTGGGTATATAACCCCCACATCGAGTAACTTTAATATCTTCTTCTTGACCACTTCCTTCATGTTTGGGTTTAACCGGCGTTGGAATTCCACCGAAGCTTTACTGTCGCTCTCCAAGAAAATCCTGTGCATGCAGAATGAGGGATTAATTCCTTTAATGTCTTCCAATGAATAACCAATTACCTGTTTGTGGAGGAGCAATTCTTTCAGTAGCTTCGCAGTTTCTTCTACACTAAGGTCAGCACTAATGATGACAGGACAGGTAGAGTTAGCATCAAGAAATTCATACTTAAGATTATCGGGAAGGGGTTTAAACTCTAACTCCTTCTTTGCAGAAGGGCTAGACTGAACCTCTCCAAGGCTTTCGAATTGCGCTCTTCTAAATCCCTCAGAGTGCGCAACTCCTAAGCCTTCTGCATGATCCTGATGCTCATCAGCACTATCCTCATGTTTGTCACTCAACAAACAAACTTCCCAAGTGTCCTCAGTGGCTGTTGGGGTAGGTTCAATGAGGTCCTCCTTAGTATCAATTTCGTAGCAAGACCCTGTAAGAGATGGTTTCTTTAGAGCTGAAGATAAATCAAACTCTATCTTCTCCTCACCAACATTCAGTGCCAATTTTCCATTTTTCACATCAATAACAACGCCGGCGGTTGCTAAAGAAGGGCGCCCCAGAATGATGGATAGTCGAACGTCTTCTTCCATTTCTAACACCATAAAATCCGCGGGGATAAAAATATCTCCCACTTTGATCTGCACATCTTCAATGATTCCAACCGGACGGCGTATTGATCGATCAGCTAGTTGAAGGGATATAGAGGTGGGCTTCATCTCATCCATACCTAACTTCCTGTAGACAGACAAGCGAATTAAACTCACGCTAGCTCGTAAATCGCATAGGGCTCTATCAAAAGGCATATTCTCAATTTGACAAAGAATAGAAAAACTCTCTGGGTCTTTCAGTTTGGGCGGAAGCTTGTTGTGGAGGATGGCACTGTATTCTTCAGTCAGGGCAACTGTCTCTTGTTCATCTATTTTTCTTTTCTTGGAAAGGATCTCCTTTAAAAACTTGGTGTATGCTGGCATTTCAGAAAGAGCGTCAGTGAAAGGAATATTGATATAGAGCTTTTTTAATACCTCTAAAAATTTTTCAAACTGCCGATCCAATTTAGCTTTAGCTAGTCGTTGAGGAAATGGGATAGGCGGTTTGTATGGTGGAGGCGGAACATAAGCATGCTGCTCCTTTTGCGCATTAAAATTTTGCTCCTCTGACTCTAGGTTGGCTGCGGAATCCTCATCCAGTTGAACTTTCTCATATGGACTTTGTCTTGCTCTTTCCTTAGGTTCAGGCATCTTTGGATCTTCTAGCTGGATCTCGCTCCTTGTCGTTATTGCACTGCAATGCTCGTTATGATTAATCTTTTCCTGCATTAGACTGGTTCGTTGGTCAAGCTGCAAGATCTGATTCTCCATCATCTTCTGCTGAGTCGATACAAAGTCCACTTTCATGTTCAGTTGACGAATCTGCTCACTCATATAATCATTGTGTTACATTTGACTTGCCATAAAATCTTCCAACATGGATTCCAATCTGGACTTCTGTGGAGGATCTTGTTGCCATTGATCACCAGATGGATATTGCATACTAGGAGGAGGCCTGTAGGAGAAATTCGGGTGATTTCTCCATCCCGGATTGTATGTGTTGGTGTATATGCCATATGACCTAGTTCTGGTCAACTTATGTACTACTTGACATTGATATTTATATATCATTTTGGCATTGTCGTTATCATCGTCTGTCTACACCTGCGATTGTGTACTTACA
>CM050438.1:187291-237137 GCA_027562315.1 Costus pulverulentus
TGAATGAGGTTTATGGTAAAGTCTTGGAGACTTTCCTTACCTCAAACCTTCTCATCCAAGCCATACACTTGTCATAATCTCAACCCTTGCCCTAACCGCCTCTAGCTCATTATAAGTGACCCTAGTCGCCCTCTCTTATGACGTAACAAAACCTTGGAAGCGAAAACACAAGTAGAGGGGCGAAAGCTTGGAGCAAGGGCGCAACTTCCTCTTCCATAGCCGCAAGCCTTTCTCTCCTTTCCCTTTGGCGCAAGGAGCTTTGGTGCTTGGCGTTTTGGCTTGTTCTCTTGGCGCATCGTTTATCTTGGTGGCGCATGTGAAGTGAACATCTCCCTAAAGGCTTGGATCTTCTTCCCGAGGCTAGCACCGGGCGTGGAAGAAGAGAACTCAAGAGATCCGTGTGTGTGAGACTGCAGAGGGCGCACACTTGGGCGCCTACATCGGCATCGCTCCAAATTGCTCTAAGGTATTTTCTAACTCATCGTGTCGACTCCCTTGCATACGATCTTCACTGGGTTTTTGGGACGGGCCTGTTTCGGGGACATTCTTCCGCTGTGCAATGAATGTATGAATGTTTACAACTCTGAAAAATTGTAAAATGTCCCCGGGGTTTCCCAACAGTATGTGCTCGAGCAGGGGTCGTTCTGGTTCCTGAAATTCTCAATGGCATTGACTTGTTCAGAGGAGGCGCTCAATATGTGGCAGTTATCAGCAGAATGCTCTATCACACCACAAACATCACAAGTCAAAGAATTAGAAGCAGATATATTAATAGAATCAATTTTAGAAGAAAGTGAATCTACTTTTGCCATTAGAGAATCAATTGAGTTAACATCAAACTTCCCTGAATTCCGAGTATGCTGGCTCCTCTCTCCTGACCACTGATAATGGTTGAGAGCCATATCCTCTATCAACTGCATCGCATCATCATAGTTCTTGTTCATTAATGCCCCACCAGCAGCAGTATCTACAAAAAGTCTGGTCTGGTATAGCAATCCACTGTAGAAGGTGTGGATGATCATCCATTTCTGTAGACCATGGTGCGGGCACATTCTCAATAAATCTTTGAAACGGTCTCATGCTTCATACAGGGACTCTCCTTCTCGTTGGGCAAAGTTGGTGATTTGATTCCTGAGCTGGGCGGTCTTGCTTGGTGGGAAGTACTTTGACATAAAAGCTTGCGATAGCTGTTCCCACATTGTGATTGATGCCTGCGGTAAAGACTGCAACCACGCCCTAGCTCGATCCCTGAGAGAAAAAAGGAAGAGTCTCAGTTTAATAGCATCAGGATGAGCACCGTTAATCTTAAGAGTATCACAGCATTCCAAAAAGATAGATAAATGAATGTTAGGATCTTCAGTGGCTGTTCCACTGAATTGGCTCTGTTGCGCCATCTATACAAGTGATGGCTTGATCTCGAAGTTGTTAGCTTCGATAGCATGTCGCGATATGCTAGAATGCACGTCAGAGATGGTGGGGGCTGCATAATCTTTCAAGGAGCGAGTGGTTTCCATCATTTGACTGTCAGAAAAATTTCCTTCAAGCTTAAGTCTTTTCAGATTTCTTCTGACTTGATGAAAAGTGCGCTCTATTTCCGGATCTCCAGGTACAAGTTTCCCTGTTCGCGTAGTGTTCCTGAGCATAAACAAGTACCTAGACAGAAAAGATTAGTAGCACCGCACCAAATAGAAGTTACAACTAAAAATAAAAGCAAAGAAATAAAATTAAGAACAAAATGAAATCTAATTAAACCCACTCTATCAATCTTCTGATTGTGTTAATATTGACAACCTAGTCCCTGGCAATGGCGCCAAAAACTTGATAGGGCCTAAACGGATGCTACCGCAAGTGCACAGTCTATCGCGTAACAATTAAGATCGAACCCACAGGGACTAGGGTCAAGTACTAACTAATCAATAAATCAATAACTAGGTTAACGATTAATGAAGAAGTGTCTAAACTCCTAGAGCAAGCAATTAAACTAAAGCAGACTTAAATCAAACGAAGCAGAAAGCAAGGCAAAAGGGGTTTTGAGATTATGAGAGAGATTCGGGGTTTTAGGTTCCACCACACTGAAGCATATATAAATATTAGGGCTTGACAATTTAAATAAAGTTTTATCTAAGTTCTCAAGGTAACCTTTCCTAGGGTACATACGCGCTCCCTCTCAGGACATGGTCCGGTATCCGTCTTAACCCAAGTCTCCTACTCTCGTGGCTTACTAGGGTTAAGGTGGATCCAATGGGATCTGTGAAAGATTAGGATTCCTCGAGTGATTTTGAGTGCTCTCGCAACACGAAATCACCAGTCCAATCTAGGGATTCCGATGACTGTGGTTCTCCTCTCGGTCCTTCCCACAGCATCTAAAGCATGTATACGTATGACCAGTATATAAACACGAGATAAAACATCCTAGACATGAATAAGAACGAAGGTAAATAAAGAAATATATAGATTAAGTCATAATATCAAGCATTCATACAGTGGGCTACGCCCAAACCCCGAAAAGAAGAGTTTATGCTAGTGTATACATCGTTAAACACATAGAATCTCTCATAATAATTAAATCAAACCAAAGGGAGGGTAGATCGTCGATGGAAGAAGATCCAGCACGAGGATCCACGCCGGAACGACGAAGAAATCAAGCCGGAACAGTGTTGTCGCCTCCGAAATCGCCCCAAAACCCTAAGGTCTCGCCTTTTTTGCTCGTTCTCCCTCGTTTGCTTCTTCAAATCTGATGATTCCCATCCCAAATCGTGCGTATGCCAGTTAGGAAGGTCTCCCTCAAATTTCGCTCCAATCCGAGCTAAGAATAGAAAGTTACGGGCGAAATACCGGACGCTTGTCGAGTAGTTCGCGACGATACACGGTCATGCATGGATGCACGGCCATGCCCGTGTACGGCTCTGTCATGGAATAACTTATGGATCACGGCCATGCATGGTTGCACACCCATGGCCGTGTACGGCTCGGTGAAGCTTGGAGTAGCAGGGTCATGCACGGCCGTGCATGGGTACACACCCATGACCGTGCATCTTGTAGAAAGCTCTGATTGGGCTGAAATTTGGCAGGTAGCTTCGTCTCATCATGGGAAATCGTCTCATACCTTCAGATTCTCCAAATTCGACTGATTTTGGTATCAAATACATGCATTTCATTAAAATGGAGGAAAAGTGAAGGTTCTGAAGAATATGAAGCATTTGAGTAAATAAATGAGATGAAACATGCATTATGCTCTAAGATACGAATGAAATTGGATCACGAAATATCATATTTTTACATGTCATCAAAATTTTATAGGAATCCGCAGATTCCTATGTTTTTTTAAGAAGCCTGATTGTGTGCAGTTGATCTGTGCACTATGCGCCCCAATCCCAAGGCATTTTTTCACATTAATGTTAGCATTAATATTAGTAATTAACGTTAAAAGTAGTATTAGTATTAACATTAGTATTAATATTAGTATTAGTATTAGCATTAGCATTAGTATTAGTATTAATATTAGTATTAGTACTAGCATTAGAGTCTTTTCTAGCCTCGAGATCTGTACTAATATTAATCAACGGCATATAGCCGAGCTTCGAAAAATTATAGGAATCCGTGGATTCCTAGAAAACGCACCAGATATATAGGGTGCATTTAGTGTAGCTTTTTAGCTGCTTTTGTGAGTCATAAATAGACCTATCCATTAATCGGTTCAAACCGATAAACCGAATCGAACCGAATCGAATAAGGCGGTTTGGTTTAATTTCTATGTTAATCGGTTCAGTTCGGTTCGGGTTAGAGGAGGGAAATTATCAATCGGTTCAGTTTCGGTTTTTCCTTTTCAAAATCCATGAAAACCGAACCAAACCGATTAGGAATAATTAAAAATAAAAATTAAAAAAATTCCTAAACCAATCCCTAATTCCTCTCTCACGGCGTTGCTTTCTGCGTTTCTCCCAAAAAACCCAAAATCGCCGCACACGACTCGCTGACTTCGTCTACACTCAATGGCAGACGATGGGGGCGTTCGTAGCATTCGAGAGGCGGCGGCTCGAGTTCCATCGACACGTGTTGGCGAGCGAGGAAATTGAAGTCGGCGATGACTTTGGGCAACACGACGACACCGCTTGGAGCGTCAGCAACACGCGAAGCTTCCATGTGGCATGGTTGTGGCTGATGACGGCTTTGAGCGACTAGGTATCGTCCTCGACTAAAGGGACGGTGGCCGTGTGGTAGGAGCCGGCTGGCGACGAGGGGTGGTGACATTGCAATGGCGACGTGGTTTCAATGAGTGATGTGGTTTCCAGCAAGCAACGGCTATGTGGCGCGTCTAGACAAATGACGGTGGGTGGTGATGAAGGACGCGGCTGCGAGGTGATCTTCCCTGCAATTTTTTTTGTTTGTTTTCCTTCGGTTTTTGTTTGTTTTCCTTCGGCGACGTCTACGCTTTTCTTTTTTTGAATCTTCCAAGCAATTGTGTTAGTCCTCCAAGCCATGTCAGGAAGATTCAAAAGATTCAAATTTCTATGGTCCATTTTCCTTAATGAATCTTCCTAACATGGCTTGTAGCTATGAAATACAGATCACCAAGACGCCAAGATCACCAAGACGCCAATGTTGTGAAAGTGTAAATCGGTTTTAATCGGTTTGAATCAAACTGAATCGGACTTATTTGGTTCGGTTCAAATTAGTTTTTCACTTGTATCGGTTCGGTTCGATTTGAAAAAATTTACAAAAGTTTAATCGGTTTTCGGTCCAATCAGTTCGATTTGATTCAAGTTGAACCGATTGGATAGACCAGTCACAGAAGTAGATGTTTAAAAGCTGGAGTGTTTAGTTGTTAGCTTCTGAGTTCCAAACCCAGAAGGAACTGCTTTCTTGAGAAACTATTGTCATCCTATTTATGGTTAGCCAAAGCTGTTGATTGATCAAAAAACTAATTTTATTAAATATTTTATAATTTTTCTAGCCAGCTCCTTTTCAACCAATAAAAGCTAAAAGTTTTAGCTATGCCAAACGGACCTATAATCCCTTTCATGGAAGTACATTTAAAAATTGTAACTATTTATAATCTCAATTCGATAAATATATGATATTAATAGGTGATTATATTGAAGTGTGGGTCGTTTTGGGCTAATTGATCTTGATTGGTGTGACTTACGATATATCCAAACTTGAGTGACTTGGTTTAAATAATTATAGTTGGGTACAAATAATTCTTATTTAAATGATCTATTTCTAGTGATAAATTCCCGAGCGATCTGTAACTATAATACTAGAAATCATGTGGGAGCTTAAGTGATATAGTTGAGTAATCGACTTGAATGATTGTGCTTGATTGAGTCAACCTAACTAATTTTTGACAAAAAGTGATAAAAAAATTTGAGTACGTTGACCACCAAATTAAAGATATTTTATATATTAAACCTTATATATTATGCTGAATTATACTAAGTCATATTATATTATATTAACTTAGTTTGAATTAGATGATTTGTAGTTATTAGATAAGGTGGGAAAGCATAAGGTCAATTCCCTTTGTCTATATAAATAGATCAATGTTATATTTGATATTGATCTGTTTCTCCTCTCCCTCTTTAGTTTTATCAAAAATATTAGTGTTTTTGTACTCAGTCAAGTTGCTCAGTTCATTGATTTTGACTACACGCAAAACTTTCATTTTTTATATTTGAAAAAGTAATTAAAGTTTCAATCTTCTAAGTGATGAATTCTGACGGGCGCGTTTTCTAAGCGGATCGTCCGCTTAAAATCATCCGAACGGGTGGCTTAATTTTTATATTAAAAAAATATTTTTTTTAATTTTTTTTTTAGAAATACTCTATTTCTTATAATCTATTCAATGGTATTAAATTTAGGGTATTCTAGATTATATACATGTATGAAATATCCTATGCAAAATTGCATATAAGATAAAAAAAATATTTTATATATAAATTTATATAGAGTTTGTATAGGATATTTCATACATGTATATAATTTAAAATACCCTAAATTTAATATTATTAGATAGATTATAAAAAATAGAATATTTTTAAAAAAAAAATAAATATTTTTTAATATAAAAATTAAGCCACCCGTTTTTCCCCTTTTAAGCGCACACACGCGCCTAGAAAAATTCTCCAATTCTGACTTCTCTTTCGCGATAGCTGTCGCCTGTATGAGAGACTTTGCCTTCAACACTTGTTGGAAATGTTGGCGGCTACAGCCACTGTAGAATATTATGCAGACTTTTGCTCACTCATGAGCCGTCGACTATGACCACAAAATCTTACGTGACTGGTTCGATCAAAATAGGAAAATAATATTTAAAAAAATATTTTAATCATACAATATGAATGAAATTTATAAATTTTTTATTTAAAAAATATTAATATGTTATAAATCATTTTTGTAAAAAAAGAATTGTAGGTGTTACTTCAATCAGTAATTATCTTTATATTAAAAAATTATATTATTTTTAAGAGAGAGAAAACAAAATAATTTATTTTATTTCTGGATAAAAAATAGTGTTACAAGCGTTGCCTTGGATTCCAGCTTTTTCAGCGCGGAGGTCAGGGTCAAAATCGAAAGCTGGTGAGGGCCTCGAGCGAAAGGAGAATGTTCTGCTTTTCGTGATGGGAAGAATGGGAAGGGTTTGTCGATTGCTAGTTTACTTTGATTGAATGCATCCAAGTCTCTTGCTTCTGGAAACCGAAACTGAAGACCACCAGGCACCAACTTGTCTTTTGCTTCAAACCGCTTGCGTTTTCTGCATACAAAACCACTAGTCCTAATATCTTGGCACTTCGGTCTTTAATGTTTCAAAATCTAGTGCTTTAATCTCTTTAATCTTAAACTCTCGAGCTCATCGCGGTGTTTCAAGTTCAATCTTAAACTCTCGAGCTCATCGCGGTGTTTCAAGTTCAATCTTAAACTCTTTCTTGTAGTTGAACTACATGCGATGCACTTGATTCTACCCATCACCTTTCGTGCACATAGTAAACATAATATTAAATCACAATTCCTTTGATGGGTACAGATTTTTGCATGTCGTTCAATGAGATAACAAGTAAATTTCAAAAGTAACTTTCAATCTTTATTTCACTCTCAATTATTAGATTCATCGAACCGTTACGGCATCAATCAAGTACCTTTCATTTGGGGTGGGTCTCTTCGGTTTTAATTAACTAAACAAGGTCCAATCTAAACAGCAATTTCTCATTTACTTTCTATCAGAAATATGGTGGTGTTATTTTATTAAATATTTTTGTATTATAAAAAATTCAATTGATTTATTTATTTATTTTATTTGAGAAAACAAATTATAATATTTTGGTTAGCTGAATTGATAAAGAGCTTAGTTATTGATAAAAGGATTAGATTATATATAAGCACGTGCCATCTTGCCTTTTTTTAGGCATTTATAATATAATATATTTTTAAAAACAAATGTTTATATGCGCCGTTATTAAAACACACAAATGATTTTCACGTGACGTCCCATAGAACTAAGAAATGGCCTAGGTATCTTAAAAATCATTTTAAAATTTTAAAAAAAAATTAATAAAAATGATCTATACACTATAAGCTATCCAATGACATAAAATTATATAAAAAAAATTAACCTAAATATTTTACATAAAAAATAAAAATAAATAATATTTTAGTTTTTATATAAAATATTTAGGATAATTTTTTATTACATGTAATCTTATCTATAACAATATTAATGCCATTAAATAATTTAAAATGTGTAAATTATTTTTATAAAAAAAATTAAAAAAATATATAACATAAAATGGATACCCAGTACCAGGCCATTTCTTCCCATAGAAGCTAGCTATCGTTACCCAAATATTGAACTTGATTTTTTACCGGTCTAGACTAAGATAAATGCCCTCTACCTCGGTCGGACCAATCAAATCACTCTGCTGGCTCTCCGACCGTCGTACGCTGCCCCGTACCCGCTGCCGCCTACCCAATATATACCGCGCCTCCTCCTATACCGCGCTTCACTTGCTGCTTCTGCTGCTCCTCCAATGCAGCTTTGCTTGCCCTGTTCCTTCCTCTCCATGCCGGATGGTGACAAGGTGCCGCCGACGTCACAAATCCCGCACCTCGCCGCGTCCACCTCCACCTCCTCATCATCCTCCGAGCCCCCCGCCATGACCGCTGCCGCCTTCGATGATGCCGCCTCCATCCTGACTCTTCCTTCTCTCCCCTCCCTACAATCTCTCGTTCGCATATCTGGCTACCACAACACATCACCCTCCCCAGCCTCGCTCATCTGCCTCACCTCCCGCAAGCCCCTCGGCTCCTCATCCGCGGCCGCCGCCCTCGCCGTCTCGGCCGCCGCATCATTCTTATACTCCGCTTCGGAGTCAGAGATCACAGTGTTCGACCTGGTCACATTAACCCCAATAGAGACCTTCGCCGCCGTGCCTTCAGCAGGGTCCGTCAAGTCAATCGCCCTCTCCCCCGACGGAAAGCTCTTCACCGCTCACCAGGACGGGAAAATCCGCGTCTGGCGCCGGTCGGTCAGGTCCGGGCGGCACTCGCTCGATGCAACCCTCCCCACTGCGGCCGACCGTCTTTGTCGCCTCCCTCTTCCAAGCAACTATGTTGCCGTCCGCCGCCACAAGAAGCTCCTGTGGATTGAACACGCCGACGCTGTTTCTGCTGTGACCTCGCGCGGGGACCTTCTCTACTCTGTTTCTTGGGACAAAACCCTCAAGGTCTGGCGCGCCGCCACTGACCTCCGTTGCCTGGAGTCCGTCTCAGCCCACGAGGACGCGGTGAACGCGGTGGCCGTATCCGGGGACGGCACGGTGTACACGGGGTCGGCCGACGGGAAGGTAAGGGTGTGGGCTCGCTCCCCGCCGGAAGAGGATCGGGGACGGCGGCGGCAGCATGGGCTGGTGGCGACGCTGGAGCGCCACCGTTCGGCGGTGAACGCGCTGGCGTTGAGCGGCGATGGGGCCGTGCTGTACTCAGGCGCCTGCGACCGCTCGATCTTGGTGTGGGAACGAGAGGAGTCGGCGAACCACATGGCGGTAGCCGGGGCGCTGCGTGGGCACAGGAAGGCCATCTTGTGCCTTGCGTGCGCCGGGGACGTGCTCTTCAGCGGCAGCAGCGATCGGACGGTCAGGATTTGGCGCAAGGAAGGCGAGGGGAAGTGTTACAGCTGCCTGGGCGTGCTCGAGGGACACGCGACAGGGGTGAGGTCGCTCGTGGCTATTCGTGTGCCGACGGAAGCTAACCTACCCGATTCCGAGGAGTATCGTGTCTGCAGCGGGTGTCTGGATGGGGAGGTGAGAGTTTGGCGGGTTCGGATTCCAGGTAATCAAGTGTCCGATCCAAAATAAAGAAATAAAAGAGCCCATTTAAAGGAAAAGAAAAGGGAAAGCAAGCAAAAGCCTCCATTTCCCTCTTCCGCTTGAGCTGCTAATAGAAATTTAGGATGGTTTTATTCTCTTATTTCTGCTCGTGGAATGTTCTCTGTGCCAATGCTATAGTGACTTCCTTTATGCTATTATCAGCTGTAAAGGAAGCTACGTTTACTTGGTCAGTTGGTCCTCAGCAATGAATGATTGAATTTTGCTTGCTGTTGTACTGATAGCTCCACGACAAGGTTGCTCCTATGGATGCGATGCAAGCCAACACAATGCTGCATGGATTTGGGAGTGCAATGTACCTTGTCTTCATTTCAGTCTGAGGTTTTCAGGACGGAGTAGCATTGATTGCTATCCCACTTGTGTGACTGTAGTAGTTAAAAAAAGTTTGATTTCCCTAGGTAAATACAGGAGAATGAAGACATTGTCATATTCTGTTTCATTTCCCTAGGTAAATGAAGTTTGATTATAAAAAGTTAGACTAGCAATTGAAATTTTGCGTTGACTAGATCTACTCTTGCATATGGGATTCCTGTATTTCCTCTACACCAAAATAATGCCTTGTACAATTATTTGAATGATTTTTATGGTGTACCTTCTTCGAAAACCAGCATTTGGAAGCTTGCCACCTCTTAGGCTCTTAGCCCTTGTTAAAGCTTAAATTTTGTTATTACGCACACATATAACTAATTAACCTACTATTAGCTGAATTAAGAACTCCTTGATACGTGTGAAGATTTGGTAAGCGTGGTAGTATGAAAATTTTATAAACAAGTTAACTGTATCCCCTGCAAAGTTGTCTGCTGCCTGCTATTTTATTAGCAAAACGATTAAGATGCAGGCTGTAGCTTGATTGGGAATCTGCAAGAAGATTTTAAAAGGTACGCTACTTAACTTATGTGCAAGTCTGTTGATTCCTAGGGTGGGTGAACCTTGGCAATGTGGACATAACATGATAGGATATGCTGAGGCAATCTTGATCTGATTGCAAATTTGAACAGCCAGTAGACGTGCAAGCAGTAGACAAAAAGCCAATCCGTAGCAGCTGAGCTACTCTGGTTCAAGAATTCTGTGAGCCCACTTGCTTCCTTGTTCCCATCTTGTCCTTCATTGCTATGTTTGACTCTTCTAACATGTTAATATTAACGATCTGATATGTCAAATCTCAGTTGCGGGAGCTGTATAGACTATAGTAGATGAGGAAATGGTGGTCATTAATTTTTTTAAGGTTGCAGAGTGCAACAAGAATATGCTATTATTTACTATTTACTTGCATCAGTATTTATACATGAATTTGTACATTATGTAAGATGATGATGACCAAGGTACTTTCTCTTCCAATGATTTTATGCACGTAGGTAAATCTGAGTAGCTTTCCAAAATTCTGCTGTGCAGGGGCTAGAAAAGTAGCGTTGGTGACCATTCCTGGTGCAAGTTGCCGAGTTGCTCTGAAACCATCTTTAGGGACCAATAAAAGGAATAACAGCACCGTGTTTCTTAAACAATTGGCACTCGATTCCACATCTTGAGGTCATCAGAATTATCTCTCTGAATTCATCTCTCTTGTTCCTTTTCCCATAAAATCGTGATTGTTATCATTACTTTTATAGCTTCCTTTCCGTCTGAAACCGCAGATAGAACAAGTAATGGGTTCTAAACACTGTCTTAGAAATAATCAATTGCATGTCTGACTGAGGAAGCTTTGACGAGATGTTTAAGCTTTTCCTATTCAGGTTTCAGTAACAAAGAAACATAATACTATTGCCAAATTGTTTTTCTACTTTTTCTAAACCATTGTTCAAGTGATTGAATAAGACCTGACAATACGTTTTGCACAATGTATGACGTGAAAATTTATAAAAAAAATCGTCATTCTAATGACTTAATGAAACGAGAGATGCTAATAAGTGTATGAAAATTTAAGAACATGTGCCATGATGCATCAATTGCTGGAGTCCAGGCTGGTGCCAATAATTTCGTTAGGCATGTTGAGGACATCAGCACCAGTTGATTAAAGTTTGTTGAACTGGAATTAGGGAAAGTTGTCAACAAAGC
This sequence comes from Costus pulverulentus, assembly GCA_027562315.1. Lineage (NCBI taxonomy): Eukaryota > Viridiplantae > Streptophyta > Magnoliopsida > Zingiberales > Costaceae > Costus > Costus pulverulentus. Next base: position 198,724 of record CM050438.1, read on the forward strand.
CACATTTGAAAGACTAAAAGTGCCTTGGCACAAACAAATCCTGAAAACTTTCAACTGCTTCAGGCATAAACCAGTTTTTAATTGAGGCTTTAGAGGAAGTTTGGTATGTCACGTTTTATTTGAAGCTGTGGAGCAATTCATGATTCAGAAACATAGTCTGAAGACAATTTAATTAAATGAATAACTCGTACACAGGTTAAAAGAAAGTCAATTTGTACCATGATGTTATAGCTAGTTCTCTCATGTATGCTTTCCAACCTCACACAAGCTAACATTTCATATTATGCACAAGAGTATGTTCATGTCTTCTTCGGCAATTTAACAGGAAGACATGATTTTAGGATGCAGTTTGGTACAGATTCAGAATGAATTGTTCTTCACATCATAAGCAAGTATAACTTTCTGATATTTTGATCAATATTGATAGATTACATAAAACTACTCAAGATTAGGCCTTGAAACTGAACTGCTGGTCGCCAAATAGAAGATTAGAAAGAACACATGCTTGAAATCAGGGTAGAGCTAAACTATGATGCTGATAAGGTTCATCTGAGTCAACTACACGAAGTAGGATTCTATCTAATAATAGTTGACAATCCCATGCAGCATAACTTGACTTAGTACTGCATCTTAATCTTAATACAAGTCATGATTAGTTTTTTAAGCGCGATGAACACACATGGTTGGAGGATGGTAATACTGTAATCGATATAAATTTCCAAGGGTAGGACAACCTGTACTTAGAGATAAATTTAATTAAAATGACTAAATTTATATCTTAGTTCTGTTTACCTTAGTACTACAAAAACGAAGAACATGTCCCTCCTATTTATCATATTTCTAGCCACGTGAATGCACAACTGCTAATAGCCTAGGATGAATCATAGTGGAGAAAGTGCTAGCTGCTCTTTCCCATTTCCTGTACCTGTCCTTGTTCTATGTTAAAGAACTCAGACTGCAACAGTACTTAAACCATTTGTACTTAAACAGTTTACACCGGTGCCTCGCCCACTTGCTCTTCATGCTTATCTGGAGCTGGAGTGCTGAACAATGATCAGGTGGTGTGGCAAACTGCTTTGTCAGGATTCACACTGCAGAGTTCTAAAATACTGTACCTTCTATTTTGAGTGGAAGAGAAGCAATCCGCAAATGAGCACGGGATAATACAACTTGTCCAAGTTGTTGTCCTGCTGCTTCCGGGACCATGGAGCATGGCAGAGCTTGAGAGGACCAGGTAAATTCTCTGATAGAGCCCCGAGTTGTAATTTCACTTTTTTTTCTATGATCTTTACTTTTCAGATAGCTTCTTATAATTTAAGAAATAGCACATTAAATCTTGCATTTCATACAAATGGCTCATTGTACCTCATATAATCTGACTAATGACCGTATCTTATGAAATATGTCATAAAAAATAAACTAAAATTACTGTGGAGACATGAATTAGCTTAGTGTTCATTTGGAGCTGCATTGCTTTCTACGGTGCTGACAGCAGAAGTTTATACTGTATAAGTATTTGTTTCACACGCTTTACGATAGAACAGTGATTTTATTACTGTTTAAAAAAGCAGGGATCGGTTGCTTTTATTGTTGTGAGTCAACTGTAGATGCACATGGCTACAGTATATTGAATTAAAGTAATGTGTTCTCCCATGAATAATATATAATATAGTAATATAATATTATAAAGTATGTTGCTGCTTTCATTGTTATGTAAAATATATAATATTATATTTGTTTAGTAATATAATATATAATAATTTGTAAATTAATTATTTTAAAAATAAAATTGATAATTAAATTTTATATTAAAATTAATTATTTGATCTTATTAAAATTAATAATTTTATTAAAATAATTATTTTAAATTTTAAAAATAAATCTTGTTTTATTATAAAATATATAATTTTAGTTTTTTACTTTAAAAATAAAATTAATAATTAAATTTTATATTAAAAATAATTATTTAATCTTATAAAAATAATAATTTTATTACAGTGATTATTTTAAATTTTAAAAATAATTTTGTTTTATTATAAAAATATATAATTTTAATTTAAAAATAAAATTAATAATTAAATTTTATATTAAAATTATTATTTAATCTTATAAAAAATAATAATTTTACTACAATCATTCTTTTAAATTTTAAAAATAATTATGTTTTATTGTAAAATATATAATTTAAATTTAAAAATAAAATTAATAATTAAAATTTACATTAAAATTAATTATTTGATCTTATAAATTTTAATAATTTTATTAAAATAATTATTTTAAATTTTAAAAATAAATTTTATTTTATTATAAAAATATATAATTTTAATATCAATATATTTTATTAAGTTAATATTTATTTATTTATTAAGAACACCAATAACAAAATAAATTTGATAAATAATTTTAATAATAATTACTATAATAACAATACAGTTAGATCTATCAAATATCCTTAATAATATATACTATAATGACAATATAGCTATTCTATAGTAACAGTATAGCTATTATAGTGCAGTTACTGCATCACAGCAAAATAAATTAGCCGTAAGTTTTCGCTGGGAATTCATGTTTAGAGAAACATTCCACCCTTTCCCCTAATTCCGAAACCTTTTCACACTGCACAAGTAATGGGTTTATTTTCTGCAGCCAATCTCTATTGAAGTGTTTTCTTTATTTTTTTTTTATCGGATGGCATGTTTCTGTGTTTGTCAATCTATATGAATAGGTACACATTCATGACGGAGAACCTGCAAAATGGTGATTCTAGACAAAGGCATTAATTGAGCCTATCAGGCTCAAACTTTTTTCTCCATGTCAAAAACATAATCTAAGTCAGTTGGCGATGCATCAGGATCTTGTCGGCTGGGAAATTAAACAAGAATATTTTAAAGCATGATTCGGTTATGGGTGAAGAGAAAACAAACAGAAATGTGTATATTTTATCAGTACTGATTGCGAAATCTCTGCGGCTGCTCAATTAATTGATCCCCTCTTTCATCTCTATGAACAGGGGAATAATGGCAGGAGGCAGTAGGGCTTCTGGATAAGACAACTGGATGTGATGCATCAGCATAGGCACGAGAGTCAACTCAAAATCCAGTAGGATTTCAGATTTGCAATCACTGGGTGTGATTAATCTGTTTAGCCACATCACAATGCCAAACCTGGCTTCTTTAGAGGTGCAAGACTGTAGCGACGATAATGTAGGAGTCTTTATTACAAAGATTGCAAAATAATATATTAGGGTGATCAAAACTTTGTTCAGAAAGCTGAGAAGAAAAAAATCTTTAATTCTTTAAATATATAATTAGATAAAGAATTATGTGCTTTTTTCAGTTTGATCCAAAACATGAGCTATACTTGTCTTCTCTTGCTTGTTTTACTATTATACTCTTTTTGTGTTGCATAGCAGCATAGCTCCTTTTCAATTTTCCTATATTTACATTTTTTTTTATTTCATCTCATTTAGGACACAGAGGTATATAAGTTTGTGTAATTTAGCAACTTAAATTTGTTATATCAATAGCATTGTGAAACTTCGCATGTTAGGAGTGAACTTGAGATGAAAGCTGAACTCTTAATCTAAATAATTAGTCTATATGTTTAAAAAAAAGAGAAAAAACGATCAACCTAAAGTGCTATCTCCTGTAACAGTTGAACCACACACAGTAGCTTCACTTTTGCAATTTGCAGAGCCTAGGAATGGAGACAAAACAGGATGCTTTTTCGAAGTTGCTCAAAGTTCAGCTTGAGCTCACCATTCTTTGGGACCCAACAAAGAACAAGATAGCAAATCACAATGGCCGGCATGAAGCTCTTTCTCAACTCTCCACCAGACACATGATTGCCATATAACTTTTGGTCTTTTCTCTCTCTCTCTCTCTCTCTCTCTCTTGTTTTTTCCTTTCCTGACCCTTGCATTCTTTCGTTCCGGCTGCATGAGTAACAATTTTCCAGAACTTTCCTCAATTATTGGAATTTTATTATAAAGAAAGCAGAAAAGAAGGTATCTCTTCGTCAACTCTGGACTATCCGACCATCTCCTCCACAAGATCTTGTCGGATAAGGTTGCCGGCTGCTACGATGACGACTACCAGCTAGTTTGACGAATGAAATTTATAAGCTTAAACTAGAGATTACTTATGCAGGTTCTTTATTTGTATATATATATATATATATATATATATATATATATGTTAATACTATATGATTATATAAATTAGGAATACATAACTATGTATGCGGGATGAGGATAGTATATAACTTTCATAAGATGAGTATGTAACTAATCATGGCTGACTGTTTGGACCATACTTTTGACAAATAATTTTTAAAGAAAAACATTATTTCTCTCTTAAGAGAGAGCTTGAAATATTAAGACAAATAAATTTCTTAAGTGTAATGCTAATTTGTATACTTCACATGGGTTTAGTGCAAGACTTGTATATTCAAAACTTAATGTGCTACGACTTGATAAAGTATGCAAGTCATAGTGACTAAGTGTCACTTACTAATGATGGGAGATAGTAGTACGAGTTAACACTTGAGAGCATGCAAGCAAAGTGAATGTTTTATACCATATAGCAAAGATAAGGCTTGGACGTGGGGGCATAAAAGTATGTAGAGAATATGTAACCTGATGATCCATATAAGGAAAAATCTCTAGTTGCAAGATGAGAGTTTAAGCTAATGATAAGAATGACAGACTCTTAACTCTTTCAACTTTGTATAACTAATATTTGGGCAACAGCAAATGAGTTATTATCATTGTTAATATTGAGTATTGATGGTTGTGCAAAATAAATTAGTACAGAAGCCATTATCATTATTAAGTTTTATATAACCCCTTACTAGGTTAATACATAATGCATAAGACCCTAGATTCCTTGGATAATGGTATTTTAGTATAAAAATAATTTCAACATCGGATTTATAGAAAATGATTTTACTAAGTAGCCCATATCAGATAGTTCCCCAGGATACCAAATGAATCATAGTACATATATAATCATGACTTTTGGGTTATAATATAAATTTTGTTATATTAGTCTTCCAAAAGTTAAAAGTGAAACATAAAGGGAAAAATAAGTGTAAGACTTAATAATACCATTATTATGAAGATAAATTGAGTAAAATATTTAGGACCATACTAGTTGTTAGGCCCAAAATTTGGGCCCAATTTGGACCAGTCAACAGGCGAGTTGACTCGGTCATAATCGAGTGAAAGAATCACCCGAGCAAAATTTAGGGCTCGACTTGATCTTATAGGCGACGACTTCGGATTGGGTGGCGGCGTCTGCTACCACCAAGTCTGTCGCCTTCGAGCTTCGCGGCAGCCGTCGACAGGAGGCTGGAGCCCGGCGGCAAGCCCGACGCGTGGAGCACGCGGAGAGAGGGAGATCTAGCAGGGATCTCGCGTACACGAAGAACGAGCGGCGGGCGGCTTGTTCCGACGGCATGTACGTCTGGCATAGGGAACGAGATCGGCCGCGATCTCGAGCGGCGCAGGCGACGACGCGTGGAGTCTCGGCAGCGGTTAAAGGCTTCGTGCTGCGTGGATGTAGCAGATGGCGGCTCGGGCGGCAAGACGTCATCCTCGGGAGCGGGCGGGCGTGCGGAGCGAGACCTCACCCAGAGTTTCGCCGGCCATGTGGCAAACGCTTGCTGGCGACAACGGGCGGTGACGCCGCGTGGACAAGTCGACTCCAACGGGCGACGTTGGTCCATCTAGGGGCTGCCGCATGGCGAGGAGCGATTGGCGACGGTGGGCGGCGTCAACCGACGCAGATGCATAGCTGGCTCTGTTTCTGACGAACATCCTACATGGAACCAGGTGGCGAATGCTGGTTCGTCCACCTGGCCGCCAAGCTGGATTGGGGAGAAGACGAAGCATTGCAGCCGGGGACAAAAACAAAATCGGGTGTTGCTTTCGGGCGGGCGGCATTAGTTTCGTTTTCCTTGACTGCTCTCGCTCTCTCTGATCCCCGGCTCTCGGACGAATCTGCTTTCAGTGCTTTCGTGCTGCCCCGTCCTTCCCTTCCCCTCTCGATCGGTCGTTTGGCGACAAACTCCAGTCATCCCTCCGACGTCCAGTGGGTTGGTTGCGGGCGGTGCGACGTCGACAGGGGTTCTTGCGGCTTCTTTAGTTCCGGTTCTGTGCAACTGTGGCGGAGCCGACAACCTCGACTCCGACGAGGTAACTTCCCTCTCGGTTGAATCCTTTTTCCGGGGTTGTGGTCTCCGTACGAGTCGTCCTCCCTCTTCCTGCCTCCTCCACTTGTGTGTGGACCGATCCCCGTGTTCTTTGTCCACCTGCGTGTGGACCCTTGGTTTATCTTCTTCGTTTTGTCTGCCTGCGTGTAGATGAGTGTCATTTCTCTCTTGCTGTCTGCGTACAGCACCTTTCGTCCTCCTGTGTTGGGACGTTTTTGGTTGGTTTTCCCTTCCGGCTACCTGCGCGTAGCTTCTGCTTCTCATTTGTTGTTTTCTGCTGCCTGCGTGTGGCTTTTCTGTCAGTTGGTTTTGTTGCACGTTCTTTGTGAGGCTGAGGTGGTGGTCTTCGTCACCTGCCGGTCACGCTCGAGCCAAATCAAGCTTCCGCTCATCTTCTGGTCTCGCCTGGTTGGAGGACTTTCGCGTTTGGTTGAGTCCTGCGAGGCTCGTATTTCGGTATCTGGCTACTTGTATTTTTAAAAAAAATTTGTTACCTTAATCGTGGGCGTGACAGACTGGTATCAGAGGCAGGTTCACATTCCAAGTTGTATTTGGGTTCTTTCTGCTGCTGTTTGTACCTTCTGTTCTGTAGGCTTCTGTAAAGAACAGAACAGTTCTCTGTTTAGTACAGAACAGTAGGCTGTGTGTGTAATCTGTAACTGAACAGAAGACTGCGAAAATGGTGCACACCAACAGCAAACGCATCATCATCCTTGAAGATGCTGTGAGAGACACTACTGGTCTGGGAGACCAAAACTTGGTGGATTTGGTGAAGGAGCTTGTAGCCTCCAACAACAACTTGACTGCTTCCAACGCAGATCTTCAGATGCGAGTGGACCGCCAAGCTGCGGAGCTTGAGCAGTTCAAAATGGAGGTCATCCTCCTGAAGCGCGCTGCAACGCAGCCACAAACCCCGGCTGAAGGTGGCCAGGAGACCGTTGTGCGACGGCGAGTCCATGAACCTGCGCCCTTTACGGGAATACGCTCCACTAAGGAAGTTGAGAACTTCCTGTGGGACATGGAGCTGTTCTTTCAGAACACTCAAGTCCCCGAAGATGAGCAGAGACATACCTACATTGCGTATCTCTCCGGAGACACAAAGCTGTGGTGGCGGACCCAGGCCTCACCCAGCTTATTTGGGCAGGATCCACCCCGAAAGCTCTCATGGGGAGAGCTGAAAAATGAGATCAAGAATCAGTTCCTGCCCGGGAACTCTTACTGTGCGGCGCGTGATGCCCTAAAACAACTCAAGCACGCTGGCGCAATACGGGACTACGTCCAGCGATTTGCGTAGGTTATGCTTGAGATCGATGACTTGTCGGAAAAGACCCGACTTTACCACTTCATGGATGGACTCCAAGGGTGGGCCCGGGACGAACTGCGTCGCAAAGAGTTTCCAACTCTTAAGGAGGCGATGATAGCTGCTGAAGGCCTTACGGATCGTAAGAAGTCGAGGGACCCGCCCCCGCATCAACATCACACTGGCGCATCGTCCTCGAGGTCGAGGACCCCCTATGCGGCTAAGGGCAAGAAGCCCTTTGTGAGAAAGAGCCGCCCGGCACCCAAGGAGTACAAGTAGGTGAAGAACCGACCAGCTACCCCGGGGCCAACGAAGACAGCAAGCACCAACATGACCTGTTATATATGTGGAGGTCCACATATGATGAAGAATTGCCCCAAGAGGGACCGCTTAGCTGCCTTAGTGGCAGAGGATGAGATTGTAAAGGAGCCCGAGGGACTCCTTAACCCCCTTGTACTTGCAACTTCATCTTCTATCAATGAAAGGCCCTCTTTGTTTTATGTTGACTGTCTTCTAAATGCGCAACCTGTGAATGCAATGATCGATACAAGTGCTTCGCACTTGTTTATAGGGCAAGCGACAGCAGCTAGAATCGGCCTCAAGATATCCCCCGCACGGGACCGAGTTAGGTCGGTCGGTGAGGTAGACCCACTGGTCTTAGGGATATCTTATGACGTAGACGTTGCGGTAGGCAATTGGCACGGCCGTTGCCACGCAAAGATCCTAAAGTTAGCCGATTATGAAGCTATCTTTGGACTTGAGCTTTTGAGAAAAGCTAAGATTGGTGTAATGCCACATCTGTATGGAATGCAGATGTATGACGAGCAAGTCCCCGGCTTCATGCCGTGCATTGGAAGCACAACGACGATGAAGGGAAAGAAGAAGGATTTAAGAGGGGTACTCTTATCAGCTAATGCCTTAGCGGCAGGGTTGCGTCAAGGTGACAGGACTATAATGGCTGTTTGGTGTGACGATACTCCTTGCGAAGGAGAAGCCCCCTCCATAGTGAAAGGCTTGTTAGATGAGTACTCCGATGTAATGCCATCGGAGCTCCCTAAACACCTTCCCCCTAGGAGAGGGATCGACCACAAGATAGAGCTTGTGGCAGGATCTACTCCACCCTCTAAGGCTCTATATCGTATGGCTCCGGTAGAGTTAGCCGAGCTTCGTAAGCAATTAGACGAATTGCTAGAAGTAGGATTTGTCCGGCCTACGGTTTCGCCATATGGGGCCCAATCCTCTTCCAAAAGAAGAAGGATGGCTCACTTAGATTCTGTGTTGATTACAGGGCCTTGAATAAGATAACAGTGAGAGACTGTAATCCTATTTCGGTTATCCCCGATCTGATAGATCGACTTGGGAAAGCAAAGGTTTTCACAAAGCTAGACCTGAGGTCAGATTATTGGCTGGTTCGTATCACCAAGGGCGACGAAAAGAAAACCGCGTCTGTGACACGGTACAGGTCGTTTGAGTTCCTAATGATGCCCTTTGGACTCACAAATGCACCCGCCACATTCTGCCATCTAATGAATTAAGTCTTAGCCCCTTTCTTAGATGAGTTCGTGGTCGTGTATTTAGATGATATCGTCATCTATTCCTCGAGCGTTGAGGAGCACCTGGGCCATTTGAGGCAGGTGTTACAGACTTTGAGGGATAACCAACTTTATTTAAAGTTGGAAAAGTCCTCATTCGTGAGAAATGAGATAACATTTCTTGGACTCGTGGTAGGCCATGGACAAGTGCGCATGGATCAGGCGAAGATCCAAGCCATTGCGGAATGGCGCGCCCCTTCAAACCAAACCGAGTTACGGAGTTTCCTCGGTGTGGTGAACTTCTATCGTAAGTTCATCACCGGCTGTTCAAGAATAGCCGCACCCCTCAGTAATCTGCTGAAAAAGAACTCGAAATGGGAGTGACATGATCGGTGTCAGTCGGCCTTCTAGGAGTTGAAGGACCGCATCGCTTCTGAATCGATCCTGAAGTTACCCGACTTCAGTTTGCCTTTCGAGGTTCATACCGATGCTTCGGACCAAGCTATCGGTGGCGTCTTAATGTAGGATGGGCATCCTGTTGCTTTCGAGAGTCGAAAGCTAAATGAGACTGAGCAGCGATACTCGGCTCACGAGAAGGAAATGGTGGCAGTGGTACATTGCCTCCGGACCTGGAGAGTCTACCTTCTCAGGTGTGCCTTTGTAATAAAAACCGACAATGTGGCAAATACTTACTTCACCACGCAAAAGAAATTGTCGGCCAAGCAGGCATGTTGGCAGAAATTCTTGGCTGAATTCCAGTTCCACTGGGAACATAAACCGGGTAAAGCCAACATTGTGCCTAACGCGCTCAGTAGGCTTAACGCCCTTGTGTGCTGCACCCTATCCAGAGTGGAAGGAGATCTGCTTGACAGAATCAAGTCAGCCTCAGCTTTTGATGAGAAGTATCAAAAGCTAGTTCAGCAAATTACGTCGGGCACGATCCGACGTTACTATCTGGGTCTGGATAGTATTGTCATGGCCAGAGGCGGTAGGCCATTAGTCCCATCGACGGGCGGACTGCGCTGAGAGCTACTGAGGGAGCTCCATGATACACCTTGGGCGGGGCATCCAGGGCAACGGAGAATGTTTGCCTTGTTAGCACGGTCGTGCTATTGGCCCGATATGCGTGCAGACATTGAGATGTATGTCCGCACTTGTCTTATTTGCCAGCAAGACAAGGTCAATCAGAGACTAGAGGTAGGGTTATTGCAACCACTGCCTGTTCCCGAGACGTCCTGGACGATTGTGTCCATGGACTTTATTGGTGGTTTCCCAAAAGTTGACGGGAAGAGTTCAGTGCTGGTGGTGGTTGATAGGTTCTCCAAGTATGGAGTCTTTATCCCAGCCCCTGAGCTATGTACAACAAAGGTTGCTGCAGAATTATTCTTCCAAAATGTGGTGAAGCATTTTGGCATCCCAGTAGATATCGTGAGCGATAGGGATGCCCGTTTTACTGGACGCTTTTGGACAACATTGTTCAACAAGTTGGAGTCCAAGTTAAACTTCTCCACAGCCAATCATCCTCAAACGGTTGGGCAGACAGAGTGGGTGAATGCTCTTGTGGAAGATTATCTCCGTCACTTTGTGACTGCCAGTCAAAAGGATTGGGTGAAGTGGATGGATGTGGCACAGTATGCCTATAACTTGCAAAAGTCATCCGCCACTGCCCACAACCCTTTTGAGCTTGTGTTAGGAAGACAGCCCCTAACGCCTGTTGACGTGGTGCAAAGGGATTCCGCGGGGAAGTGCCCTGCAGTTCAACGGAAAGCTCAGGAACGAATCGACTCACTCCGAGAGGCTAGAGATAGCTTGGAGTTGGCTGCGCAACGGATGCAAAGGTATGCCAATCGCTGACGTCGGGACGAAGAATTCGCGGTAGACGACTTAGTTCTTCTCCGACTCACCCCACAGATCTGGAGAAAGATCACGGCGAAGGAGGCCCATCGAGGTCTTATCAGAAGATATGATGGTCCATTTGAGGTACCGAGTCGAGTGGGTTCAGTAGCATACCGCTTGAAACTCCCTGAGAGAATGCAGATGCACCATACATTCCATGTGAGCTTCTTGAGGAAGTTTCACCAGGATCCGGAGGATCCTTCTCGGTCCCAATCTTACCGAGCCCCACCGACGGTTAGGACGGAGTTCCACCGGAGGATCAGCAGTATTCTAGATCACCGAATTCTGGGGCAAAGTAAAAGGAACCGACGTACGGAGTTTCTCATCCGATGGGATGGATCCACCATAGAGGAAGCAACCTGGCACAAGGCTTCCGAACTATGGCAGTTCGAGGGTGAGCTGAGGAGCTACCTCGGGTCGCCGAGGACGGCGACCACCTTAGGCGGGGGAGGATGTTAGGCCCAAAATTTGGGCCCAATTTGGATCAGTCAACAGGCGAGTTGACTCGGTCATAATCGAGCGAAAGAATCACCCGAGCAAAATTTAGGGCTCGACTTGATCTTACGGGCGACGACTTCGGATTGGGTGGCGGCGTCTGCTACCACCATGTCTATCGCCTTCGAGCTTCGCGGCGGCCGGCGACAGGAGGCTGGAGCCCGGCGGCGAGCCCGACGCGTGGAGCACGCGGAGAGAGGGCGATCCACCAGGGATCTCGCGTACACGAAGAACGAGCGGCGGGCGGCTTGTTCCGACGGCATGTACGTCTGGCATAGGGAACGAGATCGGCCGCGACCTCGAGCGGCGCAGGCGACGACGCGTGGAGTCTCGGCAGCGGTTAAAGGCTTCGTGCTGCGTGGATGTAGCAGATGGCGGCTCGGGCGGCAAGACGTCATCCTCGGGAGCGGGCGGGCGTGCGGAGCGAGACCTCACCTAGAGTTTCGCCGGCCATGTGGCAGACGCTTGCTGGCGACAACGGGCGGTGACGCCGCGTGGACAAGTCGACTCCAACGGGCGACGTTGGTCCATCTAGGGGCTGCCGCATGGCGAGGAGCGATTGGCGACGGTGGGCGGCGTCAACCGACGCGGATGCATAGCTGGCTCTGTTTCTGACGAACATCCTACATGGAACCAGGTGGCGAACGCGGGTTCGTCCACCTGGTCGCCAAGCTGGATTGGGGAGAAGACGAAGAGTCGCAGCCGGGGACAAAAACAAAATCGGGTGTTGGTTTCAGGCGGGCGGCATTAGTTTCGTTTTCCTTGACTGCTCTCGCTCTCTCGGCTCCCCGGCTCTCGGACGAATCTGCTTTCGGTGCTTTCATGCTGCCCCGTCCTTCCCTTCCCCTCTCGATCGGTCGTTCGACGGCGAACTCCGATCATCCCTCTGACGTCCAGTGGGTTGGTTGTGGGCGGTGCGACGTCGACGGGGGTTCTTGCGGCTTCTTCAGTTCCGGTTCTGTGCAACTGTGGCGGAGCCGACAACCTCGACTCCGACGAGGTAACTTCTCTCTCGGTTGAATCCTTTTTCCGGCGTTATGGTCTCCGTACGAGTCGTCCTCCCTCTTCTTGCCTCCTCCACTCGTGTGTGGACCGATCCTCGTGTTCTTTGTCCACCTGCGTGTGGACCCTTGGTTTATCTTCTTCGTTTTGTCTGCCTGCGTGTAGACGAGTGTCATTTGTCTCTTGCTGTCTGCGTACAGCACCCTTCGTCCTCCTGTGTTGGGACGTTTTTGGTTGGTTTTCCCTTCCGGCTACCTGCGCGTAGCTTCTGCTTCTCATTTGTTGTTTTCTGCTGTCTGCGTGTGGCTTTTCTGTCAGATGGTTTTGTTGCGCGTTTTTTGTGAGGCTGAGGTGGTGGTCTTCGTCACCTGCCGGTCACGCTCGAGCCAGATCAAGCTTCTGCTCATCTTCTGGTCTCGCCTGGTTGGAAGACTTTCGCGTTTGGTTGAGTCCTGCAAGGCTCGTATTTCGGTATCTAGCTACTTATATTTTTTAAAAAAATTTTGTTACCTTAATCGTGGGCGTGACACTAGTTGACAATTGAATGTTTGGGTCACTCTTATGAATTAACTTGCAAATATTTCTACTAAGTTAGCAGTCATTGTAAAATATTATATGACACTATGTCCTCCCCATGTTAATTTTGTTGGTAATATAATTAACAATTCTCATATTTTAGCCAATTTACATTGATTTATAAATTCTACCACGTAATGTTTTAAATTTAAATATTTACCTACCTCTAGAAAATGTTTCACTAGTAAATTTTATTAATGTACCTTCATACACACGAGAGTGATTATTTTACCGATTCATTTTTTTAATTAGAAAAATACTACTATTATATTATTTTTTCGCAATTATGCACTGCTTAATTTCATTCTTATCATGGACGGTTAAGATCTATTCCTTGTGCGATTTGCCATAAAGCAAAAAAAAATACAGTAACGATAAATATAGGAGGATCCTATTATTTTGTAGTACGTAAAAATAATTACAATATAAATTAGCTAATTTTTATGCATGTTTAAATCGAAAAACACTTAAAAACGCGTCAAACCAGCAATTTGAATAAGACCAAACCATTAAAATTTAAGCCATTTTAAAATTAATTAATTTGCATTCAAAAATTTTAAAACTAATTATATAACTTTGATAATAAACTAATATCAAATAAGTATTTTTCTATAAAATATTAAAGAGAATAATATTAATATTTTTAAATCCTTAACTAGTACATTTCATATGATACAGATGTATAGTTTATAAATTTAATTAATTAAAATAGTTATATTCATGCCTAATCAACTACTAGATTATATCATATCAATTAAATTAGTTTACAACTCTTGTTATTTTCAATTATTTAAATATATATCAAGTTAATCTAAAACTTATTATATTATTATATTTATAAATATAAACTAAATATTTTGTATTTTATTAAATAAACAAATTATAGAGAGAATCGGTCCGCTACTTTAGAATCGGTCCACTGCTTTAAAACTAAAAAAAGTTTTGCTATATTTATCGGCAAAAAGGAATAATTCTCACCTCTGGTTGAGTTAGTAGCTACAAGCCAAACTTAAACACGGAACCAGCCTGGTTAGGGTTATCAGACGGAGATAGAACATTCGCGTTATCTATCGACACGTATAGCGAGCGAGCGGTCCAACAGCACCCACCTCGCGTCCGCTGCCTACACGTTTTCGCTTTCTTCTTCTAGGGTTCGATCCAGACCGACTGGCTTCCGCCAGAAGAATACCTCTCCCCCTCCCCTCGCCTTTCCCCTCTCGAGACGATCGTTCATGGAGGTCGATTTGATCAAGGAGTTTCCCCACGCCCGCGTGGATGGCCGCCCCCGAAAGCGCCCCAGGTTAGGGTGGGACGTCGACCCCCAAACCGCCGCTCAGGTTATTTGACTGCTCCCTTTCTGCGTTCCTCTCTCTCTCTCTCCCTGTGTGTGTGTGTGTGTGTGTTTCTTTGTTTTCCTCATCGCATCAGGTTGATCCGATCCTCTTGTTTTTTTTTTTATTTTGGTATACCTTTTTGTTAGATCTGGTGCTTTACTTTTGCGGTTGTTCGATCTAAACTTTTCATGGTTTTATTTTGATGGATCCAGGAGATCTTCGTTGTATTTTTGTGAGAGAATATTTTGCACCTGCGATAGGAAGTTTTTCCTCGGAGATATGATGTATTGTTTTTGTCATACTTTTTCCAATGACCCTTCATGTTTTTATTTTCATTCATGAAATTATTTTTATGATTCGGGATGTTTGATTTACCAGATCCAATTTCTTCGCACAGTGTTTGGGTGTTGAATCTTATGCTTTCTGTTTCGATATAGTAACTTCTCCGATCGTAGTGAAAAGTAATGAAGAAGATACTCAATTTGTCCCTTGAATAAACAATAAAGTCCTCTTTTATTCTCTCCTACTCTCTTTTTTTACTATTGACATTAAGAGTTTATTTCTCAAGTATTTCAATTTCTGATTACTCCTAATGATATTTTAGATGATTGCTTATCAGTAGTTTTAATATAACCTCATCCTGACGATAAATCTAAAGGTGATTTTTTTATATTAATTTTATGATTCGAATGAAACCATTACAATATTCTTATGCTAGGATGGATTATTTAGCTTGTCAACATGTTCTGAGAGCTTTGCTTGTCTGTCCACATACACATGCGTGATCTTATTTCCTGGTCTCTTATGATGCTTCGGATTTTGTGTTTTTCAATTGGAACTGATATAAAAGGAATGAAAAGGTAAAAATGGTTCTTTGTACTATGGGAGAAAAATGAACTCCTGTTTGTCTGTAGGCTCGAATAGGCATGCTATGTGGGCAAGAAGTTGATTTGAAGAGATTGATATCATCGGGTGTTACTTTGGTTGATTCCATCTCAACCCAGCATGCAAAGGATTTGGGTCGACAGCCTTCTCCCCCCTGGAGAGAAGATGATAAAGATGGTCACTACAAGTTTGAAATCGGAGAAAATTTAACTTCTCGCTGTAATTTACCCTACTACCTTATTCAAAGTTTTGACTATCTGCTGGTTTTTCTCTTTAGCACTTTTGATGTCATCTTTACTCCTATTGTCCAACTTAATAATTCTAGAGATATAAGATATGTATAATCTTTGTTCTATCTCTTAAATTTCCATCTTACAAGAACATACTATAATCCATATTTTATATCATTCCGTTTCATCTATAGATTCTCTATGCAGCGCGAGATCAAATTTGTTTTTATTCAATTTTATGAAATCATTAACCAATATTGTGCAATTGTTAATTATTGTAATCCCTATAACGCATTATGGGATTGGAGGAATATATATATATATTTATTTGTGTATGTACGAAATCTCTCTATTCTATAAGCTTTTGTTGTGTTTTTTATATCAACAGAAATCAAAGTTTTCTATGTTTTAATTCATGGGATTGGTTTGTCAGTTTGATTAACTTTTTCATGATAGGATTTGATAATTTTTGATTTGGTTTATGAATTATAATCTTAATTTTTTCTGATGTCATCTTGATTATGTGGACACTGTGTCTAACTTGATTTTTTTTCTTAATTCACAGATAAGATTCAGAGCAAGATGGGTGAAGGTAACGAGCTATAAATTTTAATCTTCCAATCATGTTCTTTTCTCAATTGCATGGAAACACTTGGAGATTTGTTTATTTTTCATTCGTAGTCTTTGGCTTTCAAATGATCAATTTTTTATCCTATATATTCATCTTAGTAATTTCTTTGAATTATTTTAATAGGTACCTTTGGACAAGTTCTAGAATGTTGGGATAGAGAAAAAGAAGAAATGGTAGCAATCAAAATTGTTCGAGGCATCAGGAAGTATAGACAAGCTGCTATGATAGAAATTGACATGCTGCAACAGATTGGGAAGTATGATAATAATGGAACACGGTAAGTCTTGTATATCAGCTTCTTTGTCTCCTATTAACCGTTATATGTTTAGATGTCATTTACTAGGTTTAAGATTAAACATGTATGAAGTTGTCCATTCTTGCAGTTGTGTGCAAATACGGAACTGGTTTGACTATCGTAACCATATCTGTATTGTAAGTATATGAGCTGTGATAATTTTGCTACTTTCCCAATTGCAGTTGGGAGTTGAAAAATATCTGTGAACTTAAATGACTTCAACAGGTATTTGAGAAGCTTGGCCCAAGCTTATACGATTTCCTTCGCAAAAACAATTATCGCTCATTTCCAATTGATCTAGTCCGCGAGTTTGCCAGACAACTATTGGAATGTGTAGCATGTGTGTAGATAACACTCCTGCATCTTTTATTTATACTCGTCTACTTTTTGCCATTCTGAAATTGTGATATCTATTGGGATAGCTATATTTATATAGCTTCTGTTGGGATGGTTATACTACGTAGCGTTTGATTTCAACAGTTTATTCACTGATTTTTACGGCTTGGTTCTTTTCTTCGGTATTCACTTCTTTCTGTTGGCTTGTTGCAGTTATGCATGACATGCGCCTCATTCACACTGATTTAAAGCCTGAGAACATTCTTCTTGTTTCCCCAGAGTACATCAGAGTACCTGATCTCAAAGTACTAATTTATTTGTCTTAAATCATTTAGTTTAGTCTTTTAAAAAAACACACTGACAATATAGTACTCAGGTCATCCTGGTATATATTGTCTACCCACTTTTCCATTATATCAAACCACAAACACAATGATGTCATCTCAGCACTAATTACCATCAACGATTTATTTAGGTTTCCTCCCGATCTCCAAAAGTGGGATCCTACTTTAAGAGATTGCCAAAATCAAGTGCTATCAAGGTGATTGATTTTGGAAGTACTACTTATGATCGCCAAGATAATAGTTATGTAGTCTCTACAAGACATTATCGGGCACCTGAGGTTATCTTGGGTGAGTTCTGCTGATAAACCAAGAAAAACCTTGCTTGTTTCTTATGTTTTCTTATTGGTTCACAAATTCATGATCGCATATAGGACTTGGCTGGAGCTATCCTTGTGATATTTGGAGCGTCGGTTGTATACTTGTTGAACTTTGCTCAGTATGTGTCGAGAGAGAATATTGATCTGACTATTCTGTCTACATTCTTTGGCATAATCCAAGAACTGTAATGCTTCTTGCAGGGAGAAACTTTGTTTCAAACCCATGAGAATTTGGAACATTTGGCCATGATGGAGAGGGTACTAGGACCTTTACCCTCGAACATGCTGAGGCTTGCGGAGTATGTCTTTGTTTACTGGCCTCTCGAATCACTTTGTGAACTTTAGCAATAAATTTTCTGCATCAATCAAACTGGAAACTGTCTTCCTACTTTTTTTAGCCGTGATGCTGAAAAGTATATTAGAAGGGGTCGTTTGAATTGGCCTGAAGGTGCCTCAAGAGAGAGTATGAAAGCTGTGTTGAAACTTAGTAGGCTTCAGGTAACACATTTAATACAACGCAATGCTACTATTATATTTTAATCTAACCTTTGGCTTTGATAAGGGGATTATGAAAGTTGAATGAAGATGATTACTTGGTATAGTTAACCGTGTAGTCATATACATTAAATTTTGACTACGTTTGTTTGGCAAGCGAAAAATTTCCCGCTATCTGGGAATTGGACGCACTTATTGTCAACTTTTTAAACTCTTACTAACTCGTTCTGATGGATTTTGTTATGCTTTTCTTTGCAGAATTTGGTGGTGCAGCATGCAGAAAATTCCCCAGCGGATTTCATTGATCTTCTACAAGGGCTTCTGAGATATGATCCTGTAGATAGATTGGCTGCTAAGGAAGCTCTTTTACACCCTTTTTTCACGGGAAGCTGAAAGGGGATAATTTGTTTTTGCCAGTGCACATAAATTAACCGCTATCAACTTTGCCAAAGCTTTTTCTAGGACTGAAATCTACTAACACCCAGTATGATGTTCAGCTTACCAACTGTTGCACCCAGCCGATAGTTGCACATTTCATGATGTATAGTGGATGTGAACAACTCATTGTCGGAGGAGTTCTGTTTGCATGTCTGTAAGTTTTGAATTCCTTTTTTCCGACGGCTGTGTAGGTGGAAGTCTTAAATGTGAAGCGGCTTTTTCATACGCCCGTCTTTTGATCATTGGAATTGAAAACCTCCTCCCTACAAGGATGTCTGATTATTATCTTTGTATATTAAGAGACACGAGGACGGAAATGATGTCGTAGCCGATGTGTACCTTCTTTGCAAGGTGGAGAAGATGGGGAAAAAATGTTGGCATTTGCTAGTGTGGCCACATCAGATTGTCAACTTCGTGAAACTTCTACAGGCTATTCTATTTCTCAAGCTGAATATTGTCTTGCCCTTCTGCCAGGTTCATGTTCCTTAGCATGCAGCAATCCTGTGACATGCATCAAATTCCAAGTGCGGGCTACTGCCCCTGGTGGTTGAAGGTTAAAGGAATATTGTCCGTGGAGAAATATGGATCAAACAGATTTGGTAAATATTTGATGGTGCAAATGATCATTTTAAGCACCAAGTGCTTCACATATTTTGAGTTTCCACTGTTAAGTTTGTATTATCCGTCGGTACACCATGAAATAGATTAGCAGGTGCCTAATCTACGATGTTCTGTACATCTACATTCTTTCCAAATCGATCTCAATTTCTTTGTATAAAAAAAAAGTCTTCGTATCCAAGTATGTAAATGTACATTTCTTAAAAATTTATCCCATATACTAAAGACTCCAAAAATCATGTATGCAAAAAAAAAATTATACGATGGAATGAAACTTACAACTATAATAACAAATTTAGTGGGACTTAAATACTTGCACTTCTTGAAAAGAAAGGCTATTTCCATTCTACCACCAACCACTACCACACGCCATCATGGTTTTCATATTCCTACACCTGATTTAGTTCATTATTTTGGGAAAAGCAAGGCAGTGCAAGTACCAGATTCTGTGTTGCCTCTTAACGCCGTGTTTAGTGGGTTGAAAAAAAAAGGGAGATATGAAAAAAGTAGGATGATTTTAATACAGCATAAATCAAATTAAGATTTTAATTTAACTAGTCTATGTTTATGCTCTCCATAATACAGCATAAAAATTCATAATTTAAATTAAATTATAGAAAAATAATATAACCCAGATGAGGTAAAATTACCAAAATATGATAAAGGGGGTTGAAGTGAAAAAATGGAAAAAAAAGATAATAATATGTTCTTTACTTAAAATATTTAGATAAATAGATCTCACTTAGTATCATATTTACATTTGTATGGCTTTTATAACCTTTATTTTAAAAAATAAATGATCTCAAATAACTCTATTGATAAATAATTAAGTAGCACCACTAACGTTTCAACAGGACATCATTCATTCCTCGTCAAATTCGAATCTATTAAGTTATTAAAAGAAAGAAAAAAAAAGAGAAAAAAGCAAGTTCAAATGCTCCTTTTGTGCACTAGGCAATCATTAGCTTTAATTAATTTCTTTCTCTATTAAATTAATGGTTAATCTTACTTTGTCCCAAAGGTTAGAAAATTTTAGGTTGGCTTTCAATAATTTTATCTTGCACTAGCACTTTATTGTTTGATCCAAAATTAGCGTGTTTCTAAATGAATCTTTAACATTTAGATGATAACTTCATGTAGTTATATTAAAAGAAAATTATCAAGAGTTTACTTGAAAGGTATACTAAGATAATTGCATAGTATCAAAACTCATTAAAAGGCAAAAATAAATAAGATGTCACTCGCCAATCTAATATAATTATTAGATTAAATTTTTTTCTTAGTAATGATCTCTACTTGATATTTAATTTGACTTGTGGGATTTGAATTGAACTCCTATTACAATTTTGAAGTTGACCCAACTACTCCCCCCTTCTATTCATGTTTTGCGTGTAAGGCCAAATGATCATATTTTTCCACGGTAGAGGACCGAAAAGAGGGAGGGGAGAAGAGAAAAGTGAGACCATTTGGTCCACATAAAGTGAAGCTAAGAGCCCATATTCTTTTGGCTACTTTTTCTTTCCTTCCTCGAATGGTGGTGGAGAATGGAACAACAATTAGTATTCCTTCCACCTCTAGTCAAATTTGAGCGGAAGGATAGCGCTTTCCTCCCTCCCCGGCCATATCTTTTTGGATCTTTCCGTGCGTGAATTTAAACCACCATCTCCCCTTTTTTTATTATTATCGTTGTATCTTTCTTTCCTTCTTCGCTCTTCTCCAATTTCGAGGAAAGTGCATCGTAGCGAATTGCATACACGTCCCTCTAAAGTCAAAAATTAACATATTTACACCAATAAACTTTATATATTGACACATGAAGCATGCCCTAATTTAAATTTAAATGAAAGTTTTTTTTTAAAAAATATAATCTATAGAAGAATATGAAACATATAAAACACATGAGGAGATATTAAATCTGATGAAAATAATGTGAAACATAGTTTTGGTTTGTGAAATAGCGTTAAAATTTTATTTATATTGTCTAAATGTACCAATTCCATTGACACGTCGCACGTGGAAATTTCATCTAAATGTATGAGGATGAATATAATAAGTCTGATGTGTTGAGGACGAATGTGCAAAAGCTCCCATCATTAAATATGATGGGTCATAGGTTCCCATTCCATCTCGAATCTGTCTGCCTTGTTAGTAGCCGCCTCCGGCTCGCTTCCTTTTTCCTTTCATTCTCTTCCTCCCTCCTACTTGTGGGTGCTTGGTTATTACTGCCAAGAAAGGAGTCAGGAAAACAGGCGCGGCGAGGGGAGAGACATCACGCAGCGCAAAAGACACAGGAATCAGCGAAATAAACAGCCCGCAAGAGCGAAGGAAGCAAGCAGGGGCGGAATCGCCGAGGAAGGAAAGATGGTGGCAATCGAAACTGCCGCCACAACTACGAGATTCCTCAACCCGAGCCCTAACCCCAATCTGCGCTCCACTCCCGTCCTCCGATCTATTCGGTTCCGATCCCGGCAGCCACGGCCTCTCGTTGTTCGCTGCCTCCAAACCCCCTCCTCCGGTTCACCGCTCTCCTGCTCCGCCGTCGCCTCCGGCCAGGCCGCACCACCCTCCGGCCTCGCACTCCATCGCCTGGGCCGCCTCGTGGACGAGTTCCGCTCCCTTCCGGAGCCTCTCGACCGCGTGAAGCGCCTCCTTGCCTACTCGGCTTCCCTCCCGGCCTTCCCCGATGCTGCTCGCGTTCCGGCCAACCGTGTCATGGGATGCACCGCCCAGGTCTGGCTTTCCGTGGCCATCGACGAGCTCGGCCGCTTGCGCTTTGCCGCTGACTCTGATTCCGAGATCACCAAGGGCTTCTGCGCCTGCCTCATCTCCGTCCTTGATGGGGCGCTCCCGGAGGAGGTTCTGGAGGTGACGCCGGATGATTTCAGCGACGTGAACGTGGTCGGATTGCCGGTGAGGGCGCCATCACGGATCAACACGTGGCATAACGTGCTGATCAGCATGCAGAAGAGGACCAAGGCCTTGATCGCGAAAGGAGAAGGGCGCCCGCCTGTTGAGCCGTTCCCATCGTTGGTCATCGGCGCTGATGGGGTCGAGGCCAATGGAAGCTACGCGGAAGCTCAGGTGAGCCTTTCTTCCAACAATTGTTGCTAATTTGTTCGTGAGAGAATGGATGTTACCATTTATCAAAAAGGTGGTTTTGTTATTGTCTGGACTGTGTTCAATGTATCTACCATCCAATATGTTATACTGTCGGGATCGGATGCAATAAAGTTCACTTTTTCAATTTTTTTTAGACACAAATACGAGTAGGGTCTTTTGATACTGGTTACAAGCGTATAAGGCCTTTTTTTTAACATGAAAGAAGTTATATTTATTTATAACATTCTGTTTTGACCTTAATTCCAATTGCTAAATCGCTATTTGCTAGGATAAATCTTGAGTTTTCGCAAGATTATTAGGAGAAGTGGTCATTTTTTTTTTTGTGGAGTTATGATGACTGTAGAACTATGGTAAAATTGGGATCTGTTGCATTAATAAAACCGAAGCTTCCTCTTACAAATATATTTTAATGCGTCATTATTAAAACCAAATGTTCTTTGCTATTACTCTTCTGTTTGTCTTCAAGATTATAGCAAGCTCTCATCCATCCATTAGAACGCCATTGCAGGCAATGTTTCTCTCTCCTGATGGTTCAAAGATTGAAGAACTGGTGAATGTGCTAAGGGAAAACAAAATTGGTGTCGTGGCACATTTTTACATGGATCCAGAAGTCCAAGGCATTTTGACTGCTGCACAGAACTTGTGGCCTCATATACACATATCTGATTCCTTGGTTATGGCTGATAGTGCTGTTAAGATGGCAGAAGCCGGATGTGATTATATTACAGTTCTTGGTGTGGATTTCATGTCAGAAAATGTTCGAGCAATACTTGATCAGGCTGGTTTTGAGAAGGTAATCTGGATTTATTTTAGTTTTTATTGAGGAAACATTTGTGTGCTAGTGTCTAAATGATGTTTGCAAAAAATAATTTGTTGATTCATAAGTACTACATTTTCATAAATGCGATGGAACACTGGACTTTATGACTTAAGATGCATCTTCCCTAAATCCCCTGTATGGAGCTAAACCCGTAAACTTTTGCAACCTGTTATTATGTTGCAAAACGTTCCAATATAAGAAGCATAGAAGACTTGAAATAGTGTCTATGTGCAGAAGAGGTTAAGATGCTGTCGTACATCTAATGGTTTTGTTGGCCTAATTAGTTGATGTGGCCAATAGCAAGCCATCACTTATTGTCATTCTGAAATTGCATGATCTTGCTGACTGATGGAGCTATATTTATGATGCTTAGCATCACGTTGGAGTATTATCTAGACATGAGCCACTGATTGTTCTGTTGGATTTCCAAAAAATATTTTATATACCGAAAACCTATCAGATATTGCATGGGCTAGCACAGGCCTTTGTGTAAAGGTGTCCAAACATATGCCCACACACCTCTCAGTCTGTTGTGGATTCGTAGCAGTATCTGAGAAGAAATTGATAATTGGCTTACTAGTTTGCATGGGTAAGACATTCCTGATTTTATCCTGTCATTGACATACTGAGTTGTTGTTTGCTGACCTAGAAGAAGGTTGACTCATTGATTCTCCAAAGAAAAAAATAACTGTATGCATCATTCTAATGTTCTCAATCTTTTTAGAAAATATCTGAGAATTGAATTTCTATGGTTTGAGCATTTGAATTTTTGAACTTCTTTTTGCCTGACTATGTCTTTTTAACTGTACTGTGGAAGCTTTAATGCATTTTGTATTACAACATTTAGACTGCTCTGTGTTTCTTGTAGAAGAGCTCAAAAAGTGGTTTTTGATTTCTTATATATTTAGGATAATACAATAATCAGATATCAAGTCTTAGAAGCATTTTGTAATCTGCCTATTTTTCTGAAAAAGAAAGTCAAACTCATTTTGTTTTTATTGTTAGTGCATAATGTGAATGCTGGAGAGTTGGACTATTAAATTTGTTCTGTATTAATTTTCATCCTTGTAGCTTTGTTTAAGATAATAGTTATATTAATGAACTCACTTCCCCACAAACAAACACAAATTCATCTTGAATAAACATTCACTAGTGTATTTTATTTTATGGTAGACTTTTGACCAGTGTAGATCTTATGCAGGTTGGTGTATACAGAATGTCCAATGAATTAATTGGTTGTTCTTTAGCGGATGCGGCAGCAAGTCCATCATATATGCAATTTTTGAAGGCGGCTTCAAGTTTGCCTCCTTCGTTACATGTAATCTACATAAATACTTCATTGGAGACTAAGGCTTATGGACATGAACTAGTGCCCACAATTACATGCACTTCCTCTAATGTTGTGCAGACTATATTGCAGGTTTGCAATCTCTTATAAATTCGTCTCCTCCATTTTAGACCTGCAATCCTTACCCGGTATTTCTTTATGCCAATGAATCACACTAAATCAGTTCACCATTTATCCTATATATTGATATGAGGCCTTTCTTTAAATATAGGCATTTGCCCAAGTGCCAGATCTGAATGTGTGGTATGGACCTGATTCCTACATGGGTGCAAATATTGTGGAGTTGTTTCGCCAAATGGCTGACATGACAGATGAAGAGATATCAGGAATACATCCGGAGCATAGTGGAAACTCCATAAGATCACTAATGACGAGGCTACATTACTATGAGGTGTGCAGGGAATTCTTTGCTTTGTTTTTTTTTTCCATCGATACTGTATATCTCTGAAGCGTGTATCTTCAAATTTTAGCTATTGATTCCAGTATTTGTTTAATCCTGTTGACTAATGCTTTTATCAAATGTTTGCACTTTTTTAGTTGTATATGAACCTTACTAACGAAGTTAGTATAGCGTTTTTTGTTGCAACTGAATCCATGTAATCTTTTTCCCTCAATCATTCAATAGTTAAATCACGAAGAAAGTTTGTAACGTACACATCTTTGGGCTACTTTTTTAAATCATTATTCAAGAGAATTGTTTGTAAATAATCCTTGAATCTTCAAATGTTTGATGAAACATACTAGAGTGTGGGTTATTTTAGCACTTGCTTGTTTGAAAGGAATTGAAGACTGTATCTCTAGGTTCTGAGCTTTTATACTGAATGCATAGGGCTAGGGCATTAGCATTTGACAGTTTCTGTCCATGTTTTGTGAAACTGAAATCAACAACTTTATTAACAGTAGGTTGTAAGATCAAAATCAGTTGAAGTTATGAAACCATTAACTTCAATAGAAGGAAATGGTATTAACTTCAAAAACAAAAGTAAGGAATGGTATAAATAATATATTATACTAGGTTCTGTTACATACTAATATGTTTTGTGCATAAATTAGTAAGTTGGATATGGTAACAATTTATTTTGAGGAACTTCACTACCCAATTCAATTGACGTTTAGTGGCTACTCACTAACTATGTTTTGTGGGCTAAAGTATTAAAATTAAATACTTGAATCATATTCAGGTCAGTTTCAGTGGGTTTGAGTGAATTGCAGGTACCTAGTTCTTAGGTTCTTTGATCTAGAGAATTGCATAGTTTGACCGTGTGATTTGATGGTGATATAACCGGTAAATTCAATATTAACTGAGTTTGTATGAAAACGCAAAATTTGAGTGTGAAAAATTAATTGATACAATAGTGAAATACGATTAAAAATTTTCATGACAACTTTGTTGGTTACCTACTTTGAACTGCTCGCACATGAATGGAAGCAAAGAAATCAGGAGAAAGACTTTTCAACTTCAAAACGTAGAGGGAATGTGAATGAAAAGTTTATCAAGTCTCACTATTAAACTTGAAGGAACTAAATGGATGGTTGGCGAAGAAATAAGAAATCAGTGTGGTGGAAGATGTTGAGGTGGAGCACCAAACCTAATGCTTTGCATGAAAAAAACAATTATGCGGAATATTAATTTCAGTATTAAAGGAGACTAACAACCCAAGTGACGCTTAACATTTTTATGCATATGCTTGAACTAAATTCTCAATGACACATTGAAGTGAAAACTATGTAGCTTTGCACCTTTGCAGATTTCTTTTCTGAATTACAGGTAATATATGGTACGCTTGCTGAAAAAAATTTGCTAAAGACGAGACACTGAGATTGGAAGCTTTTTGAGTGTGCATAATGGCTCCAATTGCATATAAACTGTAATCTGAAGGCAATTTTGGTACCATAGGTAGCAGAAGCGGCAATAATAGTAGAATGAAACCACAAATTCCTGCATCTTCTCCTCTCCAACTGTTCAATGAGAATCCTCTCATTCCTCAATTTACCAGCTTCTTTCTTTACTCTCTTCACTATTCTTGTTGTAAGTTTTATTTCTTATATTTTTGTTGCATGATTCAATGCACAAATATAACCAGTTTGCCAAATTTTCCTCATGATTATTCAATCTGTCTGAATTATGGTTAATCTAGACCATTCCTTGCCCCACTTGAGAAATCAGAACATTTGTTATATGGTACATATGCTTGTTAAGCTCACGGATCTGGTTTGGATTTATCCTAGTTTGAATATGTTCATATCCGAGTTTAAGAGATTTATGAGTTTCCTATCTAACTGTATGTATGAATGTATATTTTGGGTTACAAACTACATAGTATGATATTACAATTACTCGACAATTGTTTCCTGATACATTGAAATTGTTGCTTTCTCAGACAGACTGATTGCTGGTCTAGCAATAGTCTTTTGTTTTGCTAAACATGATATTTTACATGCTAACGAGATTTTGACCTGCAGGATGGAAACTGCATTGTGCATGATATGTTCGGTCATGAAGTTGTGGAAAGGATAAAAGAACTCTACTGTGACGCATTTCTGACAGCTCATTTCGAAGTCCCAGGAGAGATGTTTTCTTTGGCAATGGAGGCGAAGAAGAGAGGAATGGGAGTTGTTGGCTCTACCCAGAACATTTTAGATTTCATTATAAGCAGGGTACAGGATGCTTTGAATAGGGACGTCGATGATCATCTTCAATTTGTTTTAGGGACTGAATCAGGAATGGTTACTTCCATTGTTGCAGCAGTTCGTCAGTTACTGGGTTCAAGGGTATCACGAGCTAAAATTAAAGTTGAGATTGTGTTTCCAGTCTCATCAGATTCAATATCAAGAACATCAGTACATGGATCTGCTATAGCAAACGATCTTCCTGAACTCCTTGTTGTTCCTGGGGTGACGGCAGGTGAAGGTTGCTCTATCCATGGAGGTTGTGCTTCGTGTCCATATATGAAGGTTAGAATCTTTGTTTAATGCATTTAATAATATACGAATCTTTACTGTAAGGTCATATTGAGTATATAAACCATCATTCTTTTGTAGTCTCTAGATTATTTTCGACCTCTGTTTCAGTATTTAAGGCCGCAAACATCAAACTGAAATGTGTTGCATCATGTACACAATACAGTTTTCATCAGGTTACATCCTATCAGGAAGCTCAAATGCTTCTTCAATTTGCACTAAAATCTGTTTAATCTGTTTTCGTTGTATGTAGATGAACACTCTCAGGTCACTGCTGAGAGTGTGCCAGCAACTTCCGGACAGAAATAATAGCCTTCGTGCCCATGAAGCGAGCAGATTTAATGGAACAACTCCTGGTGGAAAGTCAGTCGCAGATGTTGGGTGTGAACCAATTTTGCACATGAGGCAATTCCAGGTTTGTTATTGGCCTAACCATGCTTTTTTGTAGGCACCTGCGTGCATCTTCCCCTCTTTTTACTGAACTGATGGTAATTGTTCTTTTTTGCTCCAGGCAACAAAGAAGTTACCTGAAAAGCTTGTCAGTCAGATTCTTAATGGGTCGAATGAAGTAGCCGTATGATCCTAAGTTATCTCGAAGAATTCTGCCCATCGAAGGCCTTAGATTGGCTACGATGCGGGCTCCACCCAGGCTGTGACCAGGAACATAATCCGTCTCCAGTTTTAATAGAGAATGCAGGCATGTTCGACGTCATTTTGCCTGTTTGCCTTTATATTTTTTTCTCAAGAAATTTTTTTTTGTTCTATATATGGGCTCCTCGGAATTGGATCTGGCATAAATTGTATGCTCCCATAATTAACAGAGCGATAATGAGTATGCTGCCATTCAAAATCTTTAAAGGTCATCTTCCGTTCGAATGAGAATCTAGTATGTTTGAATGTATTCCAACTCATTTCGAAAATAAGAAAGACTAATTTACGCGAGCAGTAAGCAAAAGACAAGGAACGAAGATTATCCTTACCAACGTTTTCTCATTTATACGGAAAATTTGGTTTGTAACGAATAGGCAGACGCAAAAAAATGGGTTCATCCGTTTGTAAGTTGTTTAACGTGACTTTGAAAAGAATCTCTTTATAGGGTGTTAAAAAAATTAGCGAATTGTTGAATTGTGGTTAATAAGTGATTTTGTTGAGTAAATAGTTTCTAATTCGAGACAGGTCAAACTCCACCAGTACACTTGTCTATATATATATATATATTGTGTTAAAAAAATTAGCGAATTATTGAATTGTGGTTAATAAGTGGTTTTTTTAAGGGAGTAAACAGTTTCTAATTCGAGACAATTCAAACTCCACGCCTACCCTTGTCTATATATATATATATATATATATATATATATATATATATATAGGGTGTTAAAACAAGTAGCGAATTGTTGAATTGTAGTTAATAAGTGATTTTCTTAAGGGAGTAAACAGTTTCTAATTCGAGACAGTTCAAACTCCACCCCTACCCTTGTGACTAATTAGTGAATTATATAATACGTAAAATTATTGATTAATAGAAAATCAATGGATAATTCAGTAAAAATTGGTTAATTAATTTTTTTTGATTCGGGAATGATTTGTAAATTCATTGAATCGGTAGTTTTGGGTTGAGAAAAAAATGGTTCACAATTCGGAGAATTAAATTGTGAACACCTCTACCTTTTTTTTCAACAAAATGCTTTTTAGATTAAAAGGCAATATAGGGAATAATGATCACAAGTTGACAAGGGATGTGATTGTCTTAGGTTGAGAACATGTCTATTTGAATATCATTCAATCGTTTTCACTAATAAGTGTTTATAAATATTGTCTATTGAATAAGAATACATAGTGTATAGGGTACAATATAATGCATTACATATAATATATATTATATACTGCATTGTATACACTATGTACACTATATGCACTATATACATTATATACAACATGCACACTATATAAACTATATGCACTATACACAATATATTATATACATTATATACACTATATGTACTATTTACACATATACACTATATATACTATACATAGGCTGTGTTTTGGTAGAGCTTTCTCCATTTTTAATGTAGCAAATTTTGGCGGATAGCTGCTACAGTAATGGAAAAGCTGGAATTCTCACACTATGATCGGCAGCTAAATTTGGGTACTGTAGCACTACTGTAGGATAGCGGAAAACGATGCACAGTGAAAGCAAATGGGAAAGCTGCGTGCCAAACGCAGCCATAGGCTTGGCAAAATAACCCATGCTCGACTTGACCTGAGTTGACTAGGTGTCGGGTCGGGTTCGGATAAAACTCAACTTCTATAAGTTGAGTTAAGGTCCAGTGTGAAATTTTCACTACCCGCCCCATACCCTGACCTTGAATCCGGTGTCTATTTACTACATTAAGTTAACCCTAGCCTAACTTCCCCTCTCCTTCTCTCTTCCCTCCTATGCTTCTCCTATCTTCCTTCCTCCCCTCTCCTCTCTACTCAATGCTGCTCCCTCCTCTTCCTCCTTCTCCTCCTTGCCCAATGCTACGGCTCCCTTCTCCCTCCCCTCTCCCTCTCAGCACTACCGCTCGCTCCTTTCTCGCTCTCCTTAGCATCCAGCTCCACTTCTGTCTCTCTCCCTCCCCTCTCATTTTTTCGCTTTTTCCTCCTCCCTCCCATTTCTATCCTTGCTCCACTCCCTTCACTTAGGGGTGTGCAAGAAAACCGTTAGAACTATCGAACCGCGGTTAACCGAATTGAACCAAACCGGTTTTCCAGTTAACCGAACCGACGGTTTCTTAACCGGTCGGTTTTTCGGCGGTTCCAATGGTTACCGGTTCGGTTACGGTTCAGGACTTGGCCGAACTGCCGGTTAACCGACCGAACCGGTATATAATATATTTTATATAAAATATTTATTTATATATAAAAATAAATATTTTATATTAAAATAATAATATTTATATAATTAATCGAACCGGTTAATCGGTTAACCGAAAACTAGCGGTTAACCGGTCAAATGATATAATTTAAGAAAAAAAATATGACTGGTTAACCGGTTGACTAGTTAATCGTTTGACCGGTTAACCGGTCTAATTAGTTCAGGACCGGTTTACGATTTTTCTTGAACCCAACGGTTCGGTTAACCGGTTGACTTGTCAACCCAATCGGTTCGGTTAACCGCCCGTGAACAGCCCTACCTTCACTCATGCTACTCTCTTTGCCAACGCTTGTTGTTGCATTGCTCTCCTCACTAGCGCTTATTAGCACACCGCTCTCCTCTATGGAGCTTGCCCATTCACATCGTTGTGGGGTCAAGCTTCTCTATGGGGACTTGATCCTTATTGTTTTGGACAGGTATGGGGTGGAGTTTTGGAAACCTAATAGGTTTGGGGTTGGGGTTAGGTTTGGCTTGATTCATTGTCATCCCTAACTATATTATATATACTATATGCACTATACATTATAGACTACATACATTACACACTATATGCACTATATACAATATATGTGCTGTATACACTATATACACTATTTACAAACATTATATATACTATATATACCATATGCACTCGCTATATGAATTATATGTACTATATAGACTAAATACTATATATACTATATACTACACACAATTTATACACTGTATTCTATAAGCACTATATACTTTATATTGTACAACATACACACAATATACTATAGAGACTGTACACTATATACAATTTATTTTTCATATAGACTATACAGTATATATATTATACACGATGGGTGAATATTCAACAAAGTCAAAATCTAATTTATAAATTTTTTTTTACTGAATTTTCTAAAATCAATATTAAAGCAATAGGAAAAAAAATCTCTTACCAAACTATATTTACTGAAATTTTTTTGATTAATTCCGTAAATAGTGTTTAGTGTATATAGTAATATCTCATGTATGGTGTATATAACATATCTTGCATAAAATATAGTGTGTATATAGTATACAATGTACATAGTAACAGTGAATATAATATATATTGTGTATATAATATATATTGTGTTTTGTATATGGTTTATATATTGTATATTGTGTACATGATGTGTATAATATATAGTATTTATACTATATAGTTTGTATGATATATGTAGACTTTATATAGTGTCAGGCCCGGTTTGATCCGGTTCAGCCCAGGAGAGGTTGGGATGGACTACAGCCCAAGCCCACATCCAAATCCTCAACGATGAAGCAATCTACGGTCAACAGGAGGTTGACCAATTCGGGATTTCGTCGGTGTGGACGAAATCGAACGCGAGTGGTATGATTCTCGCTGGCAGGCAAGGCGGCCGAATCCTGCGGAGACATACGCGGCTTCATCGAAGATTTCGGAGAAGAGAAGGCAAGCGGCGACGTCTTCGCGGGAGAATCAGACGCGTCCCGATTTGAAGAAGGAGGCAGAGCTTGCGGCGCGGCGTGGTCTTCAGACGCGAGCTTCATGGAACTCGGACGCGGTGAGCATGGATCGACGAGCGTGGCGGTGCGACCTCGTCCTGGCGGAAGAAGCGGTCGACCCGGAAAGGAGAGGCGGCAATCTCCTTCTATAAAGACACCAGTGATCGAGCTTAGAGAAAGGGGCCGGAGATTCGCGAAGAAGACGAGAGCTGAGAGCGAGCGAGCCCGAGGTCGTGTTCTGTGACCGTGAGGGGCTTCGGAGAGCTCGAGTGCTTCTGTGAACGGCGATGAGGTCTAGCTCGTCGCCGACGTGAGAGGAACGGTGAAAGGTTGGAGGTTTTGTAGCTTCGAAAAGTTGAATAAAAGCTTTCCTCCAAGATCCCCTGTTTCCTCTGTATTCGGCTCCTTATGGCGCGTCCCTCGGTGGTGACTTTCGACGATGCAGATCCGGCGACGACGACGACGGGCTTCAGCGAGGTAGAGCAAGGCGACGTCCTCCCTCTCGTCCGGTGACGTGCGAGCGAAGGCCGACGAACGCAGGCGGTGTTCGAAGGATCGACGCAACGAAGACGACGAGTTCGAACGCCTCAGCATTCGAAACGAGGTGAGGAATTGATTTTGACCAAGTCAAAATCAATTCCGGAAATTAGAGATTTGGAATTCGACCGGCGAAATCAATCAGAAGGGCTGACGTTAGCATGACATCAGCCGGGCGAAATTAATTCGGCAATCGGCGATTTACGGCGTTGACCAGTCAAAATCCCTATTTTGACTTTGGAGGTAATTTCGATTAGGGTTTCGATTTCCTAATTAGGGTTAGGGTTTTGCCGAGCGAATTGTAATTTGGGGAAGAGAATTATTCGGGAAAGTTAGGGTTTCGAATTGGGGACGAGATTCGGTCAGGAAACCCTAGCGCGTTACGTTCCGGTGTTCCGCCGAACTACCCTGAGACAGCGGTTAAGCGCTGTTTTTAGGCCGATCCGACCGGGGCGTGACATATGGTATATACAGTTAGAGGAGGATCTAGGATCTAAAAGATATGTGGGGCAATAGTGGTGGATCGAGTACCTATTTGTGACTAATGTGTGAGGCTATGATCGTTTAGGTGAGTTGGTGATGGGTGAATGACATGAAACTTATTGTTATTGTAGTAGTGTAGCTTATATTTTGAAAATAAAAAATTCTAGTTTCAAAATTACAAATAAGAAAATCTCTGTAACAAATTAAAACATAATAGAATTTAAAATACATATTGATGAACTCATATATATATGAGTTATCAGAAGGAGTGTATCTCCTCATATATCTCTTGCTTTTATTGTAAACAAACACAGTGAATAAGTAAGAGAAAAAACTAAAATGATTATAGATTACCCTCGTTTAAATGATAATATTAAAGATGATGATTATGATACATTTTGTGCATATGTCTTATGCCCTGTAAATGAATAGCCAAAGTATTAATGTGATCTAAGATGTTAGGTCCATGATGATCTTTTCATAGAAGATCCAAAAGCATATGATCTTGAGTTGTCAAGGCAGGAGTTCTGAATAAATAAATTTTTGTTGGTTGGGATTTTTGAAGAATCTTCTATGCATAAGATCCTTCTAGAGCCTGTTGTTTTCTTGAAGGAAGTTGTTTCATCATCTACTGAAGCCATTTATTTTTCCTGAGAAATAATTTGTCAGTTAACACTGACAATCTAGATAGAATATCTGATGCAGTATTGTCTCTGCCTTTTGATATGCTCAAAGATCATTTTATAATTATTGTTTATACAATGAACTTTAAATGATAACCATCTCCGTTGGGAGATTCTTTTATCGTTTTTTGTTTTAAAGAACTTTACGATATATTCGCAATTAGTTCTTACTATAATTTTCTTCTTATTTAATATGAAGAGTCTAAAAGAATCTAACCCATAACATATGGCTAGGATTTCTTGATCAATGCTATTAAGAATATTTTTTCTTTAAATTTGCCTAAGGGATATCTATATAAATAAGCCCAAAGGGTGAGGAACAAAAAAATTCCTTATAAACCCAAATTTTCTCTCCTAGTCCTTCCATGTGGGACTTAAGGGAAGTTTTGAGTTTTTCCCCTAAAACACCAACACTTAATGAAGATCGTAGTACTAGCATCTTAACAAACACTAAATAGAAAATTGAGAATAGAATGAACTAGCTCATTGTATGGTGGAATGGATGAACAAGGAATGGATAAACAAGAGATACAGTATGCCTTCCACAAAATGGTGAAAAACTAAGAGCAACGATAGTCACTAACAAGTGAGAGGGCAAGCTAGTGAGAAACTTACCATTGATCTATAGGCTTATTGTAACATAGTCTGCAAGTGAATAGCCAATGGCCGAATGGACCGAATGGGACAATTAAATAGATGACAAATAGACAGAAGTCATAGAAGAGTGGAAGGTTGGGTGGTGCATTGCTTCGTTAGTGCCAAACCCAATTGAGTGGCTTTCATAATTCTGCTTCAGGCTTTAAGTGGATTAGTAGACTGATAGCTAGCCTAGTCTATCTGGTGAAGCCTACAGGTTAGAGGCAAGTGAGTGACAATTACGATTCTATGAAAACAATGTTATGAATAGACAATAGTGTCATGGTGGTCTAACGAATCTAGTGATTAGCGGATAACGTAATTGCATCAAGGTTGAAAATTGTACTCTAAAACAATGCTAGTGATTCCGCGAAGATGCGAAGTCAAATTTTGTCAATTTTAATATTTTTAAATAAATTTTACTTATTATAAATGACAATAGACTATAATGTAGTGTAGACTACGACTATATAGGGGTTGCTATATAGGGGTGTGCAAAAACATCGGCCGAACCGTTGAACCGCGGTTAACCGGTTGAACCGAACCGATCTGGCGGTTAATCGAACCGACAGTTTTTTGATCGGTTAGTTTTTTTCCAGATATAACGGTTCACAGTTCGGGACTTCGCCGAACCGCGGTTAACCGAACCGAACTGTATATATAATATTTATATATATATATATAATATTTATTTATATATATAAATAAATATTTTATATAAAAATCAAACAGGTTAACCATCGATACCAACGGTTAGCCGTCAAAAATCAACACTTAACTGTTGAAAACCAACGGTTAACCGTCGTAAACTAATGGTTAACTGAGAATATTTATATTTTTTTATCTTAAATATTATATAATTTTAAATATTTTTAAAAAATAAATAATACGGTTAACTGTCGGTTTTCGGTTAACCGTTGACCGGTTAACCGGGTCAACGGTTCGGGAACGGTTTTCAAATTTCCTGAACTGTTCGGTTCGGTTCAGGACGAAAAATTACTGCACGGTTCGATTAACCGTGCACACCCCTATTGCTATATAGAGTTAATATAAATTAAAAAAAAAGAGAGGTAAATGGTTAGAATATAAAGATTATTTTTTATTTCGTGGGAGAAAATTATATTTTTTTATATATAATGTTATAGATATATATATGTTTGCTTAATATTTAACTATGTACACATTTTCTATCATAATAAAAATAGAAAATTTGGGGAACTCTAAAATTTCTTGGGAATTATGAGGGAAACTAAAAATACATACCTTTTAATTTGGCAGCAAACTTAAAAAAAAATGTGATGATATATTTAGATTGTGAACTTTAACCAACAAGCTATTAAATCAGTAAAAGTTATTTATTTTCACTGGAAAACACAAAATATATTTACAATCAAACATACACTAGGATTTCACTACATGAAATAAATCTTACTTGTAAATCTAACTTTAATAATTGACAAAATGTTCTAGACTCCTGGCATTCATGGCAGCTTTCTGAAGAGGATAAGAACAAGGAAACGTGTGGTTTGCAAACCCCCAACACCCCACTCTCCCCACCAAATCGGACCTCCGGGGATGCTGCTCTCCACCGCCGCGGCCGCCGCCACCACTCTCTCCGCTAACGCCCTCTTCTACTGCACCAACACGCACTTCGCACCGCACCTCCATCTCTTCCACTATACACCCATCCATTTGGGCCTCTATAACCCCTCCGCTTGCCGGCCCAAGTCGAACCCAAGCCGCCACCCTTCTCCATTCCTTGGAACCCATCATGTCGCGTTAACTGCCTCAAGCGAGGCGGACGATCCGGCCCCCTCCTCCGCTGCCGCTTTGGCTGCTGCCATCCGGCGGGCCTCGCCCTCGTCGCCCGTCGAGTTCACCCAGCGGGTGGAAAAGCAGGGTAAGGGCGGGATCGTTCTCCCCAGCCCCGACTTCCTGCGCCTCTGCCTCGAGCAGCTCGATTTGTTTCGCGTGGTCGTCGATCCCGATACCATCTTGTCGGTTAGTCTGCTTCCAATCAATGGAGTGTTGGCTCATATACTGCATTCCCTTATTTCCTTGGCGACTTTTGTCA
This sequence comes from Costus pulverulentus, assembly GCA_027562315.1. Classification (NCBI taxonomy): domain Eukaryota; kingdom Viridiplantae; phylum Streptophyta; class Magnoliopsida; order Zingiberales; family Costaceae; genus Costus; species Costus pulverulentus. The sequence continues at coordinate 234,737 of CM050438.1, forward strand.
TTGCTTGCTTTGGCTATGTGATGGTATCAAGCGGCTAATGTTGGTGGAGTTGTAACTCCTAGTCCCACATGAAATTTACCGTACGGTTTATGATAGTCCGAGTTTGTCAGCATTTATCATTGAAAATTTAGTATAAAAGGTAGGCCACCAGAGCGATGCATGAGATATACAACACGTGCAACAGAAACAAGGTTGATGAAGTATAGATTTTTTTTTTTCCCTAAACTTGTTGAGTCCAATGGCAAATGCTAGAGGAAGATTGTTTACTTGAAAACAAAAAATAAAAAGTAAGATGTGGTTGCTCAATCTAGTGCAGAATGGCTTACAAATTATAATACCTTAGAGATACTGTTGTACTGTCTCATATGATTTTGGTTTCACTCAAGAGGAGCCAATGAACATGCATTATCATAATCACGTGACCATATTTACTGCGAGTAATTTAGTTTGTCATGAAAGGAAGAAGAATGTTAAAGTAGATTATTATTTTATTAGAGATGTTGTACTGATAATGAAGATTTGTAATCGTTTCATCACATCAGAGAATATACTCGTAGACCTCTTTTTCTCCCTAGTTTGTAATTATATGTAACAGAACAGGCATTATTGACATCCATGCTCAACTTACAAGATTATGCTATGTAATTAGTCTCATTAGTTACTTTGGTCTCATATACTGTGTTCCGGTACATATATCATATATGATTGTACTCATTCACCCCTATACGAATAGATCTTTCCACCTTTTCGATTCAAGAACCTAACAAGAGGTCTACCAAAGAAGTTATACGAAATGCATAAGAAGCTAGGACAACGAATGTTGAGGTGGAAGTAGAACTGGAGGGAGTGTATTGCAGAAAATTCTCATACTATATCTATGCCCATCGCATAATGGTTGTACATCGGTGGTGTTATACAAGGAATATTGAGCCATCTCCTCTGCCACTAACAGAAGTGTGATGACTGTTTTTGTGCTGATCTAATTTGGAAAGACATTTTATCTTAATTGTGACCTGGCCAAAAAAAACACAATTTTGCATGGGGAAATGGGATGCAAATCTTTAATCTTCCTTCGTCTGTTGCATATAGGAATAAAAATGAGAAAACTAATTGAAGTCTAAAATTCTGAATAAACCAATTGACAAAATTTTTGAAGATATGGAACAATCAAATCCAATAAAGAGTGCTGAGAAGCACTTCTAGAATCTTGCCAGATCCAATGGACTCGACAGGCATTCACTAAAACAGAATGGTTTGCAGAGAGTTACATGCAAAGAATTGGCAATGCCTTCCATAGAAGTTCGTAACATTTTGAATCCTACAGTTAATATTTCACAAATTCATCTAAAATAAATTACAGAATAGAGGTTAATAACATTCTACCGGTCATAGTAAACATCATTTTCCGACACCAATTCAGTATTCAATTTCTTTCAGCTCTATTATCAATTGTGCATTTGCAAAATTTAGAACTATGTATACTATCTTAGACATCACTAAAATGTCTATGCTGCAGGTGTATGTCAGGCCTGCTGGCAGTTATGTAATGGACCAGTTAGAATTGCGTAGAGTTGCCAATTATCCAGCAACTGATACTTCTGAAGGTGCAAATTATGTGATACTAGTTGGCAAATTTTCTATTCCAGCCGGTTTACGCTCAGCAGAAGCTGCTCTCCTGAAGCAGAATGTATATTGTTTAACCTTTAGTTCCAGTAGATGATGGTAAAGAATGGTTCATATTATTATCTGCTAACAAATTCATAGTGATTGAGCTGTAGTCCGAGGTTATATCTGAGAGTGGAGCTCTTGTTCTGCCTATGGTTAAACATCCATTTGTGGTAGGATTTCTGGTTGCTGAGCTTCCAAAGACGGATTTGGATTCATGTAAGATTACAGATGATGATGTACAACACTTGCCATTTTTCTCACCTAACGGAGGCACTTTAGGTTTCAGACCATATTCTGATAAGAAACCATGGGAAATTCAACCTTCCAGAGAAGATATGACGAAAGTTTACAGGCAATTCACAACTGAACAAAGATCAATAGCTATTATAATTGCTCGAACTTTAGCCACTGCATATGTCATGGACCAGGTAGGTTCTCTTTTCTCATACTTTGATTTATATCATCCACAATAAGAAATTACATTACTTGCCAACAATTTGAAGTTTGCCATATGGATGTATTTAAATAAGAAATTACACCGACTCTTCTCATCTGGTGGACATGTCTTCTTATATATTCAGCTTCAGTCATGGGCTGTTGCTATGCACTTAATCTGTGCTCATGTGCTGTATCTCTCATTGCTTTCCTTCCTGTCATTCATCTTTTATCTTTTTTTTTACAACTCTTCCGGGTTTTCTATCATATCCTTCCTTCGTTTCTCCGTCTTTGGGAG